>JAEQBH010000073.1:0-529127 GCA_016808115.1 Tetrastigma voinierianum | reverse complement strand
AAACTCCCAGGTACCACCCGGAGTGCGCTCATTTGTCTTTGTAGCCTGACTTGTCCCACTGATTCTGAGCATCGCATAAAAGCCTTCTGTCGCGGCTCCTCTGAACTTAGTGAGTGCATCTTGGCCTGCATTTTGTAGGGATGGTAATGCGAAGTCTGAAGTCATAATCCTCTAGGAACTCCATCCGTCTGCGTTGCCTCATATTGAGGTCCATTGCGTAATCTCGCGGACTTTTATGGTACAGTACACCTCGAACTCCTACTTCCGTATAAGTAGTGGCGCCAAAGTCCTTGTGGAGCTATGGCCTCTTGACTTCAAGTACCGTGAGTGGGAGTAGTCTGCTCATGATTCTTTATTGGCAGGAACCATAAGTACTATACCCTCCGGTGCATCAAAACACACATCCAATCTAGGCCTGGTGTCTATTCTGCGTGTATCCTTGTCCCCTGCCCAGGAGTACATAAATGGGAGCTGAGTAAGTGCCATCTCAGCATCTGGAATGCCTCCTCATGTGGTCATTGATCAGAGCTTGGTATATCCAGGTCGACCTAGTCATAGGTCTTTGCCCGATCGGAGAAATCCTCTATGAACCTCGGGTGTGCCCGTAATCCCAGCTACGTATCTCGAAGGGGCCGGCTTGGCCTCTTCAGGCTCATCTTTGCCTCAGATGTATAGGTCAAGTGGCATCTGAGGCGACCTTTACGTGTCCCAAAATCTAACCTCGATGGCCAGGAACTGTGCGAACTTGGCGTGATCGATGGTCTCTCGGCAAGCGTAAAAGCGATCCTGAGTGATACTCATGCTCCTCGGTAGGAGTAGATCTCGAATCATCATCCGAGGCTAAAATAGCGATCGAATAGGGTTGGAATATCCTATGCATGGATCGCGAATCATAACGATCGTCAATCGAAGGGCATCAGCTGCCGAACTCATGAACACCGCCGTGTCCTAAATCTTTGTCTTAGGGGATATGCGTATCCTAACCCTCGACTGATGGTAACCCGGTCACGAAGGTCACATCTTAGAGTAGACTGGCTCCTCTCATTGATCAGACAATTCATCGATCCTCGGTAATGGGTGGAGTTCTTGATCGTAACACTGTTCAACTGTCAATAATCAATGCACGCAGTAGGAGTCTTGTCCTTCTTTTTAAGCAAACGGGATAGGACGCCCCCGTGGTGAAGTGCTTGATGCAACAAACCTTTGTCAATACTTCATAATTTGGATATGGGTTCTGCAATAACTGTGCAGACCATCTGTCTGGATCATAGAGATGAGCGACGATGCCAGTGTGGCTTCAATGGAAGTACATCCCTCTGCGGAGAAGATCAGGTAGCTCATCTGGAAAAAACATCCTCATACTCCGCAGTACTTTCGGGGTAGATCAAAGTCGGTCTCACACCGTCCTCACAGGAGTGGGCTTCTTCTTGACATGGCCCATCCTTGACATGCGGACTCGTACACTTGATGCAGGCAGAAACAGCGGCCTTGTCCCCACGAGCAAAGCACAAGTGCGGAGTCACAGCGTGGCGGGTGAATCTATCCTACGCTCTGATCGATGATGACTCACATGGTATCGTGATCCATTCGGATGACGTCGAGTCGATATGTCCATGACCCTCGGTCGCGGTGAGTAGAATCCGGAGATCTCTGACTCGCGTTAGATAAATCATCTATCTGCTACAATCCCTGAGGAGAACTCACATACAATGGCTCTCGATGCTGACCTCTAAGTGACTTCTATCCTGGCCCGATGCGTGATGAATGAATCGTGCGAGATCAAATAACACCCTTACCCATAGGCGAGATGAAACATACTGTATGGTGACTGATCTGCTGGCTCGGTCGGGTGGTGTGATCGCGTAGACACGATCCACTGAACCTGGTGTCCACGCGTGGGCCACTGTCCTGGCACCGACCGATACCTGACCCCTACGGCGATACCGCGCTGCGGCGGGGAGGTGCTCGTACAACACCACAGGAGCCAAATCTGGTTCCTCGACCCATCTTGGGGGTGGAGGAACAAAGCGTGTCCGCGCTGTCCTACTGTCGGCTGGGATTTGCGTCCCGGTCAAGGCTCTGAATCATTCTCTGCTTGAGGCGATCCAGTTCTCTGCGGGGTGATGCTTAATAAAGAAACATGTCATCGGTCTGGCCAGGCCCTCTTATTAGAACCACCAGAGCTGACTGGCCCACAGGTGCATGGCTCTGAAACCTCGTGGTGAAGCCTTGGCTTCTTTCACATTCGAGAAGAAGATGACTCTCTTCCTCTTCTTCTTTGCATCGGATGCACCGTGCGTTCTCACATCTCTCGCGCAAATGATCGAGAACATACTTGACCGCCAGATCATGTCTTGTAGGTGCCACAATCTTGCCTCGGATGGACAACCAGCCCATCCTCGAACCTCTGACTTTGGCGCGTCGGTGTACATAATCATCCGAAAGCGTGCGACTCTGTGGATACATCGTACTCGATGCAGTCGCCGTCCCTGTCTCGGCTAGAGGAACTCTCGGGCCGCGCCTGCGGAGCCGGGAAAATAACACCCCCATGAATAGTCTCGAAAATCATCCCGGCGGCCTTTGATCTCGGTCCTGGAAGTCGTGACCCACTCCCGCGGAATGCAGGAACCACCCTCATTTACGGGAATAAACTGTGACGTGTCAAATAACATGATGTCTCATTGCGGAGAATCCTCGTCAGCCGGAACCAATGGTCGGCTACCATAGGGTCCCCTCCTCCTGTAAACGTCGGAGGATGGTGTGCGCGAACCTCTGGAGGTTGGCACCTCCACGACCTCTAAGGCTGCATCGACTGTGTGGCGTGGCTGTCGCGACACCCATTAGCCTCTATGGCCTCGATCAAGCAATTGGTGCTGGCCCGGCACCTCGTGGGTGACACCTCGCCAGAGCCTGGAGCTTGCCATCTCCGTGATGAAGGAGGACATTAATTCATGTTCATTATGCCAGACCGGTGCTCTTTGTTTTGCAGCATTTACATATAGTTCACCTGGCTCCATTCAAGCCTTCACGAAAACACAAAGTAATCTTTGTGATCTAATCTATCGTGGACTCCTAGGTAACCTCTTACACAGACGCGTCTTATTTATGATGCGGACATCGATTTGAACATGATCACCCTATCACATCAAGCTCATTGCAGGCTATACGGTTGTGATGTTCTCAATAACGACATGTTAGACCCGTACCCAGGACCTAGGTGTCGTATGCACTAGCTCTACGATCTGTTTGTAGCGCCCCAATTTAAAGATCATTTTTTTCATAAAGTTCATGTGCTTCTCTTTTTTACATACCCAAATATATGGCTATATTGTTCTATTATATTTTTGAAAATGCGATCAAGGCCACGGCAGGCCTCCTTCTTACTCCTGGCCTAGAAGACGCAGGTCTTCTTGTGTGTGAGGGGGTCCCGATGAGGTGAGCAAACAGTGTGACCAATCTCTACTGAAGGTCTCACACTGGAGTGCACATTTGATTGCATAGAAAAACACATTCAAGTAAGATGCCTACATAGATGTAATGCATGAATGTCCTCATGCCAATATCCGGGGTTACTCATAGGCTCTCACACCCTACTGGCAGTGTGAAATACTGGCAAATCGTTTTATTCCACAGACCTTTTTCAGCAAAGAACTTTTGTTTTTGCTTTAAAATTTGTAACCCATTAGGCTTCACCTCCAATGCACATTTGACTTAGTAAATGCGTGTGCTTAGTTTGTTGTGGGCCACGGATTTTCGAGTTTCCATGGGCCAGCGCTGCCAGTTCCCGACATTTTGCACGAACTTGCATCAGCGGGAGATCATCGCAATACGGCAGTGAATAACATTTGGGTCTTTCCTTGAGGGGGCTACATCTTCTTGTACCCCGAACACACTTATATTTATTTCCATTAGTTTCAAAACCGTTTGACTCATTTGGACTCTGTCCATTTCGGAATCCATGTCCAGTACCATATAATTTTGACTATAACCGTGTACCGTGACACCTAACCGGTGCCGTCCGTACCCGTCTTTTCCTTTGCCCATGTCATCACGATGTCTTAATTTTTATGCGATGCTATTATCTTGGATTGCATATACATAATCACCCATGCACATATTATGCATATTATCCATGCCTCATATTTAAGATTAAGCATGCACATTAAAATGTCACCACGGCATATATCAACATGCCTTATTCCACCTAAATGTTATCAGCTCAAACCATATACGACACATATCAACATGATTTCCAAATTGCATGTGTTATCACTAAGCCCTAACACACAGCTGAACTGGTAGAACTAACATGCCTGATTGGACAATGTCCTCCACAGGAACATGGCTGCAATCTTGACCTCAATGGGCTTTCCATAGGTCGAAGAACACCCCAGTGTCAGATTCGAGGACCAGAAAGTTATGGCCTTCGAAGTTAGGGAGTCACGCATGATAAAAATTGTCTCACCCGGGCAGCCTACCTCCCTTGACTGGACGGCCATTTCCGGCGGATCAGGCACCCTGCCAGCACCAAAGAGGTCCCAATGGAGGATTTACTCAATGGGCTTTCCATGAAGTCAAGAACACCCAAATCGGAGTTCAAGCGAAGGAGATATGACCTTGAAGTTGGAGGTCATGCGTAGTCAAGCTTTGACGAAGCAGTTGTTCATGGAGCGACCCCTCTTGGAGCGATACTTGTTCGTGACGACCCCTCAGCATTTGGCGACCCTTTGTTCTGGACGACCCCTCAGCATTTGGCGACCCTTTGTTCCATGGGCGGCCCTCTTGGACGACCCTTTGTTCGTGACGACCCCTCCTTTGTTTGTGACCCTTCTGTTCGCGGGCGCCAGCATTTCGCGACCTTGTTTGACTACTTGTTTAGCGACCCGCGACGGCGACCACTGTTCGCGGGCGACCGCATTCCGCTGACATTGTTTAGCGTACCGTTTGGCGACCACTTTGTTCGTAGCGACCCGCATTCCGCGTACTTGTTTGCTTGACCCGCTTGTTTAGCGACCGCGGGCGACCCGCTGTTGGGCGACCATTCCGCGACGCTGTTCGCGACGCCCATTTGGCGACCCCTTGTTTGGCAATGTATTCGCCCAGGCTGGCCGCCGGTACGTTGGCAGCCATTTTATTCATGGAGCGACCCCTCTTGGACGACCAACATTCCGCGACTTGTTCGGCGACAGCATTTGGACCCCTCTTGTTTCGCGGGCAATGGCTCGAGTAAAAGAGCTTCGCCTTGGTCTACAAGAGTCCAAATCGAAATTCAATCCTAACATCAAGTTCGTGGTGGGCTACAACTTATCAGAAGGATTCACTTCAGATTCGTTTTATTTCTGACCAAAATCCATTTTTAAGGTCAGGAATTTGGTTGACCGGGTGGGCGGGGCCGGCAGGCCAGTTTAGTTGGGGTGACAACGGTAAAAGGACTATAACTTAGTCTCTGAGGAGGTCCCGAATCGGAAATTCAAAAAGCCCTATCAATTTTCATTGATGAGGCTACAATTATCAGAAGGACTCACCACCACATTCCTTCTTTCCTACCCAAATCGGTTCCTAGAGAATTCCGGTTTATGTATGCTACCCTCAATGGCAGCTTCTCATGGTACAAAATACAACCAAACATTTCTGTAGAACTGCACAACCACCACACAACCCTTAGGGTGGAAAGGAACCAGGTAGGAAGACCTACCTGTGGAGTTTTGTCAAAACTCCTAACTCAGTTTCTATACGAAAGCCCTTATCGTAGGTTGAACTCTTCCTCTTGCTCCGCTTGGAACCGTCGGTCCGATCGTCGGGAAATTTAGAGAGAAGGTGGAGTCTCTCTCTCTATCATCTCTCTTTTTTCCTCCCCATGGACGATTTTCCTCTATTTAGAGAGCATGTTCCTCTAAGCCTCTTGACACCTTCCTTTCCCTTTGTCTCTAACCCACATTCCTTCCGCTAAATTCCTCATCGCTTTATCAGAGACACACAACATCCACTAGCATTTACCCTCATGCAAGACTACTTTCCCTTAGACCGTACTTCTTGCATGCATCCATGTGGTGTGGGACCTCATGCCATTTGTCATTTACTCATTTGTCGATTGCCTCGAAATACGTGCGATTCCCAGTATCTCGGGGTGTGAAATCGACGCATGGTAGCTAGATTTCGGGGGGCGATTCAACGGTGAAGTCTGTTTCGTCATCTGAGACTTAGAAAAATTACGGTTGGCCAGAAATTACCATTTTACCCTTTTTGAAAATTAAAATTTTCTCGGGTTTACATGAACGAGGGTATCACACACATAATTTGGAATTGGCTGCGATAGTATTCGCTTTGAAGATATGGTGACACTACTTATATGGTGAAAAATGCAGAATTTATACAGATCATAAAAGTCTCGAGTATTTGTTAATGTAGAAAGAGCTTAATTTGAGACAACAGAGGTGGTAGGAGTTGTTCAAAGATTATGATTGCATAATAGACTCTGCTCCCCAAAAGCTAACTGGTAGCGGATGCCTTATGAAAATGATATGAAGCTTTGTTGTGCAGTAATAATGAATGGAAAAAGTATATGATGGAGCATATTAGCTCGATTAAAGCGTAACTGTTTAAAGAAAACGATTATAGATGCTTAGAAAAATGATGAAGAGTTGTAGAAAAAAGGTAAAATTGGTCAGAGATAGTGATAAGACTGATTTTTCAATAAAAGAAGATGGAAGTTTGTATTTCACGAGGAATAGATTATGTGGGTGCGATAATGAGTTGAAGAAAAAGTTGTTATATAAAGCTCATACTACGGTATTTACCGTAAATCACAGTATGAGATGTATCGGGATTTGAAAGCGTGTGTGAGTGGAAATGAATGAAAGGGATGTAATATTTATGTCGAATGTTTAGCGTGTCATAGATAAAAGTGAACATCGAAGTACCATCCCGTGGTAAATCCATTCCAATTCCGCAATGGAAATGGTTGCCATGGATTTTGTGAGTAGACTTCCCCATACGCAAAGGAAGCATGATTCTGTATGGGTGACAGTTGATAGGCTCCCAAAGTCGACCCATTTTATACTAGTCAGGATTGACTAGCTAAGCTATATGTGGATGAGATTGTCAGGTTCATGATTGTTCAGTTGTCAATTGTGTCGAACCGAGACCCTAGATTTACATCAAGATTCTAGAAGGAGTTACAGTTAGCATTGGGTACTCGTCTCAATTTCAATACAACTTTCACCCGTAGATAGATGGACAGTTTGAAAGATTGATTTGGGTGCTGGAAGATATGTTACGGGGTTGTGTTATCAGTCCTTCTTAAGAAAGTTAGGATAGGTATATTAGTTGATGGAATTTTCCTATAACAACGAGTTATGATCAAGCATTGGCATGGCACCGTATGAGAGGCTTTGTACTTTGACTAAAAATGGCTGAACTCTGTATGTTGGACAGAATTGAATGAACAGAAAGTGATTGGGCCAGACATAGTAAAGATCTGAGCGAAAGTTCGGTTGTTCGGCAAAGGTTAAGGTTGCTAGTGATGCGACAAAGTCATATCTTGGAATTTAGACGGAAAGATATTGAATATGAAGTTGGAGATAAGGTCTTCATGAAGGTATCACCATGGAAAAAGTAGTAGATTTGGAAAGAAAGGGGCGAGTCAGGAGTTCATTGGCCCATATGAGGTTTTGGAGAGAATCGGACCAGTGGCGTATCGTTTGGCTCTCTCTAGAGTTAGCCAAATTGCATGACGTGTTCATGTGTGTCTATCTTCGCGGAGATATCGATAAGATGAATCACATATCACCTTTCGTGCAAGAGGGTGCAAGTGCATCAAGATTATTCTTATGATGAGAACGAAAACATATTAGCTCGAAGTGAAACAATTGCGGAATAGCGGGTACAGTGGTAAAAGTGCTTTGTCAACATCATGGTATGGAGGAAGCCACATGGGAGCTAGAGACAATGATGAGAGTTCAGTATCTGCAACTATTCAATTCAAGTATGAATTCTGAGGACAAAATTCTTTTAAGGGGGGGAGAATTGTAACACCCCAATATATACCTTAATAGTTTACGCTATGATTAAGGGTAATTAAAGCTAAATATATGTTTTGGGTAATTAAAATGATTAGAGAAGAAGGACATAATTGGAATTATTAAAAAGACCAAGGGTAATATAGTAATTTAATAGTCAAGGACGTAAATGGAATTGTTTAAGAAGAGTGTTGGCTAGAGTTTGAGATAAAGTATAAAGGAAGTTTGGAAGGGCTTAAGAGTAAAAGAGGTGGAGGGTAATAAGAGACACATGTCTCTACAGAAAATCTAGAGAAAGGAAGAGTTAAAGGCAAGCTTTAGTTGGGTGATCGGTTAAAGAGAAAAAAAAAAGAGAGAAAGAAAGAGAAAAAAGGAAGAGTAAGTAGGAGAGAAGAAAGACACGCCCTTTGGCTAGGGTTCTACCATTTGTTTCTCATTCTAGCTTTGTTTAGTAAGTATTTAAGAAGAAGAGAAGAAGAAAGAAAAAGAAGGAGATAGAGCTTGAGTTGGCCAAGGAAATTTAAGGTATGGGATTTCCAATCTTGTGGGTTTGTTGTATATTTTGAATTTCTTGGTATTTTTTGTTTGTTGAGTTCTTCAAATGATGAAGAAATTGGTGTAAGGAGAAGTAGGGTTGGTAAGGGTAGATGCTGTCAAATTTTCCCCAAACCTAAGTGAGTTATTTGGCCATATATTAACTGAGACCTCTAATTGAGATTGAATTTGAAGAATCTAATTCCTTAGATGAAAATGAATTGAAGATCTCGAGTCAGATTATTGGCATAAGACCCGAATTTGGGTCAAAAGTTCGATCCAACGGTTGATCAGGCCCAATCGGACCGATCTTGATGTTTTGTGTGTCATATCACGAGTTTAGTGATTCAAAATAAGTGATTCTAATTTTTGGGTAAACTAGACATCTAGGAGAACAGCTTTTATGAAGAAAGTGTAATAGGTGGGTGCCCATTGTTCCCATTGAGAGTTTTTCAAAGTAAAGGGAACAGTGCATTGCTGAAACTATCCGTAGTAGTGCGGATATTAGGATCATATCTCAATTAAAGTGTGACATGATTTTTTTTAGAAGCCCATAGGAAACTTAAGACAAAGGGTATATTGGGTTAGAGGATCACTTTGTCTAACAATCCCGTTTATAGGGTCAAAATTGCAGTCGAAAATGGACTTGGGAGCCTCAGGTGTTCGAGGGCATAATTAGTTATGGAAACTAAAATTGTATAAAGCCTATATAAATTTATTGTTATGAAATAATGCATCATAGTAAGATGATCCTTGATAACATATGTTATTAAACTCTGAGAGAATACACGTATATTTTTGTTGTATGAAAAAGTGCAAAGTACAGTTAAATGTTTATAAGAGATTATTTGATAATGAATATCTCATAGGTATACATTATATCAGTAGTTATTTATGTATATGAGATATGTTTTTATGATATCTGAAAGATTGTTAAGAAAATATAATAAAACTGATTGCTTGCTTATGACCGGGTAGTTGGATAGATAGGCATGCCTATAAGGATAACAATGCTGCAACATATAGTTTACAAACAGAGTGGCCCGGTTAGGGTTGATGACATGGATCTCCTTTGGATTACAGTGGCCCCGATTGGGTCATAAAATGCAGTACAGTTTATAAATCATTATCTTGTACAATGATAGTACCTTCGGGTACATACAATTCCGTCCCATGATCTACTTCTTTGGAATATGCAGGCAAGACAAGAGATGAGATGAAAATTTTGTAATGTTTATAAAAGACATAAAACATGGAAATTACATGAAATGAAAAATGTAATGAAATTATAAATGACAAGATATAAGACATGAAGCATAACTCATAAGGCTAAAGATTAATGAATGTCATGAATATGCAAATAATCAATTAATTAGGTGTTATGATTTATTATCTTATGTTGAAATGTTAGTGATAAGTGGATTTGAAGTATTGTGTCATATATGGTTAAATGTATATGTATATGTATAGTTGATGCGACAACGCATGTGTTTGTGGCGTCGTTATAGTGGTAAATCCATATTTATGATCCGGCACAAGTTATAAATCTTAGCAAGGGTGTTTGTATCTGGTATGAGTGCTCGAGGTGCGGTGATGGTATGACATCCACATTAGCGAGCTAGCACTGACATTAGGTGCCCATCAATGATGTTTTGGTTTATTTTCGGATGATATGCATATATTTTTGAAATGATAGAAAAGTTTGTAAATAAACGAGTGGATATTTGATCATCGATTTTGGGGTATGATATTATTTCAATATGATGATTTATATTTTTTTATAATTGTTAGAATGATGTAGATTAACGGGTTTGTAACACCCACGAAATACTACTAGTCGTTTTTCGACATGTTTAGGGTATTTTGTAAGCATAATTTAGTTCGTGAGTTAATGCTTAACAGGGAGCAGAGACCCAGGAAAGTTACAACAAGAGACAATTGTAATTTGTGAGAAGCAAAGTCGTAATTGAGTGAGAATAGAGGCCCAAATAAAATATTGGAAAGTTGAAATTCGAATAGCTGAGATGGGAGGACCTTTTAAAAAAATAATGAAACTTAACCCAAAAATGGGTTTTTGGAGGGCCAAACATGGGTTTTAAAAAGACCAAAGTTGGTCTCATTTGGGGGAGGAGAAAAAAACGTGAAGGAGGAAGAGAGGAAGAAGAGAAGAGGAGCTCAGCAAAGTATGGAACTACTAACGAGTATGGAACTTTGGATTTGTGTATGGATCTTTGGTTTTGTGGTTATTATCTTAATAAACCTAGGGTTTATTAGGATGAAATCCTAACCAAAGATATATTGAAGTAGGAGTTGTTAAAACAAATGGCCTGAATAGTTGTAGAATCCTCTCTCTTAAAGTTGGATTCATGGTTAATTGTAAGTAAATGAGTTAGGGTTTAGAGTAAACCTAATTAATATTCATGTTTTGTTGAGGATGGGTCATAACCCATATTAGAAGGTTTAGGAAGAAATTCATGAAAGAATTTTGAAGAAACATGAAATTGAAGATGAATTGAATAGAAAAGGAGATGGGTGAATTAGAAGTGTTTTGATGTGTGTTTTGAAGAGTAGCGTTATTGGGTATCAAAATGTAGATATGGAACAAAAATACACACATTTTGGGCTGCACCGGAGACTTGTACCGATTACAATTGAACATGCGGTACAACTTGTGTTAGTCGTTTGGCGACATGCGGTCTGAGTTAGGCCTCACCAGTACAACCTGTTCTGCTTTCCCAGTTTCGACAGGTTTTTGTATTTTGGCCATAACTTGTTCCAATTCTTATCTGATTTGAGTGGTTTCAAGTGGCTACGTAAAATAGACTTCTAGGAGAACAAAAATTAAAATAGAGGCATTGCAAATTCTGATCCTAAGTGCCTAAAAATTCCACTCAAAGTGGGGTCATGTCTTCAAGCCCAGTGCAGTTTAAACTTCAGACCTGAAAATCAGTTGTTTTCAGACGTAACAGGTTAGGTGCTCAGTGCGGTGATTCCAGTTGGAATAGAACCCTTATCACCTTAGCTTTAAATTATTATAAGGACATAGTGTCAAAATATGAAGTTAAGACCCCAGAAAAATGAGTAATACAAACTGTCCCTAGAAAAATTGGTGAAATATTTAGTGGCGTCATATAGCATAGTTTGGATGATCAAGTTGGATTGATTCCAATTCTAAGTAAATATATTCATAGAGGAATAAGAATATAGATAGGGTGATTCCACATACATCATACTTCAAAAGAATATGAAGTGCCATATGTAATAGGCATGAAACAAGGAAAATGTAAATGAAAAATGTAAGATGTTGATGACGCAGAAGACATTACTGAAAATGAAATGATGAATTATTGTGTGAACAGAGGCAATATATCATGAACATAGTAACAGTTCAGTGATGTTATGAGTTAAACATCATATCTTGGAAAAACAATAATGAATGGAGTATCGCGATGATATCAATGATAATTATGTTCGTTCATAAAATTTATAAGTGATCAGAACTATAATGATGTATCAGATGAGTATCAAATAGTCATTATAATGAATGATTGGAATAGACATGAATGACATCATGAATGGCACTCGTAAATATTATGGATGAACATCATAAAATGAACATAGATGAGTATCACTGAAGATATCCCAGTAAAAATTAAAATTGAAATGTGATTATGATCGGTTATGAATGCTAATTGTGAAATATATATAAGTATATATATATTGATTTGAAATATGGTTATTCGAAATGTTTGTCACATATATGCATGTGTGCATGTATTAGAACTATAAGTGAATTACCATATAAAAGTAAATTGATTTGAAATGTATCATAAAATGATAGACGTAATGAGTTCCTTAAATTTAATTAGTCGTGAAGGTAGAAGTAATGTTGCTAAATGGGAAATCACGTACTCTTGAGATGACGGACGGGACGGGATTCCCCGAGTGAATGCATCGTGGATATCGATTTCTATAACCGTATGTGAGAAGAGTAATATTTGAATGCGAAATCCCGCATTGCTCTTGAATGACAAACGGCGAGGATTCCCAGTGAATCACAACAATGCATTGAATGTCATTATGAACATATGTGAGACGATAATGTTGAATGCGAGAAATCACATTGCTCTTGAATGACAAGCGGGCGAGTTCCCCAGTGATACGTAAGTGAATGTCATTCTATAATATACCTGTGAGCGGTAATAGTGAGTGTGAAATAACGGCCCCGCTCTTGGAACAACCGATAGTAGGATTCCCCAGTGAATGCATGCGTGAATGTGGAAGCTTCTATAGCTATGTGTGAAATCACAAACGATAAGCGTGACATTAAAATTGTATTGTTTAAGAAACCTCTTTTACATTACGGACATAGTAAAAGGCATCATTTTGTAAATGCATTTTGTTGAATGTAAATGTTAAAGTCTTTTATGAAATTATAAGTGTTTATGGGATTACACGAAAGAAGTGCTTCGGCGTAATTAAAAAAAAGTCTAAAATGAGATAACATAAAGCAAATGTTTTGGAAAGATGGTGAAGCGTCGGAGTCGCGAATGCCGGCTTGGATCCTCAGTGAATTAGTAGGGGATTCGGGTCGACACTTTTGAAAGAAAAAAAATTTAATAAGGCAGAAATAAATGTTTTGATTGAAAGCATTCGAGATGTAGGGAACTCCCGACTCACTTTGAAAATGAAAATTCAATAAATGAGCTAAAGATTTAACGGGCATCCCGGTCACGAAATGTAATTCTAAAGGAGTTGATTAATGGCCGGTAGCAGTGATAATGATAAGAGTGCAATATGAATTGGTATTAGTCGATTGACTTGATATGTATTTAATATGACGATATGTTCGATGTACCATTGTATAAGTCTGAAGTTTGTTTTAGATACGATCTAATACCAACTATATGTAGAAGATATAGATGAAAACTTGTAAAAAAAGACATGATCGTAGATATCTGAATAAGATAATGATATAGGAATGCGAAAAGGGCAAAAATCTAAATGTATAAAATGAGATGAGTTAGAAGTCACATAAGAATAGACTTGATATATCATCAAGTAAAAGTAAAAAGATAGTGATGGCGATTATTTATTGGTGTTCTGCGTCTATGTTCCCAACTAAGGCGTAAAAAGCATACGGGTGTTCAATCGGGTGTAGTGCGAAAAGAAGGAGATAAAGAGACGGGACATTCCACGTGACCGGGCCCATCTCGAGATAGGTGCTCACCGGCCTTTATTCCGCGATCCGATATTTGTTTAGATATGTATTTGTATAAATCTCGTAGGACTTAGTATATGTGCTAAACTTTAATAGATCTACTCAGGTAGTAGTTCATTAGTAAATGTAAAATGATTGTTGGTTATATGAAAAATATTGTTTGTATAAAAAAAAAAGCAGTGAAATTTGATATATGGTTTGCGCCGAAACAGTTCGGATTCATGATCAGATTCGGGCCAAGGAATCGGGCGTGACGGGTTTATAGTTCTCAGTTTGTGACACCTTTCGACCACGAGAATGCAAGGTTGGGGTAATCCACGAAGGATGTGGGGTGAAGAAGTTGAATACACAAAGCAAGGCTAGTTTCCCGATGGTTATAGTCGATTCTAGGTATTGATTTTCTGGATGTGTCTCTCTGAATTTAATAAACATAGTTCTCTTTGAAATTTTCTTACTGAGATGCATGATTTTTGAGCTTAGTGGTTGGATGAAAATTGCTTTCTTCCCATGGAGAGAACTTGAGGAGAGATATCTACATCACGAGTTACCTAAGGTTTGATGGTTTCAAAGTATGTGTGTTTGTTAGAAAAGTCCGCTATGCTTTGAAACAATCTATTAATGATGAGTGAAGATTTGACTCATTTATGATTTCTCACAAGTTTAATAGATGAACTTATGATAGTTGTGTCTACTTTAGAGTTATGATGATGATTGTTCATCTCTACTCTTGTATGTAGATGACATGTTGATTGCGACCCGAGGGGAGAGAGGAGATTCGAGGAGTTCCCAAGCCCGACTTAGTAGGGTTTGGATAAGAAAGATTTGGGAAGCGATAAAGAAAATTCTTAGGATGAAATTCTCGAGAGATAGGCAATTAGTATAAGTTATACCTAAGTCATAAATGGTACATTGAGTTCTTCATGATTCTTATTAATGAATGCTGACCTATTAGTACACCATGTGACTCATTTTAGGCTTTCATCAAGCTATCCCACCATGGTTAGAAGATGTTTGATTATTTAGGTTCCACCGCCTAATGTAATGGGATCTCTCATGTATGTTATGATTTGTTCTACTTTAGATTTATCATATGTTATTGGTAATTGTTAGTAGTTAAAGGAACCTTTGGAAGACGGAGTTCGGTGGATATTTAGGTACTTGTGTGGCTTTTACGATGTTTGTTTTGCATTTTGGGGACTAGGGTGGTGAAATTGGGTGTTGGTTTCGATTTTAGAATCTTGATAAAAGAAGATCTCTTATTTGGTATGTGTTTACTATTAGAGGTTGTGCTATCAGTTGGAAAGCTACTTTGCAGACTACAATTGTGTTGTCGACTACCGAGGCAGAATATATGTCTATTACAGATGTCACACCCCGAAACTCACCCTAGGGGCATGATTGTCATTTTACACCTTAAGCCCGAAGGCTCGAAGTGCGAAACAACACAACCCTTTCTTTCTTGTAACTGGATTGAGTCCAATTACCAAACACCTTCTCAGAGTAATGTGCAACTTTCTATATCACAAATTCTCATATCCAAAATTCCATACTAACAAATTTTCTCTAACTCTCAACATTCATGTATGAATTAACATAAATGTCCAAGACAAATATTCATATCCTTCTAATCAACTTTGAGAACAAATAATCCAAATGAACATAAACTCATCAATTAAATAAGGTCCTGCTTGGTTCAAAATCAAATTCTTAATAATGATATGATTCCCATCTAGCCAATCTTTCTTCTGAATTCATGTAGCGAAAAGATGTCAATTAATGAGAGTGAGTTTAAAGCTCAATAAATACTAATACAATTTTACTTGGATAAAAAGGTTTCGATATTATAATGAATAGGAGATATTTTTCTTTCCACAAAACCTTTGTATTCAAATGTGGTTATTCATTCAAAAATTTCCATCAAAACATTCTCAAATCCATTTCAAATCGATTTTATATCAAATATGATCAAAACAAATTGATTAAAAAGCGATTTATTATATCAAATTTAAATAGAACATTTTCATATCAATACTCAAATCAAATATATTTTTCCTCACGGTGACAAATATCCAAATGGTGCTTGACCGTATGGGACTTTCAAATGGGCGTCGGCGTAGGACTTTGAATGGGTGGTTAATGCATGGTGTTTATTTTAAGGTGGCGGAACGAGGCATGTAGTGCCCAGTAGTATACAGCAGAAACCGTATTTAGGGTTCGTCGATTACATAACCGCTTGAAAATGTAAAGGTCAACTATTATTCTATTGACAATGGTCTAGAATAGTGTAGCCATTATTCGCATTGTGGTGGTAATCGAGTAAAACATAATTTGAAATTCAATTCAAAAACCATATATCTCACGATTTTCCATTTCGCAACAAAACAAATCTCAAAATACTTTTATGCAAAATCCCTATTTGATCCATTGACAATCAAAGGAATAAACACAAATAAAACTTTTCCTCATTCAATTTATATAAAAGACAAATAAATATATTTTTCGAAAATACTATATAGATAATCTTTACGCAAAAACATATAAGATATTTTCTTTTGCAAAAGCTGTATTAATATCCCTTACTTTAAAAAAGTACTTAAAAGCCTTGAAAGAGTTAAGAATTTCATCTTAAAGAAATATTTTCCTCACATAACAAGGAAAAAACTATCATCATTAATTGTTTATCTAAAATTATAAGTTTAGGGATCCTAAGACTTTCCTAATTTGATATTCTTAGCAACAAATTATTTTTAACTTTCTAATCTATAATAATAAAAGTTTATGGGTTTCTAAATATTTTATAAAATTTGTCATTTATAAAATTTTCCTCCAACATGATTTATAGTTCACCTCAAACATATTAACAACTTTTCAAATGATAACTATTTAAATTAGGTTTTTCAAAATTTTATAAAACTCGTAGTCCTTTTAGATCTTATTTCAATAATTTATTTATTTATTATTTTTTGTACTCTTAATCTGAACTAAATCTTTTACTAGAAAGAAATAATATTAATAATATTTTATAAATTATATTATTACCCAATAGTTATCTCAATCTTATTGCCTAGCAACTATCACACTTGACAACAAGTATTATTAACATATCTTCTATTATATAATTGCTCAAAATTACCCTAATCACATTGCTTATCTAATTGCTCAATATATATATATATATTTTCAAGCATCCATTACGACTAGAATTTTTTTAGACATCTTATACTTAGGTTTCAAGACCTGCTATGAAAGATTTTTAATCATAATATTTTTTTATTTAATGATATTAATAAAAACAATGTCCATCTTGGCTTTTTACTATATGCCCTGTTTTATCTTTTCAATTGAACCAATCAAAATCATGCAAAGATTTCCCCTTTACTTTTCAACCCTATTTGCCACACACATAGGGTTCATCATCCTACAATTATTCCTTGTTTTTTAACCCAACAACTAACACTTTTGAATTTTCAAACTACATCTAAAACACACATAAGAAGTAACTATCATGACAATTCCACATTTTTTTTTATTCCAATCATGACTTTACCTTTAAAGACTTATTTTTATTTATTTCATTCACCTTTTCAATCCAAGATCTTGTTTTATTTCTTGAATGTCGAATTTCTATACATACTAAATTCAAAACTTTTTTTTAATTCTTAGATACATATTTCCATTAAAAGAACAAACTTACGATTCATGACTCATCTTTGTTCTAAAACCTAAATAAATAAAATCAAGATTTATTTTGAAATTTCAAAAAAGAAAAACGAACCATCTAAACTTTTCAGAATCATCTAATGGAACTAAAAAAATATAAAACCTATTCAAATTCAAACTAAATCATGTTTCTTCAAGGTTCTATTCAAAATTAAGGAAAAATAAATAAATTGTTGGATTTAGAAACTAAATACATAAGTCTTAAATAAAGTCTTACCTTCGAGCTCTTATTTAACCACATGTCGACGCGTGTGACACCCGAAAGCAGGGGAGTCCAGTTGATGCCAGTCGACTGTGGAAAGCGCAGTATGCCATGTCGTGAGGCCGTACATGAAGTGGAAATGACGATAGGGCCCATCATCCATGCTCGTCCATCACAGGTTCAAAACCATACATTTCTATAGATCCCCAGAGTTATTACATAACTCTAATACAAAACATATATTAAAACTAGGTCGTTCTAATATATACACAAAAGCGAAATCAAGGCCATGGTCAGGCGCTTCATAATCCGACTCTAAGTGTCGTGCGCGTATCACGTACTGAAAGGAAGTCCCACGGCGGGGTGGTAACACCGGTAGAGATAAATCCTAAAATGCTGCTCAGCACGATTGCACATGCAAATGATCATTTCATAAGTCGACTGACAACAATATGTACGCTATGTTGCTATTATCTGTGGAAACAGCTACATGCATGTATGAGCGGCACTCTGCACTCGTATGGGTGGAAGCCTCAGGCCCACCGCCCGATGCGAGTGCCAATGAAATCAATGCAAGTCGATCCAGACTCCCGTCTCAGCCGTAGTCTATGTGACATTTTATTTAATCGTTTGATGTCTTTTTTGGGCAACGGAGACTTTTAGGTCTCCTGCGGGTCACCACCCTCAGAGCATTTTGGGCTGCACAATGGATCATATAACGGGTTTGGGCTTTTCACTTGGGGGTATCTATCCCCTGCCTTTCGCGAGCATTTCATTTTCATTTCGTTTAACAATGGAACTCGATTGGACCGTCCCATTCAAACCCACACGATTCAACACAGCGTAGTGCGAATCGATATCGTAATCCTCTCATGTGTTATTCTGACACCTCTAATCTTAATGCAATTTGTACTTAACTAGCATCAAACCCATGACCCGATGTATGAAGACCTCTGTGGATGTTCACCACTACACTATGTGTGTGCTATGAACACTCATGTCTAATGCACTATTATTTCATATATTTAACATACATGAAGTCATGTTAATATTCCACATATTCGAATCAGTACATCACATAAGCATGCACTACATCTTTTCTATCATTCAGTTCATTCATGTCAACACATCATTTAAGCATGTATTTAAAATAGACAGCCATTACTTAGGCCAAGTAATACCATAATTCATATTCTGGGCGGGACATAGTATGTGAGTCCTTCTGACAGTGCATATAATTATTTCGATCTTTATCACACATATTTTCACATTTTTAGTATGTCATTGAATTTATGGCAATAACACACATTAGTCATTTTCGGCCATAAATCCGGCCATGCTTGGCCTCGGAAATAATATGGACTTAGTCCAGAAAGTCTAGTTTTTGTAAATATCACGAAAACATCCGAGGCCTTGATTCACAACAGACCATATGCGGTCGAAGCATTTTGGTTACAAACCGGCCAGCGAAGTTAGGAGCGAGCGGACCATTCCTCAATGTCCGTAGCCGGCCAATGTTTCGCCTACATTTTGGCTAAGCACTTTATTTTATTAAATTCTAGACTCAACGAGCTTTGATAAGTCGAGCATGAATCGGAGTTCGGACGAAAGTTATGGCCGTCCAAAGTTGACAGCCCAGGTTCTGCAGAGTGCGAAATTGGCACACCCTCATTGCCATTTTGCTAGGGATTTTCTGTCGAGGCAATGTTTAGTTTCGGAGTCAATTTTCCCGTGAAACGATCTTTGACCACCACGATCACAAACACAACATCTGAGTCGCTCGAGCCGGCGAAACCGGTGAAGCCATTACATTTAGGCGTAAAATAACGGAGTAGGAGAAACTACCTCCTTGTGCCTTGATTCGGGTTCTTTCTTGGTCAGTGCCGCCTCCACATGCAGCCTCCTTCTTTTCCTCTTTGCTTTTCCTCTCTTCCTCTCCTTTCTTCTTCTCTTTTCTTTCCTTTTCTTTTCTTTTCTCCAACTCTCTTTTCCTCTCTTCTCTTTTCCTTCCTCCTCCTTCTTTGTTGCTCCCCCATGGCCAGATTTCTTTGAAACGCCACTGATCTCATATTTATGTCTTAACATGACATGCACTTAGTGACACATGGCATGCCATGTGTCACACATGGCTTTCCATGTGTACCACACATGGCTTTCCATGTGTCACTCACATGGTTTAGTAATGTGTGTGCTGTTCAGCGTGTCGCGACACTATTGTCCCAATCGTGAAATTAGCGTCTCGGGTGTGAAATTCGACAAAGGTAGCTAGATTTCGCGAGGCGATTCAACGGTCTGATCGTTTTGTCATCACGAGATCTGAAAATCTGACTTTTCTGGATTCTTGATCAATTAAGTTGCACCCTCTTTTTTTTTTTTTTGAAAAATTTAAATTTAAAATTTTCACGGGTTTTTCTGTCTGACGTCTTAGGTTTTTCGAGATTCTCTTGAAGTGTTGCTTCAAACCCTAGGTATGACGGTTAGGTTTCTATGGTTCTGATTAGGAGAAGAAGGGCATCTGGAGAACCTGAAGACTTTATTAATAATATATTCTTTTTTTTATTTATATTTAGGGTTCCTTAGGAGAATTACCCTTATACCCTTATTTTAATTTAAAAGAATTATATATTTTTACGCCTTTTAAATCTGGTATCATAACGAAGCTTGCTAAAGAATTTATTTTGTTGAAGGCTTCCTTGATGAAATTTGTAGTGATTTACAAGCCACCACAGGTCTTTGTGATAGCCAGAGTGCCATATTTCTCATGAAAGATTAGATGTTCCATACATTGATGTTCGTTACCACTTTGTTCGTGAGGTCATTGCTCATGGTGGCATTGTTGTTAGCACAGTTAGCACTCATGATAATCCTGCTAATATGATGACCAAGATGCTTCCAGTTACAAAGTTTGAGCATTGCTTGAACTTGGTTGGTGCTCGTTGCTGAGTTTAGCCCTGTAGGGCTTTTTGTAGATGTTGGATTTTTTTTTTTTTTTTTTGGGACGGGTCTTTTTCGTTTTAGTTCCCTTCGTGGAATTCATGTCGAGTGGAGATTGATCGTGGTGACCCGAATTCTTAAGCAGATATGAAGGAAAATATGCACTCGAATGGGGACTTGTTGCACACCGCTAAGCATCAGCGAGCGAGCACATATTCTTCCACGATAAGCGTCGTTTTCTCAAGTGGCACTCGTCTTGACTTGTCGTGACAAGCGAGTGCTTATGCGATAAATGAGCCCTTCGTCGGTTTAACTCTCTTTATTGACTTACGTATAGCGAGCACGCTGCGGTAGTAATGGCCAGCGTTTTGCTTCTTCAAACTTTAATTTAGCTGAGAAATTTGAGCATGGAAACTCTCTTTTTCTTCCCTTTTTTCCTCCTTGTACCTTATTTGATATAGTGAATTTATACTTTCTCTACTCGTGATTTTTCCCTATTTGGGTTTCCACGTAAATCTTGGTGTTCTATCTCTTTCGTTGTTGTTTGATCCACCATTATTAATTTTATAACATGGAGGTTCATAATTGCAAGTATTTACTATTTACAATCATTCAAAGGTCAAAATGTCTAAGTGTCCTTGTCATGGAAGGCAGCGATAAGGTAAAGCAATTTTGGTTAAGCCCTTAGCCTACTCCATTTTGGACCTTATCATTTTATGGCTGTAGTGTAAGAAAGACCATCTCCATCTAGCCATATGAAGAAGCATCATGTTGTTCCTAACACAATAGAGGACTTTTATCAAACAGGTTATGGTCACACAAATGTTCAATTGAAAGCACACAGATAATTGATTTTATTTTATATTTGAATTGTAAAAATATTTAAATTTTTAAAATTGATAATAATTTTTAATAAATTTCAACTAAGTATTAATATTTTTAATCTAAAGGTGAAAAGTATCTGTAGATAAAATTTAAAATATTATTACTTATTTTATTAATACAAAATACAAAACTAGTTAACTTTGAATCAAATAAATTCAAAACCAATATTTTCATATCAATGACACTTGTAAAAGTGACAAGGTTTTCAATTTCCAACACCTAATTCTTGATATTTTTAAGGTGTCAAAAAATTAAGAAATACAATTTTCTACAGCATTAACAATGGCACTTCTAATAAGTGCCATAAAAAATAAAAAAACATATACCAAATAATGACGTTTTAAGCAAAAATGCCATGGCATGTCTAATCACAAATATAATAACGACATTTTTTGAAAAAGTCAAGGAATAAAACGTCTTAAATTTGAAGTTTTGTTATTCCATTGATCACGATAATCTATTTTACCATATCTTTTACGAATTTTTCATTTGATAATTAATATTAAAACGAGAGGATGATAAATGAGCACGCAAAATCAAAGAGATGAGAGAAGAGACACAATTTGTCCTTTATTATTTTATTCTGCCGAAGTTGGAGAGACATTTCCCATATGGTGTTGGCCAAGAAAACCCTTTATGTGGCTCTTTACTTCACCAAATACACACCTCAATCATACAATGGATTAAGAAAATGTGTCTAGCGCTTTGATGCGAGAAACGAGAATAATAAACGTCTTGGATCGAAGTTATGCTCTGTCTGAGTGATGTAGTTTAGCTACAAATAATAAATTTTAAAAGAGAAGCGAATAAAATGGCGAAGCGAGAAGTTCTCAAATTTTCAATATTAATCCAAGTTTGCTAAAAACAATAACATAAAGTCCTATTTATAGGCGCAACAAAATCCAAAGGATAAATCTAATCACCTTGGATAAATCCAAAATCATATCGAGATAAATCACGAAAATCTTAACGGATAAATCGAAAAATACGATTAAAATAAATAACTAATAGTAATAAAATTCGTACATTTAGACTTTGTAGGCACACTATCTCGTTTAGACATAGATATGGGCCTACTGTGCTCCGTATTTTCTCAGGGTTGAAAGAACTCGACTCAGAAGAGTGATAGGAAGGTAGCAATCCGACAACGAAGGATCCAAATGGGGAAGATCGTATCACTGTGTCCAGTATCGAATCAAGCGACCATGCCGACTTGACAGGAAGCAATGAAACCCACCTTCTCTAGGATTCTGAGCTAAATCATCGGATAATATCATGAGTCTCCTTAGATCTCATGCTTGAAGGCATAGTGGGTGCACTTTGCTAGGCTGCGCTGCGAGACCTGCTTATAAAGCGAAGTAGAGAGGCTCAGTCTTGTGATAAGATAAATGATCCTACACGTGAAAACGGGGCCCAATATCCATGTCATTAGGCAAATCGAGAAGATATGCATTAGATCCCATTTATGAATGATAGAATAGGGCCCGTAAATAACATAAAGTTTTTGAAAACAATTTTGGAATTCTTTTCAAGAAAATGTGAAACATGACATAGTCACCAACATTGGAAATTCCTTAGATCTCGATGCATCGCGAAACAGCATACTCCTCATTACTTAGAAATCTTTTGCCTAATCTCGGTGTAAGTCATGGATGTGTTTGCAAAGTTTTACAGGTTCGAGACACGCACATGGTGGTAAAAGCAGATGGAACTTCTTTTGCCACTAATATTTACTTTTGCACATACCAGTCCAATTCCCTTTCTCAAACTTCTTACGTTTTAAATATGCAAATTTCGTTGAGAAGTTTAGAATATCAGATCTCAAATTCTCGACCTTTAGGAGCATGGTCACCGAAATAATGTTCTTACCATATACTTAAATGAATAAATGTTATCTTTACCAAAATTGGTAACATTAAGATCATAAAGCCAAGGGCGACCTAAAAGAACATGGGCAACATCCATGGGTAGCACATTATAATAGATTTCATCTTTATAATCCCCCATTTGAATAGAGACTAGACACCTTTGAGTGATAGGCAAAGTATGGTCATTCACCCACACTACTCTAAAAGGATTTGGATGCGGTTCTACTTTTAGGTTTAACAATTTATGATATCCTTAGAAACCACATTCATTGAACTACCCCATTGATCACTAACACATTCATTATAACCATTAATGATTGTGAAAAATAAAGTACACTTCCAATTATCATTATCATAGTTGTGGATAACACATCTAACCACTGACTTCATCATCCTGATCTTCATGAAGATCGTCTTGCATCAGCGAGGAATAATCTAAGGATCTGACGATTTAGTGTATATCCATCAGTACTCTGTTTCAAGTTTTATGCCCGATGCGTTGGGGAATGATGAGGCCTTGATATGGCCCTTGTGATGACACTTATAATGACAATAGATGAATTACTAGCCATAGACTCGATAGGAAGGGAGTTACCTGAATAGACTCTTGGCTCCTAATATTTATTGGGCCTAGTATTCTGGATTTGATGACATGGCGCTGACTTGGGGCCCATTGTGTGTACCGAAAGGTCTATTGAACCTGAAACCACATGGCTTTTGGTATGCGTAAATCTGATGTTTGGAGCATCTGATTTATGGTGCTTTGAATGTTGAACTGAGACCGTTAACAGAAAGAGAGTGCGGATAACGAATTGGTCGCCGTAGACTGTTTGCACCTAAGCCTAGCTTCCTCAAATTTGGTAGAATGTTCGACTCTGCTTAAGAGTCATTAGTTTTAGATTAATCATGTTGGAGGAAACGATTGACTCTTATGATGGAGGAATGTATTTTCTTATGACTTGCTTTCATAATAGCCCGTTGGGTGATGGGTGGTTCACGCAGGCAGAGCATGTCTTGCAACACGTTTTGCTAGTACGTGCTTATTTGAATTAGTTAATTTCATTTTAGCAAACGGGCAGTTCACTATCGATACGTTTCATACGAATCAAAATATTCGCGATAGCGGTAACTGTAAGAAGGCATTAGGATCCGTTCATAGCCAATTCGGAGCAACATATTTTTTGTCGATATCCGCTTTAAGTTTTATGCAGCTTTGTCTATCACAATCTCTGCAGTGCAGTAACCACACAAAATTTGAGTATCGAGGAAGCGACATCTTACCGGCAGTTTGGTGGGTAATTTTGCGCCCCGGTGGTTGGTAATGCAATGGGAAGTTGACGTTAAGCGAGGTTGAAATCGATCGCTAGGTTGGTGAAGGTCTCCTGTTGTAGGTAACTTTGTGTGAGTTGAAATTAATTCTGCTACGCAGTTCATTTACTGGGTGTCATGCAAACCATTTGTAGATTCATCGATTGATGTGAACCTCGGAAGGAACAAACCCTGATGTGTGGTGACTAGACGTGTTTGCAGTTCGTGACATGATAACATCTACGTATTTGCAGGATGTTTTAAAAGCGAGTAGTTTTGATTTATTGCATGAGTTTGTTTGTTTGAGGGCAATTGATGTTGAGTCGATTGACCTGGCATTAATTCGTGCTAACGATCTGATGTGGTCAATTATGCTTTATTGGCATCGTGATGTGGAGTAGCTAAGCCCCAAATTTATCGTTTAGATCTTGAGATGGAAGCATGGTCTTAAGTCAGCGAAAATTATTAGTCTCGGTTAAGATCGTTTGGGTTAGGTGAAGAAGAAGATCGACAAATATAAACTTACATTAATTTAGCGTATTTGGAATGATCAGAATTAGCGAGTAAAGGAAATTTATAAACATATCTTTAATGCAACAAACACAAATCCCAAAATGTAATGCGATTATATCTGCTTGGATTACCCAGTCGTGAAGAATAATTAAAAAAGCAAAAGTATTTTAATCTTTCTTTATCTTTATGTCAGATAAATTTGGAGCACCAAAACGTTTTAGATCTCTTCAAATATCGAATGATAGCAGGAGTTTTGAAGTAAAAGAAAATGTATAGTTGAAGAACGCTAGGATGCTTACAATTCCTTAGAGTGGTGGCAAGTGAATAAAGTGTATGATTACTTTGATGAGGGCAAATTGATTGTATTCCCAGTGATCAAATGAGAAGTCCTCACAACTTTGAACGACCAAAACAACAATTTTGTAAAACTGGATGCAATTTTGAAAACCAACAGATCAGGATGAGCAAAGGCGAAACAACAATGGTAACAAAAGATAGCAACTAGGGTATCATTTGCATCGTGGATATGGGTCAGGAGAAAATAGTTGGCTCATTCAATTGCAGGGGGAGGGTGGTGTAATAGAATTAGAACTTGTGTATACCGCAAGAAAACCAGGAGAAGATCATCAATATATAAGGAAAAATAGATCCCGTTCACTGGAATTCTGAGCAATAAAAAAAATTTCCTTATTTTTTATTATGTGATGATGTGGTGGGGATTTGTTCTTGAATCAAACTAGAAAATCTAAATCAAAGGATCAACAGGGTTTCAGGGACTCTGCCAACTTCCTTGTTTTCTTTCAACCGTCAACCTTTTTCCTGCACAGGCTCTCATGATATCTGATTACCGACTTTACTTTCAAGCTAGGATTTTAAATGTGCAGTCTGGGTTGTTGTTGTTGATGGTGAGACGATGAATAGAAAACTAGCAGCTATAGTATCTGTGAGAAAATCGAATCCTTTGCTTCTAATTGCGTGGATGTTGCTTGAAGAAAACCTTGCGTTTGGATAGGATTGCAATGCTTTCTATTTGCAGTTGAGGGGAAGTGTGAATATGGTTCCGGGAATGCGAAAGGCCGGATTCCGGGAATGCAAAAGGCCGGGTTCCAGGTTCTGATTCTGTTCGGGAGGAAGATGAGGTTTTGGAAGTTAGGGATGGGGTCAAGACATCAGAGAAGGGTTTGGATTTGGGTATGGGCAAAAGCCGATCAAGGGATCCGTTTAATGTCGATCTGGGAAATTTTTTAATTTTTATTATCAAAATTTGGAAGGCACGATTTGAAAAGCGTAACAAAAGCAGCAGATAAATAACGTCACCGAGATGAAGTTAGAACTTTGTCTTAATTGATGTAGAGCAAGAATAATAAACATTAGGATGAGAAGTTATCTTTCTATTCTGCAAATTGATATAGGTACCATTTCTGAATAATAAAATTAAAAAAGCGAATAAAATTGAGCAGGATTATAGATTTTGATGTCCAGTCTGTAAAAGCGATAACGTAAGGTCGCATTTATAGGCGCGTAGAAAATCTAACGGATAAATCCAAGAAAATCGCAATGGATAAATAAAAAATTATTAATAGATAAATCAAAGAAATCTTACTTGGATAAATAAAAAATACGATTAAATAAATAAGCTAATAGTAATAAAATTCGATATTGAACTTTGACTTACTGCTCTACATATGAAATGCAGATGTGGAGTCTACTTTCAGTACTCCGTCAACACCTCAATCACATGTGATATTATTTAAAGATGGTGGAGAGAAGGATTTCATGTGTTCAAGAATACACACTGTTTAAACCTTGTTTGACCAAATATTATATCAGACTTCTCAAACTAAAAACCAAATTTGAAATACTATAAATACGACATGTTGGGTTTTCTTTAGTCCCATACTCCTTTTCTTTAATATATTATAAATTAACTGTAGTCGGTGATGTTCGTATACTAGACTAAAATGTCAAGGAAACAAACACAGCGATTTCAATAAATAATCAAATGTTGAGTTAAAAGCTACGTGAAATAATTAATTATTAATTGCAGGCAGATTTGGCTGCTGTCGATCTGGGGATGAGTGAGACCGTCATTATAGTCATAGAAACGGTATAGTTTCTTAGAAATGATCGTAGTTGGTATATTGGCACTGATTGTTTGTAGAACGATCGTATGAGTGATGTCTAAATTGATGAAGTGAAGTGATAATTTAGTTTTTTGTAAATTTTAGGAAAAGCGGAGTATATATATCTTATGAAGTGTCTCAGTGAAACAAACGTGTTTGGTAGAAAAGAAAAATGATCTAAACAATAAATGCGTTGAAAAATAGAAGCTAGATGGGATTAGATGAGAGTGAGCAGGCAGAGTGTTTCAGACGAGACGGACAAGCCCAGGTGGTGTGTGATGCATGGGGGGGGGAAGGGGAGGGGAAGCCGTCTAGGCAGGCGTGGAGTCTCTCCTTCCTGGTGGGGTCTTGCTTAGAGTGGCAGGTGAGAGAAATATTATTTAAACCGTCGTCTTTATTCGATGTGGGGGCCTTTTCGTTAAATTGTAGGTTTGCCAGTTCAGAGTCCGATAATTACCATGAATGAAAAGTTATGATATCAATCACTACTGTGTATGTGAGATCTGAAGTCACGATTATTCCAGCGAGCGTTGCATCGGGATAAGTAATCTGAGACTTTGAACTTTCCTTAGTGAAACCTGCCTCAGAGCTTACTGGTCGATCGATAGAAGTCGGTGTCTTTGGATTGTCAGGCCTTTGTTATGGCCTGAACAGTAGAAGTCTATAATTTGTTTTATCGAACAAAGTTAAGTTCTCTTCATTAAGTGATTAGTTTTATTTATGGTTTCTGCTTTGATGTGGTGTTTTAAGAATTGATTTTCGGTCTCACGGGAAATGACCCTCACTTCACACTCACATAGGTGATTATGAACATATAGTTTCATAATCATTAAAAGCTTTGCTTAACCTTCACATATTATCTTGTCTTTATCAAAGAATTGGGTAAAACAAGTTGTGATTACTACCTGTCTTCATAACAGTTCATCACTTTGAAGAAACCTGGATCACGGGATCTCGATCACGAAACTCAGGTGAAGTTCGTGGATTATGATGACTTGTTTAGAGGCCTTAAACGATTCCTTACATTTTTGCAACCATCTACAGTTAGGCCTTTGTGATGGATCGCAATAGTATCTTTTGACCATAGAGTGATGTTGATAATTACTTAGAAAGAAGTTGTCTTCTTGTGTCATGTCTTGACGTGTCGAGACTTAGATTATACATGACATTCCTTGCCTTCACATTGAAACCGACTATCCACCATTATACATACAGGAGCCTTGGTTTAGGCGATTAAGATATCTTAAATTTGAAGCCACTTTCGGCTTCTTCAAACCCCTTATCAACGATAAATTCTAATTCCATAGTGGATCTGCTTGTCTAAGTTTGTTTGGATGATTTCAAGACAACGCCACCCCACGAGAGTGTGAATACATATCCACTTGTTGATTTTGTGTCTTTAGTCTTTGGATTATCAATTTGCATCAAATATCAGCCCAGTACTTAGGATATTACATTATGTCTGAAGCATAATCATAATTATCGCTTAAGTATCGATAAATGTTTCTGCTTTCGATGATTTTCATTTGGACTAGCTATGCATCGACTTAGCTTGCTAGCACAATACGTCAGGCCTAGTATAGTTCATGACATACATTAAAGCGCCTAGTATACTAGCATACTCATTTGAGCTTTGTTTTCTGGAGTATTCTTAGAAAGATGTAAATTAACATCTACGGAGTCTTCTTTAGTATGATATCTAGATTCTTACTTTCGAGGAATCGTTTCAATATAATGGGATTGTGATAGAGCTAATCCTGCTGAGATGTCTTATGGATTTAACTCCTAAAATAACATCGTGACCCCAGTATCTTTCATATCAAATTTATTTGCAATGACATTTGATTTCTTAACGATCTCACCATCTTTTTATTTATAAGCATATAGATCTACATATAGGCATAAAATGGCAAAGCAATTTTGAGTTGCTTAACATATACACACATTTATCGCACTCATTAATCTTGAAACCATTCGTGACATGACCGTCGATTTTGCTTGTCTACATTGTTTTGGTGCTTTGTTTAATCTTATAGTGAATTGATAAGTGACATACTTTACGCTCTTGTCACAGACAGTGAACCCTTTGGGTTGTTCCAAATATATTTCTTCTTCCAAATCTCCGTTTAAGAAGGTCGTTTTTACATCCATTTGATGGATTTCAAGCCTATACACCAATGTTATAGCAATTAGCATCCTTATAGATGTAATTCTAGTAACAGGTGAATAAGTATCAAAATAATCAAGACCTTCTCGTTGCTTGTATCCTTTTACTCTGACTAGCCTTATATTTATCAATAGCACCATCGGCTTTCATTTTCCTCTTGAAAATCCGCACATTGTAGTGGTTTTATTACAGGGAAGGAAGGTCGGCTGATTTTCCATGTATGGTTGACAAGGTGGTTCACAGTGATAACTTTTCCGGAAGCGGGAGAAACATAGGCGAAGTGCGAGCTTCTTTGATGTCAAAGGCTCGTTCTCCAGCCAGATCACGTTAAGAAATCGGGTTCGAAAAGACATGGAAGTCCTTTGTCTTTTACTACGTCTGGGATTCATCCTCATTGGATCACTTAAAATTATAGTATCTAAAGACTATTATTATTATCAATTGACTCATATACTATGTTAAATATATTTTCAAGAAACAGGCATCCTTGATTCAATGATGCGTATTGACATGTATATCCCGGGATCTCGACTTGTGAACAAGAAGCGATACGTGCTGGCCACGAGCATATCAGATAAAAACCACAGTCAGCGATCTTTGGTCTACCTTAACCTTTTAGGCTTGGAGCCATGACCTTAACGAACACCCACACTTTGAGATAATTCAAGTTAGGCATTACGCCTTTCCATTTCATGGGAGTTTCTTTGTGTCTTTTGTAGAGTCTATTTAAAATAAAATTCGTCGTCAAAACAGCTTCCCCCTAAGTCACATTAGTGTCGAATTTATTCAGCAATCGTTCATTGTTTCGCTTTGAAATGAGTTTTCCTTCACTTGGCTCCATTAGATTGTGGTGTATAAGGAAGCGATCATTTAGTGAAACGATACCAAACTCGGTACAATTTTCTCGAGCGAGAGAAATTCATATTCACCTCCTCTGTCTCCCTTGTAGTTTTAATTTTCTTGTTAAACTAAGTTTAACTTAGGCGCTATAAGTTTAAAAACGTTCGCAGCCTCGTCTCTTTGCTACTAAGCAAATAAAACATAACAATACATGATGATCATCTATAAAAGTAATAAAATACTTATTACCACCTCTTGGCCAGTATTGATTTAAATATCGCAATATATCATGTATGTGCATCCAAAAGGTTAAGCTACAATATCTGAGTGGAAAGGGCAGAAATTTAGATTGACACTGCTTGGCATTTCTGTGGCAGGCGATTGAGTCATTGACGATCCGTATTCATTAATTTAACGTTGACTTATAGTTAATGTGTCGCAATGCAGCATGCGAATGTTAGAAGACTCGAGCACGCATAGAAGAAGCAACTTTATTCAAATCATCCTTGGTTACAGCAGTCATTACATTAAACCCGAACAAACCGTCACGGATAACCCTTTCCCTACGTATCATTTTTGAGAGTACAAACTTATCCGAATCTGAAAACCCGACTTGAAGCCGTTCTTCTTGGGAGAGATCGACCTTTAAATTCTTGCGAGCATCGGCGCATGCGAGCGTTAATTAGTGTCCGCGATGCTCCGGATGTCATCTTTAAGCTGCTGAAGCGCGCCCCGACCTTAGGGTTGATGAATTACCGTATAAAGTTTTGTCAAGTTTGTAGTAGGATAAAAACATCGATCTATTTGCACAGATGTGACGAGTTGCTCCAGTATCAATCCACTACTCCTTGGGGTTTCATATTATTACACTTTCGGATATCATAGCGATCCAGTTGATATCATCGGCACCATTGGAGATCTTTTTCACCACATTAGCTGCGTTTTGTCTTTTCTTGGCTTTGCGATCTTTGGCTCGATGTGAACATAGTTAAACGCCTTATGAACTTCTTCGGGCCTTGGTTGAATCCCTCTCAGGGCTGCTAGGCATTTTCCTCTTCTTGTTGGGTTCGATCCTTCTTGACAACATTGGCCTTTGAAGCTTCTAGATTTGACTTTCTTCTCAGGCGGTCTGACCAGTGCCCTCGATCCTCGGCCCGAACAATCAGTGTACAGTGGCCAATTTCGGCACCTCTTGTGTTTGAGATAATTTTTTGAGAAATCATAGGGATGGTGGCGGTTTTTCAATGAATGCGTAAGCGAAATGTGTCCTTGTGCGTACCTAACCATGAGCTCTTGAACTGGCTTAGGCGGTCTTTGAATGACCATCTTGAGTGCGAAATTTATCGAAAATGAATTTCTTGATCCAGAGCATCTTCGGTTTTGTGCCTTTGTCAGGGTATCCGCGCTCATATGTTTATTGGATTATAGGCGTTATAGAGTATTTTCGGTCGTTAGGTTATGGTTAAAACTACGAGGAAATTGGGAATGATTCCATGCATCAACTGACCAGCTTTTCTTTATCTGTTTCTCGACGTCAATTTAGGGTGTCGCCGTTGAGGAATGCTGCGAGTTGAGTTGTAAGATAGAAACAGCTTGTCTTTTATTCTGTCTATTTGAAATCGATGTTGAACTTTTAAGCTTTTAATGATTCGAATAGGGTTAGCAGGAAGTCGATGGCGTTTAGAAGGATAAAAAAGCAGAACATATTCACGAAAGAATCGGTAAAGCGGAATCACTTGTATTGAAACAAACATAAACTTATGTCTGAGAATCATTCATGAAGCGTTCATTCAAAATTTAGTCTGACGAGGAAATGAAAAAAATAGTAACAAATATTTGTAATACGAAAGCGAGCGAAACTTGTAATACGAGTCGGTGTGAAGTGTTAGGTAAAAATTTTATCTGACGAACGAAAAAAAAAAACAAATTAAATGCCGTTGGTTGGTGATGTTCGTATCCCAGACTAAAATGTCGGAAATGACGCAGCGCGCGGTCTGGTATTGATCGGGATGTTGATCGGCGGCCAATGGTGTGTCGGCCCAGATGAATTTGGCCTCCGGTCGGTCTTGAGGATAGTGAATGATTGTGCTGCCGGGATAAAACGAGACCTCGTTCCTCCAGTGATGCCTTGATCGGAGGAATTTCCGTGGCTGATTGTTTGCGAAACGATGTACTGAGTATTAATAATGATAGAGTGAAGTGAGAATTTCGTTTTTAAACAAAAAGGTGGGAAAAGCGGGGTATATATGTAAGGGGTGTCTCACGCGAATAGTGTTGTTCGAAAAATATGATCTAGTAATGACGTGTGTGTTCGAAAAATAGAAGCCAGATAGAGGGTGGACCGGAGCCAATCGGCTGTGGACGAGACGGATGATGACGGCGTGGGGAGCCGGCTAGGCAGGCGTGGGTCATATCGCGTGAAGTGGGGTCTGCATGAAATGACGTTAGAGAGGCTATTTATTTAAGCCGTCTTAAATGCGACACATTGATGTGGAATGGCATTTTTCGATTGATTATGGGTTTGTGGATTAAAAGTCCCAACAATAATTACACCCATCTTTAAGCCATCTAAATCCAAGTACGTGAGAGGAGGGAGAGGGAGAGGGAGAGAGAGAAAGACGGATAGAGAAAGACAGAGAGGGAGAGGGGCAGAAAGACAGAAAGAGAGAGAGAAAGGAAAGGAGTGAGAGGGAGAGAAAGAGAGAGGGGAGAGAGAAGAGAGGTTCAATGGCAGCTTGATAAACCCCATGCTGTGCCTTGCCCATCTCAGGGCCTTATAAACCCCCTGCTGGGTTGCAAAACTGCTTCACAACAAAAGGCTTTTCATCACTTTTGTCAACACTGAGCACAGCCACAGGCAGATTCTCAGGTCAAAGGCTAACTCTTGATGGCTTCCTTGATTTTCGCTTTCAGACCATCACAGATGGCCTCCCACCAGCAGTCAGATGCCGCAACCCACCGTAGTCTGAATCCACCTCCAAGAACAGCTTGACTCCCTTCTGCAACCTCATCTCTAAACTAACTGAACCTTCATCTCCTCTTCTGCCCCACCTGTGAGCTTCAACATCGTGTCTGACGGTGTAATGTCCTTCACTCTTGATGAAGTTTGGAGTTCCTGAAGTTGTGTTTTGGACAACAAGTGCTTACATTGGGGTTTTCTAGGGTATAGGCTCTACAAGACCTCCTCAAAAGAAGTCTTATACCACTCAAAGGTGGTTTCCTTTTGTGGAGAAGATAGATCCTCATTCAACATCGGTTCTTACTACTTAGACTAGAAACATTCAATGCTTGAGATTGATATTGAAAGACTAGGTCTTATTTTTCTGTCTATTTTTCCTTTTTTTTTGATAACTATTAACTTTGCATTAAATTTATAATATTATGTTAATTACAAAATTGTTGTGAACCCCTCATTTTTTTATGCCGACACGAGCTTTTATCCACTTGAGCTAGGTATTGTGGCTTCCTTATAGCTTATGTCTTTTCAAAATATTGTAAGCACATGAATTTATATGGTAGAATGGATTGGATTAACGGACTGAGATTCTGTCTGACTTGATTTTAAGTGCCTTACGATATTGTATTATGAATTTTCCGGGGATTTGTGGGGTAGCTAAGGAATTGGAAGAATGCAAAAATAGACTTGCTCAGGTATCTTTATAAATATGTTATGTTTTTTTTAGGGTTTCAAGGTTCTATAGAGTCATAGTTACTCCTATCTTGTATTTAGTTTTTGGAACAGTGGAGTTTTTTTTCCTGTCCTTTTTTCTTCTAGTTGGATTTTCACATAATCTGTGTATTTGCTTCGTTGTCTTTATTTTTATTCCCCCAAGCTCTTGTTTCTTGGATTTAATTATGTAAAATTTTCCTTTTACAAATATGAATGAATTTCAAATGAACGCGCATATCCTCGTCATGGTTCCTTGGATTTCTATTTTCCATATGGAGGCCCAATAATTGGAGCGATCTGGTTTGATCTAGAGGTTTATATATATATATATATATATATATATATATTATATTTGAGTTTTTAGGGTTTTGAATTATGTACTTAAAGCCACAATCAATTAAATAATTTCCTTGTCTGTAAGAAGAGTGCATTGGTTGAACCAATTTCTATCTTCATGTTATTTTTCTTGTTTATTCTCCCTTCGATTTGCTACATTTATTTTGCTGGTGCAATTTCAAATCTGTGAGTGATCCACAGATGAAAGCTATCTGACAAACGGGTATTTAGACACCATTGTCGACTCCATTCCTGGAATGATGGAAACCATCCGGCTGAAGGATTTCCCAGCTTTCTTCAAAACTACAGACCCCAACAATATCATGCTCAACTTCCTCATGTCAGAAGCGGAGAGAGCTAATAAAGCCTCCGCTATCATCTTAAACACTTTCGATGCATTGGAAAAAAACGTTCTAGATGCTCTCACAGCCACTCTACCTCCGGTTTACACCATTGGCCCTCTCCAGAATTTGGTCCATCAGATTTCAGACGATAGACTGACAAATTTAGGCTCAAGTCTATGGAAAGAACAGCCTGAATGTCTCCAATGGCTGGATTCCAAAGAACCCAACTCAGTCATGTACGTGAATTTCGGGAGCATGATTGTGATGAACACCCAACAGCTGACGGAGTTAGCTTGGGGACTAGCTAATAGCAACAAGCCATTCCTATGGATCATACGGCCCGATCTCGTGGCCGGAGAGTCATCGCCGTTGCTGGCGGAGTTCATAAAAGAGACAAGAGATAGAAGCATGATAGCAAGCTGGTGTCCGCAAGAACAAGTCCTAAAGCACCCGGCGATCGGAGGGTTCATTACACATTGTGGTTGGAACTCAATGAGTGAAAGCATAAGCGGAGGAGTTCCTATGATTTGCATGCCGTTTAAGTCCGAGCAGCCGACGAACTGTCGGTATAGTTTACGATGAATGGGGATAGGATGGGATTGATGGTAATGAAGAGAGGTGGAAAAGGCTGTGAGAGAGCTGATGGATGGAGAGAAGGGGAAGGAGATGAAGAAGAAGGCTATGGAGTGGAAGAAATTGGCGGAAGAGGCCACCAAGCCTGGTGGGTCTTCGTACAATAACTTCGACAAACTGTTGAGTGATGTGCTGTCGGTAAAAAAGTAGACTGATGGATACACTGTAGTTTTCTTGTGATGTATGTATTTCAATTCTTCTAGGTACCATGTTGAAATCATAAAATATGAAAAAAAAAAAAAAATACAGTTTTACTTGAAGAAAAAAGCAATTACAAAGTGCAGCATAATGGGGAAATAATTACAGTATGTTGATATGATGAATCTTTCGAGCAAAAGTTTATATCGTAAAAATATTACAACAATATACTTCTAAGGGGATAAGTTGTGAAGGCTCACGAAATTTGAAACTAGTGAACAATAGCTCTTCAAAGCAATAGTGCATTTTTTACCGATTTTTTAACTTCGCAAAGTGCGTCGTAGGCGTTTAGGTTGGATGTAAGCCACAAAAATGATTTGGGTCACAAATAAAAATGTACCACCATACATTTAAGCTTCTTTTGGAATAAAGAAAGTATTAAGAGATGAAAATAGAGAGGAAATGTGAAAGAAATTTTTTTGAAGGGAAATAAAAAATGGCTTAAAACAATAAATTAATTATATATGTTTATTATTCATTTATTTTGTTTTACATTATATCATTGGTAAATTTAAAAATATGTAAATTTTAAGGAATTTGATTATATTTTGATTTTTTTATATTTTTACATAGTGAAGCCAGAATGAAAATCGTTTTTGCAGTATTTTTTAACTTCAGTTTTTTAGGTTTGAACGATGCCTTAATGTGTATTTTCTGTTTTTGTTGGCAAGTATACGTATGGGTTATAATAAATACCACATGTATTAATTTGATGTCTTCGTGTTCTTAGTGTCTTATTTATTCTTTCAGAATCCCAAGTTGCAGATTTCTTCACCAAATGACTTCTACCTTTTTCTTGTTGCCAATTTTTTAACTCCAAGCTACTATGGATACCTCACTATCATCTTGTAAGAGCTTTATGTGATATAGGATTTTGTGAAATTCTATTTTAATCTCATTAATTTTGCGTTAGAGTTTTCCTATTTTAATCTTCAGATTTACTAAGGGTTGTCCTTCTAAGTTATTCAAGAACAATCCCAGCAGATTATGAATGTAGAAAGGACCCTGTTATTCGTTTTGAAAGACACTAAAAAAAAACCTCATTGACTTGTAGGTATTAGATATTATCTTCCAACTGCAATTCAACACATGTCCTTATTATAGTACTTCAGCATAATGCTAAGGACATATATGATAAGGACATGTGTTGAATTGCAGTTGGAAGATAATATCTAATACCTACAAGTCAATAAGAGTACCCAAGTGTCTTTCAAAAAACGGGCGATCCTTTCGTAACCCTAATCCAAGTTGGACATCTGATATAAAGTACAACCCTTAGTATTCAAAGATATAGCGTGATCGAAGCAACTTGTAGATTTGAAGGTGGCTTAACAGTAATAATACAAAGCACATATTTTCGAGAAAAAAAAATCGCTTTCGTATGATCGAAAAATAATTATAAATAAAATTTTAGAAAATAATTAAAATCCATATCCTCAGTTTTAAAAATCTCTGTGTCACCTTAAGATATTAGTGGATTGAAACATCCAGATTGGTAGCTTACTAAGCTAGAAAAATAGGAGAAGATGTTACATTATTTATCGATAAGGCAAACTAACTAACAATTGCTGAATAGATGACATGCTAGGGCACACAATCCTAGAGACGACCTTAGGGTCTCAAATCAGAATACGTCAGAGCCTATGGTGAAAATATCCAGCAAGCTGGTGTGTAGTAGAAATGTGCTTGAGTTCTATCACCTTGTTTCAACCATATTTTTGATAAGTGATGTTTGATATGTAGGTCGTGAACGTTGAACTGGGTTTTTGGAGAAATTAAATGCATTGATGTTGTCACAGTACAATGTCATACCAAATGATGTACCATCCTGTGAGACACTAAAATCTTTCATCATATTTTTCATTCAAACTAGCTACGAACAGTTGCTACCAATGACTATACACTTAGCTTCTACTATAGAGAGGGATATGCAATTCTGTTTCTTATTGAACTAAGAGGCCAAGTTGTTGCCAAGGAGGAAACATCCACTCGAGGTGCTTTTTTTAACATTAGAATTTTCTCCCCAACCTATATCATAATAACCCATTGGCTAGATGTAGAATCATGAGTGTACCATAGTTCAAATTCCGTGGTTCCACTGACATTTGCATCTTCTGGACTAGGCACCAAGTCCCAAACTTCATTCCTTGTGAATTGCCCCAACTCTTCCTACAACAATAACTGGTATTCCTCCTTTAGTGCTTCTTTGACATTCTTTGGCTTTGTTATTAAGGTGTAGCATATGTGCCCAATCATCTCTATAGTTGACTTTGGAATTCCCTCATGTCTAAACACCACCTTCAAGATTTCTAATAATGTCAGAGGTTGAATGATCGTTTGGAAGGCTCATGAACTAAGATATCAATGGTTAGATAACTCTTAAGATGTGACGCCCCAAATCCCGGGGGTCTTTTTTTTTCCATGAATAGTGTCCATGAATAGTGTCGTAACGATGCTCTCCGAGCGGTCTTGTGCGGTCTCGGTACATTTGAGCTCTTGAACAGTTTAATGATACCACGTGATTGCGCGCTATGTGCGTGGTTGTCTTGGCCTTATTTGTGTGAATTGGTTACACCTGTATTTGTGCGTGCGGTCGACTGTAGCATGTATGCTTGCAGGCGGTGCGACGCTTTCATGCGCATGCCAGTGCATCATGCGCGCTGGCATTCATTCGGCGCGCTCGGGCTACTATGGGCCATGCAAACTCTTTGTCCTTGACACCACCTCTTGAGCCTTGTCATGACATAAAATCTTACATTTGTGATAGGAATGGCCCGGTAGGAAAACTCTTGTCATGACAAGGGACCTTGTCGCGACCTAATCTCTATCCTGACCCCTGACCTTGTCAGCGACACAAAATTTATGTATCGCGGCTTACGGACAAATCTTTATGTGACAAAGAAGCGTATTGCGACTAAACCACCCTAGTATGCACAGGAGACCTTAGCGTGACGGAGATCCTTGTGGCGACATAAGGCAGCTCTATCGCGATCGTGCAACTGCTTATTTGTTACTTTGTGCCCGGCTGGGTTGTGCGCTGGCAGAGAACCATGTCGTGACATAGAAAGAACCCCATGCGACACGGGGCTAGTGAAACCACATGCTTGATAAATTTCTCTATCGCGACAAGGGACCTAAAAGGGGCAGTAACCCTCTCTAGTCCTCTTGCACCTCCAGTTTTCCTTTTTTCTTTCCTTTCAATACACCTTAATCTCAACACACAATAGTCTTTTTATTACAAGGGCAACATGAAACCTGGAAAACTAGCGAAATGTATTGAAATGAGTTTAATTGCAACTCTGTTCTTTTACACCTTTCAATGGGTTTTCCACTAAAAATTTGAATACAAAACAAAGCCAAATCTGGCTTTTTCTTCACCACTAAGGTCTTAGATATGTTCCATCCCCCGGTGTACCTCCAGTGCCTGAAAATAATTTCCTACGACGGGGTGAGCAATGCCCAGTAGATGAATTTTCTATAAGGGTTACTCCTTTCATGCATACGATAGCACACGCTCATCACACACATTCCGAAAATCTGAGCGTCATAAATGGAATATATCGTGTCATTACATGAGGATAGGACTCATGCCCCTGGCCGAGTCTTTGGCAGAGCTCCACTCACACACGCTAATGTACGATTGTAACCCGGTCGATGGCGTTTCACCCAATGGCTTCGACAATTAGACCCAAGCCATCTAATATTTATTTAATTTCCAAATCCTGTGTGCTATGTATTTGTGGGCCGCGTCATTTTTCGGGTTTACGTCGTAGGATCGTCGCACGCCTTTTCAACATTTTTACTTTCTTTCACCGCCGGTGATCATGTCTAACTACGCATGAATTCGTGTCTTTCACCCGGGGCGAGGGGGGGATGGGCCCCATCTTGCTTTGTGAGCACGAGATTTCATTAACATTATTTGTTCTTACCACGCCAATGGTAGGTGTAATTTTTGGACCTTTGTCGGCTTTCGAGCTCCTTGCACATTCTGAGATGGTGATAACCATTACCATGCACACACACGGGCCGATGCGATGTGCGGGTGCGCATATGACATGCAATTATGCGACTCATACATCTGACATTCGCGTTCATAGCGATTATATTTTCTGTATAATTCACATCATCAACCGATCCATGTTAATGCATCAATTGAGCATGTAACAACATCATTTTCATCTGAACCACATATTTATTCACTTCTGTGATACACATAAAGCTGTACACTGGACAATCCGACAATCGGTCCCATAATCCGACTTAGTTTGTCGAATGCGATCCGGAATTTTGGTTAAGTACATTGAAAACAACCTCGAAAACTTCGATCTCGAGCTTGTCACAAAATAGTCCCGAAATCTAGCATTGAGTCTCAAATATTTGGGATTGAAATGCACGTCGATCCGACCCCAAACATCTTAGCCATTTGAATGGCTCTTAGACAAGAATTAAATCGAGTAGGAGAGCATTTTACCTCTCGAGTTCACTTAACCAGTTCGTACCCGTACAAGCTCTTGTCTCGTTGAAGAACTTTCCTTCTTGCTCCGTGAAGACCACGAGTGGGCGAATCTGTCTCCCCTCATTCTCAGGGTAAGGCTTCTTGACCCGTATTATCCTCCGCCAGGTCGTGCACGGTCTAGGGAAGCGTCATGCTTCTCTCCTTTGAAAAGTCACACGAATGCAGTCAGTGTGTAGGCGTGTAATCGTCTCTTATCACCTTGATCTGATGTGACTCGATTGTGTCGTTAGCAATCCATGCCATGATGACATCAAAATCTGATATGTCATCGCTCCCGAGGTTGCGTGAAGGAATCCACGAGATGTCTAACTCCGCGATCTCGTAGCATCGATCGATGCCATTGCAGTCACTGAGGAACTCACATGTAACCGGCTCTTCGAGGTCTGCCTCTAAGCCCCAGAAAACATACTGCTAGATGCGGTAATGAGATGTGATGCACTAGAATCAAGCAGTATCTTTGCCCGTAGGCGAGATAAGCGAAACATACCTTGTATGGTATTGGTCGTGGCTCGATCCCGGTGGTACGATGGTGTAGACACGTCCCTGGGTCCCTAAAGTCCCGGTTTATGAGCCCTGCCCTCGACCTCAACCTATACCCTAGCCTCTCTAGCCGGTGCATTATTGTGAGCTAGCACTTGGGACGGATATTGGTGCATCGGCTCTTGGGGTGAGAAGGAACAAAGCGTATTCCACTATTGTCCCAGTTTGATGGCCGGAATTGCGTTGTCCTACAGGATCCTTGCCTCTTGAGACGATCCCTCCTCCTTATGTCTGAGGTGATGTTAGAAATAACATGTCATCACATACGGTATTTGGAAGCCACATTATGGCGCGCGATGTGATGGCCCCGATCCTGAAGTCCTCGTGGTACAGAAACTATGCGCTTCTTTCCGAGACTAGAGGAAGATTGATCCTCCTTTCTCTTGCCACTAGCACTTGTATCTCGGGTGCTCCGTGCATCATCTATCTCCCTCTCTATGGCCACAGCCGTCCTGACCATAGAGTCCATGTCTTGTAAGAGGAATCCTCTGATCTTGCCACGACGGACAACTTTATTGTCGCCTCTGCCGTCACCTTGCGTGCTCGGTGGCCACGTAGTCATCCGGCGTGCCAACTCGGTGAACTTTGCTACGTATTCGAGCACAGTCATGTTCCCTTGCTTAAGCTAAAAAGGAACTCGGGCTTTGCATGCACAGCGGATGTCGAGAAAAACTTATTCATGAAGAGGAACTCTCCCATGTCATAGATCTCTAGATCCCATGAGACTTTAACCCGATCAACATATATGGACTCACCCTCTAACCAAAATGTGGCTAGCCAGATCCTCGTAGCATCGGAGGTAATCTCCATAGCTCGAATCCTCTTTACGTGGAACCCAGTGATCGTTTGCCCTTGGATCCCTCCTCGATGAATGTCGGAGGATGATGTGCTATAAGCGGATTGGAAATTACTTGGCCTCATGACTAGGCACTAGCACATGTAATGGCAACAAGCGCAACACCCACGGCCTTCCGAGGCTGTTTGGTAAACGGTGGTGCACAGCTAGCACCCCCTCATGGACGACCTCTACGTCCCCTTCCTCGACTTGCCATCTACACATGTCAAATGACAATTTCAATTTTTTTTTCACTTTATTCAATTAGCAGTGCATATACCACCACTAATACACTTTATCATGTTATTCGATTTGTTTTCCCCGAACCCACAAGGTTATGTTTAACCTAGTGTTCATATATAATCTACCATGTATATTATTAAGTAATCACAATCAAGTAGCACACTATAACAATGTAAAATGCATGCATGATCCTGAAGCCCATGCCACGAGAGTCCTAGATATCAAGATTTGTGAAGATGGCCTCGGGGACCATGCCTCTGGATACCCACGAGGCTCCACTGGGTAATCGTTTACCCTATGCTCTACGTCTGCAGTGTGACGCCCAAAAAATAGAAGATGTTACATTGTTATTTGCATCGATAAAGGCCACACTTCTTCTTTAATTGCTGAATAGATGACATGCTAGAGGCACCTGATTCTAGAAACGACCTTAGGGTCTCGAATCGAATCTCGTCGAGGGCTATGGGTAGAAGATATCGTAGCCGGGTGTGTAGTAAGATAGTAGCAGTTTCTATCACCTTGTCTTCAACCATATTTTTGATAAAGTGATGTTTGATATGCTTGGAACGAATCTTTGACGGGTTTTTGGAGAAATTAAATGCACTGATGTTGTCCGCGATGTGATGTCATGCGAGATGATGCACCATCTGTGAGACACTAAAATCGCACCATCATATTTTTCATTCAGACTAATACTGAGCGGTTACTGCCAATGACTATACGGTTAGCTTCTACTATAGAGAGGTTATGAAGTATCTTGCGTCGTCCATCCCACTTGTGGCGCGTAACGTCACCGCGATACTGGCGGGTGTGCTGGCTTTGAGAACCACAATCCTGACATGGAAGACGGTCGCGACACGAGTACCGAGGAAACCTGTCGGCGATCGTTTTCTGCGTCACGACAAGGGACCCACGAGAATTAGTATTTCCCATTTATTCTCTTTGATACACCACTAATCTCGACTGATAGTCTTTTATTACAAGGGCAACATGAAACATGGAAAACTAGCCAAAATGTATTGAAATAAGTTTAATTACAACTCTGTTCTTTTTACATAACAAAACTGGGTTTTCAGCAGAAATTTACAAATGAAAAACAAAGCGAATATAGCTCTTTCTTCACCACTAAGGTCTTGGATGCGTTCCATCCCCTGGTGTACCTCCGGTGCACGAAAATAATTTCCATGTGAGGTGAAGCGATGCTGGAAGATGAATTTTCCCTCTGAGGTTACTCCTCACCTAAAATCCACATGCATTGACACACACTCATCCTGCACATTCCATACGAAAAACGATTATAAAATGGAATATATCATATCGTATGAGATGAGACTCCTCATGCCTGACGGAAGATCTGTGGAGCTCCTCACACATGCTATTGCGATGTGTAACTTGGAGTCATTGGCGTTTCGCAGCTTGACTCAACCCGTTTGAATGACCCTCACGATATTTATTTAATTTCCAGTCGTGTCTTTATGTATTTGTGGTACGCGTCACTTTGAGGATTTACACCTTAGGATTGTCACACTTCTTTTCAACATTTTTATAGTGTTTCACCAGCGGTGATCATGTCTAGCTGAATGGATTACGGTCTTTCGCAGGGAGGGGAGAGAAGGAGGGGATCTATCCCGTCTTCCTTCGCCCAGAAAACACCTGTATTAAGCATTATTATGTTTCTTACCACCTGATAAGTGAGTCTCGATTTTAGGCGTCCACTTTCGGAGGCTCACTCTGCGTTCACGGGATGGTGAATAGCCATTACCATGCACACACGCGCGAGCTCGGCCAGCGATGTTAAATGCATATGACATTAGGTATGCCATTTCATACATCTGACATTCCATGATTCATGGCTTGATTATGTTTTCTACAATATAATTCACATCATGAAAATCCATGTTAATACATCAATTGAGCATGCAATGACATGATTTTCACACGAGACACATATTCACTTTTAGCGATACACACCTTTAGCGTACACATGGACAATCGACAATCGGTCCATAATCCGGCTTCAGTTTGTCGAAAATAGTCGAATTTTGGTTTTGATTTATTCGAAAACTACCTCGAAAACTCAATCTAGGATTGTCCGAAAATAGTCTCGAAATCGACCATTCGAGTCGAATATTTGGGCTGGAAATGCACGGTCGATCGCCTAAACACCTCGATATTTTAATGGCTCTTAGACAGAGTCGCAAGGTAGGAGAATAACCCCTACCTCTCGGAGTTTGGTGAAAACCTGGGTCACCATTGCAGCGACTCTTGTCGCATAGAAGAACTTTCCTTCTTGCTCTGACGGTCCGATCGCCGGAAAATCTAGAGAGAAGGTGGAGCTTCTCTCTCATTCTTCTTCTTCTCTCTTTTTCTTTTTCTCTCTTTTCCAAATTTTCCTCCCACAGCCAGTTGTTTGATCCAACAAGTCAGTGGGGAACCTCGTAATGTCTCCCACTTTCATTGGCTCATGATTTCACCTTATCCTTATCGAGCCTTTGGTTCCATCACCTCTCAAATTGTGACACATGTCCCACATAGGTCACTTATAATTTTGTTTGACTTGCTCTCCATTTGACACATGGCTCCATATGAGCCATCGACATGCGAGTGTCACTCGTTACTCTGGTGCGTGAAGCGTGAAATTCAATGTCTTGGAATTTAACGAGGTCGATGAGGTAACTAGATTAGCGAGGCGATTCCAACGGTGGAAGTCCATTTTGTCATCAGAGATCTAGAAAAATTCCAGATTTTCCGCTGAAGTGCAGTTTTACCTTTTTAAGAAAAATTGAATTTTAAAGGTTTTTTTCTGTGAATGCCATTCTTGGTGGGATGAGTCCAGGATGGTGGATCACCTTAAATAGCAGACTGATCTTTGCCTCTTAGGTGATGCATCATCTGTTGGGACACTATCATTTTGACTAATCTTATTACTGTAAGAGAGCTTGTTTTTGTTGTAACAATTGAGTATGAGGAATTCAACATCTGAATTGTCTAACCTTGTTGGAGTATATTTTGATCCCTGGTCATTAACCACCACATTAACAGATTCCATGACTGTTTTGGTCCTTTTGTTGTTGACTTTGTAGGCTCGATTGTTTAGGGAATATCTTAAAAATATGCCTTCGTCGCTGTTAGCATCAAATTTACTCTTTTTCTCCCTATCATTAAGACTAAAATAGGTACTACCAAACTCATGAAAGTACTTTAGGTAGGTTCCTTACCTCTTCAGATTTCATAAGGTGTCGTAGTTTTTCCTAGGCGAAGGTAAACCCTGTTTAAAGTATAACATGTTGTGTTCAAGGCTTCTGCCCAAAACTTTATTGGAACATTTTTTTTTGCTTTGAACATAACTCGAGCCATTTCTTGTAGTGCTATGTTCTTCTATTCTTCCACCACATTCTATTGTGGTGTCTTAGGAGTAGAGAATTTATGGTCTATCCCATGTTTATTATAGAACTTAGTGAGGAGAGAGTTTTCAAACTCATTCCCATGATCACTCCTTATCTTGATAGCTTTCTTGAGTTGTCTGTTCTTTTCATGCATCAACTTTAGAAACAATATCTTAAAGGCATTAAATGTGTTGGATTTCTCTCTAAGAAAGCTTACCCATGAGAATCTTGAGTAGTCATCAGCACATACAAACACATACCTTTTTCCTCCTATAGTTTCAACTTGTATTGGTCCCATTAGGTCCATATGAAGGAGTTCTTGGACCCTTGTGGTAGAAGGATGTTACACCATCTTATGAGGCATCTTGATATGTTTTCCAATTTGACATGAACTGCACACCTTTTCAAGATCAATCATCATCTTTGGAATTCCTAGAACAACTTTGGCTGTAATAGTTTCACTAAGGCTCTTGTGACTGATGTAGCTGAGTCTTTTATGTCAAATATCTGAGTTGTTTAACAAGGTGGTGCAACAAGTTCTTGAACAGGTCAACAGGTAGCAACTGTCTGATGATCTTTTTCCTTCCATAACATATGTGTTAGTTTGTCAGTGCCTAAGCATTTGTCTTTAGTAAATTTGACAAATAAATTTTGATCACACAGTTGACTAATGTTGATAAGATTGACCTTTAGCCCATTCATAAGAAGAACAATTTCTAATTTAGGCATACGTGGAACTTTTAGGAGACCACTACCAATTATAGTACCTTTAACACCATCATTGAATGTCATAAACTTTATATTGTAAGGTCATATACTGTCATAAATTATTTATGACATGTCATGTGCTTGGAGCTTCCACTATCAAAGTATCATTTTTGCTCGACATTCACCTTGAGAGATATTTAGGCCACCAAGAACCTTCCACCATTTTTACCACCAAAATCTGTTTTGTTTTAGGGTGTTGCTCCTATTGTCTCACCTTTTGGTGAATCAAGAAGTATGAACATTCCCTCCAGATATGTCTTAATTACAAAGAGTAGCATCTCGAGTCTTTGTCTCCTTGACGAATGATTTTCCTACCACATTCAAGAATGTACTTCTACTTATTAAATAACATTTATGGGGGCAGGAGATTTAGTTTCTAAGCTTTCTCCCTTTAAACATAGACCATCTAGGGCATTTTGTTGTTCTCCCATCACGTAATATGTCTAGGATTGTGGCATTAGAATTCAAAGATTCACATAGTTTTCCTAACTCGCTCTAGTTCACTCTTCCGAGTGTCTTCCATTTTAGATTTGAGGCTATTTTAATTTGTTTGATCTAGTCTCCATTTTTTTTCTATGCTTAGTTGGGAAATTTGTTTGAGCAGTTGTTATTTGACCTTTTCTATAGGTTAGAGAAGAAGAATAATTGGAAACACTAGAAAACTTAAATGGAAACGTGCCTCAACACTCGTATTCTCTTTACAAGTGTATAGGTTGTACAAGTAATAAAGTAGACTTGAAAGTTTAGATATTGATCCCATAGGGAATGGAATGTAGTTCTTCAATAACCAAGTATCTTGATGGGCTTGTGTCAGGTTCAAATTAGTATAAATGTGTCTGACGTGTGTACATACGAGGTTACATAGTGTAAAGCCACAAGTGTCGTTCCACAAGGAGAAGTGTGTTGAATACTCGGGAATTGGCTCTGGTGAATATTATCCGCATCCCAAACTCGAGTGAATTATGTAACTAATGTAAAGAAAAAGCCAACCCTAAAATATTAGCTAATCATAATTAATGGAGATTTTAGTTTTGTTTTCTCCCGCTACACTCAATGAATTATAATCTAGATATATCTGTTCATCTCCATTACTTGAACTGGACATCTTTACGCCGGTAGGTGACCGTGGCTCATAAGATTGGATCCTCCGAGGTATATTCGCCTATCTCGCTAGTAGGGTTTATTGCATCTCTGTATCAACCCTGGACTCCGAAACACGTGAATGATCAAACCTTAACAGGCCACACTTGGAACCGAGATATCTCTACTCTCCAATTGACCAAGTGTCGCTCTACTCGGATCCTCAGAAATCTTTATCTCAGATTCCCAGCAAGAGCATGTTAATGTTGACCAAACACCACCATGTAAATAAATCACAGAAAATAAAACAAGCCAATATCAGATCCATTAATATACTTAATGGTGAAATGTGACTAATAATTAATCCATATGAATGCAAATACAAGACAAATAAAACCTCTAGAAAGTTAAAGCTAGAACATCATATTGTTCATTGGCAACCATAAAGTTTTTTAATCATTAGGTGTTCGAGAAAGAAAATGAGAATATCGTGATGCACATGATCTCTGATCTCATGCTATAGCCGCCTTCTCCGCTCTTCCCGTCTATCTCTCAATTCATCAGTTCCCTCATTATATATACAAATCTCGTTGATTAAGTCCTAAATAAGTTAACAAGAACTAATCGATCCTAATGTCACATAATCGCTCTCCAATCTTCTTCTTCAAGTCTCCACATAGCCTCCAAATGCCGCCTTTTTCACCTGAAATGCACAAGAAGCCGAGTATCAGATATAAGGAGGTAAACACACTTATTACTATACAAATAGAATAAAAGAGGATAAAACGCTGGCAGAGTGTTTAGGCACTCATCACACCCCCAAACTTAGCTTCTTGTTTGTCCCCAAGCAAGAAACAGACTCATAACAAACCACACATGAAAAATGACACATCAAAACGCCTACGACATGAGTGTGATACACATGACGCAAAAAAGGAGAGTCAAAATGAACCAAGCTTGCAATTCGAGCCTTTGTCCTCTACAATCGAGGGATCCTTAAGGTTGTGTAAATTTCTATGAACTTAGTTTAAGCAAGGTCGTCACCAAGCAAAACTCCAACTCTCAGTTCTCAATGACCTTCCCCAAGCCCATGTGTAGTCGTTTGATGACTTCCAACATATACCTAGGTTCTAGTGACCTCAAACTGGAAGTCAATCTCACCATTTGAAATATTCACCACGAAGGATAAGAACGCACCCTTTTGTCTCTGCTAAACTACCTAACATGAATGAAAACTAGTGCCTATAAGTTTTAGCTGAGCGCCTTACAATGGGAATTCATCGGGTGACTCACCACCAGTTGGTTAAGGGCACTAGGCATTGAGTTCCCCTCGAACTTCACCTCGAACACTCAACCAAACCTAAAGGCCTTAGACTATGGGAAGGATCCATCCACTGTCCCATGTAGCGGGCAATGAAGTCAATGGCTCTGGCCCATTGCCTGTGGCATTAGGGGTTCGAAAGGCCCTCTGATCGTGCTCCTAGATTTCGATCGACGATCCCATTTATTTTTTTCACACACGTCTTTTTGATCTTTTTCTTTTTCTTTTATCTTTTTATTTATTTATTTTTTTTTTCAATTTTTAATTTGGGGCTTGATGGAGATCCTCTTTTTCAAAGGTGTCCCATCACTTAGGTGTTAGAAACCTCAAGGCTCGCACTCTGAAACAAGGTCTGGAGCCTTGGTATACCCCGGAGATCACATGTGCGTGTGTGCGATAAACTACTTGGGAAATGGCTTCTTGAAGTACAAGGGTGGTGATTAAACTGAGTCACCCTAACCTTTCTAGCATACCGTTCCAGATCATGGAACAACCTAAGGGTCCCTTTTCATTTTCTGCTCGTTCCTTTTGAAAAATTTTGGATCAAAATGACCTCCTATTAGCAATTGTGGCATCCACTCACACACAATACCTAAAACAAACTTAAAACACACAATACTGCTAAAACAACCTAAAACATGCAAACACCTAAAAACTGTATATTTGAGCAAAGACACACAAAACCTAAATGCATAAAAACCAAAATGAACTAAACATTAAAAACTAAAATAGAAAACCAAATTGATCACCCACACCCTCAAACAAAAAACGGACAATGTCCTCACGTCAAATAAAACATCATGAGGTAGGGAACTCCCCTAGCAATCACTCGGATCACTGCGGTGGTGGTGGTGGCGTATGAAAAGAGAGCAGCTGGGCAAGCTGCTGTTGAATGGACTACTTGTTGCTCAGAATTACTACCTGGTTTCCTAGGACGGTGGTCACGTTTACCTTTAGCTTGTCCATGTCTTGACTGATGGAGACCTGGTGTTCCTGGGTCTCATTCTAGTACGCATCAACCGGGTGGTCAAGTCATGGACCTAGTCCTCAAGTGCAGGAGAAGGACTGACATTGTCCTCCTCATGGGATGGTGGTGGTGGTGGTGGGGGTTGGGTGGATGGCTGTCCCGCCTCTCCTTGGGCGTCTGCTCATATCCTAAACCTAGATTGGTAGGCTCTAAGCTAGTCCTCGTCCGAGGGTTCATTGCCGGAATCATAGACTTCCTTTGGCCTTGGTACACCCAGTTTGTCTTTCTTAACCATTATCGCTGATTGGTATCCTGGCTTCCTGGCTGAGGTTCCTCTTAAGGGCACCCCGACTTGCTTGCATAGACCATAAATGAGAAAGGGGTGCCCGAGATTCATCTTAGCATCTTTGTTATAAAGGATTGCATCCTTTATAACCTGGCCGGCATTAAAAGGGATGTCCTGGATGATGGCATAATTGTGCAAGTCCCTCTTAGCCGTCACTTCACACATATTGGTTGTCGGGATGAGACGGGGTATGATGAAGTGATGCCATACCTTGGGAATGTAGGCCAAGTGTTTGGCCTTGAAGTGCACTACGTGCCCTTCATTGTTACATTTCCATTCACCGTGCCCATTTGTCAGCATCTTAAGAACTTCGAGATAGTTAGGGGTTTCATGGAGCTTATCATAGGTTTCGGAGTTAACCAGATCAAGGTTATAATATTCAGTGATAGACTTCGCATTGAAGTCTACCAAAACCCCGTGCACCATGACCCTTTTCAGTACAGGGGCAGCTAAATTGGCGTAGAATTCTTATACCACCATTATGGTAACCGGCCTTAGGGGTTGGCAAAGCGCCTTCCACCCCTTGTTCGCTATAGTTTACTAAAGAAGTCAGCTGGGGTGGGTGAAACTTCCACGAATGACCTGGGTTTCTGAGAGAGCAATTTCGGGCCGCACTCACATTAATAAACTTATTTCTATCGAAGTCTTCATGTGGCTCATCCACCCTACGACTTTTCTTTGAGGTTAGTTTTTGCCTTTTCGAAGACATCTTGGACTTAGGGGTTGAGTGTTTAGGAGCCCTCTAGCTTCCAATGACTACTCAACATGCACCTTAAACCCTTAATGTGCTCAAAGCACTCTTGGTAGTTAGATACTTTGAAAAATTCCCCACCTAGACAATTCATCAAACAATCGATGGCTACTTATTCGATTATTGTTCTTGGCTCGACACCCAAGGTTCTAGAACTCAAATCACTCACAGATCTCCTTCTTTATGAAAACCAATCCAAACACCAAGAGAACTAAGCTTCACCTCGACCACTAAATCTAGAAATCACAAAGATGTGAACAACGAGTTAACTTAGGATTTTCGCATCTAAAGAGGTTCTTAGGTCTCTGAGGGATGCGAAAACAGTTTGGGAAGTGGTTGGAGGAGGGTTGCATATCAACCCGCAAAACCGTAGAGAGAGTAAGGGTTTCAATGTGCGGATATGAAAATATGAACTTTCATTTTCATAAAACAAGACAATGTCGCGACGTCGTTAACGCCGCAACGCCGATCCAACGCTATGCGTTCCGTGAGCAAAGCCCAATGTCGCGACGTTGATCCCAACGCCACGACGCTCCCGGCAGAAAAAGCAGGTGTTCAAAGTTATTTTGCCAACATCAGCGATGTTACACCCACGTCGCATGTTATAGAGAGCTGTTTTTCGCCAATTTCAACGCGTGACGTTAAGATCTAATGTCGCGATGTTACAGAGAGGTTCAATTCATTTTTTGATATAAAATTTTATAAGTTATAGAGCACTCCCTTAATGAGGTTCCACTCCTTATCCAACCCCAGAATAAATCTCTCGGGCTATCTCTCTACCGTCGCTTCAACCTTGGAGCCTGAAAACACAACAAACAGATAATGTGACTAGGTTATAGTTTACACTCCGGTGAAACCGCGGGACACAGCAAACAAAAACAAAACACAAAACACAAATAATACAATAATTCAAACCGCACTACAAAAACTAAAATCTTCCAAATGCTTGCCACTCCCAAGTAGTGCTTTGTTTAATGTCGTTAGCTCGACTAACTTACAATGTCCTTGAGACTACTAAGGTTTGCCTTGAATTCCCATCGTGACCGTTTTTGGTGTGCTCAGATTGATGGCCTGTTTGCTTGCATGAAAGTCACGTCCAAAGTATGGCTTCAATCATTGCACGTTGACTTTAAAGCTCCCCTTCTTTGGAGTGCATGATTTCCACCCCTTTATAGGGAAAAACTTGAATCACAGTAAATGGTCCTGACCACCTCAACTTTAATTTCCCTCGGAAAAGCTTGAGTCGTGAGTTAAATAAGAGGACTTGTTGACCTAGATCAAACTCTTTCCTTATAATATGTTTATCATGCCAAGCTTTTGTCTTTTCTTTATAGATCTTAGCATTTTCGTATGCCTCATTGTGAAATTCTTCTAATTCATCGAGTCATAAAGATGCGCTTCTCGCCGCCTCACCCATCAGTTCATATTCAACTACCTAGTCGCTCTGCAAGATGCTCTCGTGGTTTCAATTTTACACTGCATGCACGCTTCCCAAACACAAGCCTGAATGGTGACATCCCTAAGGGTGTCTTAAATGCTGTTCTATAGGCCCAAAGCACATCATCTATATTTTTCACCCAGTCTTTCTTCGAGCTATTGATCGTTTTCTCCAAGATAGACTTTATTTCTCCTGCTATGACCTCCGCCGCCATTAGCAGGGGTGATATGCAAGTGTTGTACGATGCCGAACACCATATTTTCTCATAATCCTGTCTACAAGCTTGTTGCAGAAGTGAGTACCTCCATCTGTAATCAACACGCACGGAGTTCCGAATGAGGTGAATATGTGACTACGAAGGAACTCTTTGCTAACATTCAGATCATTAGTCTGCAGGTGGAGTCACCACCCATTCGGGAAACGTAGTCTACCGCCAAGAGAATGTATAGGTTCTGAATGAAGAAGGAAGTGGGACCCATAAAATCCATCCCCATATATCAAACAAATCCTCACCAAGATGGTTTGTAAGGGCGGTCATCCTATGAATATGTTCTATTCTTTGGCATTTATCAAAGGTAGACACAAATTGGTGAGCATCCTTGAACATGCTAGGCCAGTAGAATCCTCGATCAAGTACCTTACAACTCCGTCCCATGCCTCAAAGTGCCCCCCACATGCTGGGGGAGCGTGAAGCATTTAATATACTCTCTATTTCCTTCTTGGGACGCATCTTCCATACCGATCGACATAGTGCTTATATAGAATAGGCTCCTCCCAATAGTAATGCTTCAAATGTAGCAATCTCTTCTTCGTTGATAGTTAAACTCGTGGAGCACTTTTATATAGTGAAGTAGTTCACATAATCCTCAAACCAAGGCACTGGCTTTATGTCTTCAATTGCTAAGAGTTGTTCACATTCAGAAAATCAATAATTCAATTCTTTATCAGCCCTTCCAATCATGAGATGGTCTCGCTACTAGATTTTCAAATTCCTTTCTTATCTTTGATTTCTAGATCAAACTCCACAAGAATAACAATCTAAATCTATTATTAGTCTCATTCACCCTTCTTAGTCATCAGGTACTTTATGGCATAATGGTCGTGCACTATTACCTTGTTACCAATCAAGTATGGTTGGAACTTGTCAAACGCAAACACAATTTCCAAAATCTCTTTTTCAGTTGTTGCATAGTTTAGTTGCGCATCATTCAAAGTCCGACTCGCATAATAGATAACCTGAAATGTTCTTTCCCTCTTCTGACTCAGTATTGCCCCTATTGCGTAGTCACTTGCATCACACATTAGTTCAAAAGGGAGATCCCAATTTGGTGCTACTACAATAGGTGCTAACACTAATCTCTCCTTCAGAAACAAGAACGCCAGAAAATTTCCGATCATCAAATTCAAAAGAGGTACCTCTGAACAGCAAGATTCTGATTGTATGGTTTGGCTATTTTGGAAAAAATCCTTATGAATCTCCTATAGAATCCCACTTTGACCCAAAAGCTCCTTATCTTTCACTCCACACGTAGCTATCTATTGTTTAAATCTTCGATTTATCTACTCTAATTCCTTCAAACTTCGAGTCCCAGCATAATGCCTTCCTTCACCATGAAGTGCACTTTTCCAAATTCAAACACATATTAAAGGTTTCATAATTTGGTTGAGGTCTCCGCCTGTGTTCTATGACAATTGTCACATTTCCCACAACTGGGCGAATCATCCATGAATATTTCAAATTGTTTTCTCAACAATATCCGAATATAGCCATCATGCAATCCAAATAAAGCCTAAGCATACATAACCTAAAGGGCATTCCCTAAATGCGCACCCGACGATATCAATTATGGAATGTCATTGTCTCTTGGTCCTTTGGGGATATAGTGATATGATTATAGCCCAAATACCCATTCAAGAAACAATAATATTCATGCCTTGCCAACCTATCTAGCATCTGATCCGTAAACTCGGAGGAAATGATTCTTTCGGGGCGCTTTATTCCATTTTCAAAGAGTCTATATAGATTCTCCAGCCCCTTAACCGTTTCGGAGGAAGCAAAGGTTATTCTCTGTCCTTATCACTGTGGTCCCTCCTTTTTTAGGAACAACCTATACTGGACTTACCCATGAACTATTTAAAATACGATAGATTACACCTACATCTAACCACTTCAATACTTCTTTCCTTACCACTTCCTTCATTGTCGGATTGAGTCTTCTTTGAGCCTCCACTGAAGGTTTGTGACCATCTTCTAATAAGATCCAATGCATACACATAGAGGGGCGGATCCCTTTATAATATTAGTAATCATCTGGAGCAGTACTTTGTGATCTCAAGTACTCAAAGCTTCTTCTTCTAACAAGGTCAAAGATGCCATATAATCTACTAGTATGCTGAGGATTCCCTAGATAGCATACTCTCAAGTGACTAGGTAGCGGCTTTGCTCCAAATGTGTGGTCAAAACACCTGCAAAGAATAAAATCTGGTGTTCTCTTACCAATCCACTCATGTTATAATACTTTCTTCATTCACGAAAGAGTCCATCCATTTCAGATACTTCAGCTCATTTTCATCTGTAATTCCTCCATCATTCCGCATGGGGTTAGTCTCTCTAAAGGGCCATTCAAACCACTTTGGGCACACTATAGCCCACGCTCTCTATCATCGATATGCATCACTCAATAGATGCCGCGACAACATTGAATACACCGGGGGTCCCAACCTCATTTGTCTCGACTCTACCACCTCCCTCCTACACATCGAATCATAGCCCTGCTTATTGTTAGAAACGGTCTACCAAAGATAATGGGTAGCACTTTGGTTTCCATGTCCAACACTATAACCGCTTGGGAAATAAATTATCACTCCTTTTTATTAGCATCTTATCACCCTCGGATGTTTCAAATGATCTATCCGCTGTACCTCCAGAGTGACAAATGTAGGCTCTGGCTTCACCTAATCTTAACCGTCTAAAAATAGATAAAGGCATGAGGATAATACTGGCTCCCAAGCCTACAGCCTCCTCAAGATCAGTCTCTATCTTAAATGGGATTGTAAACTGTCTCGATCCTTCGCACTTCTATGGTAGTTTCTCCAAGAATAGCACTCGCATCTGATCAAGAAGGTTCCGAATGATCTCAAATCCGACAACCTTCTTTCCTCGATAGTATATCTTCTAATTCACACGAAGATTTGTTCCAATGAACTAAATAATATTATTGTACATTTAAACACTTCCCCGAATTCTGTAAACTTTGTCCGGGGCTTATTCCTCTTCAAAAACACTATGATATAGATCGCTGTAGTGTCTATCCTGAATCTACTGCTTCTTTAGCCCTTTCTTTCATCCGATCTCTTATCGACTTCTTCTCTTGGGGATGCTCCCCTTGCATCTGATCTTTCGAGCTGGTATGGTCTACCTCCTCAATTTCCACTTCCTTTACCATTAGTGGTTTTCCCTATACTGTTAGTTCTATACCGCTTCTTAAAGAGGTAATAATATGCCTGCCTCACTCTCGGTTACTCCAATTGTCATGCAGCGAACCTTATTCGCCTCTCTCGGGCCAACGAGTGACCATTTGTCCCATTTGCACCTCCAAGTTTCTTAAATCTGTTGTGCTTAAGTTATTCGGGCCATTGACTGATTCTCGTATATTCGCTTGTTTCATTCATAGTTGTATGGGCAAGCATTTGAGCTATATTTTCCAAGTTCATTACCTTTCTCTCTTTCAATTTTTTTCTCTCTCTCTCTCTCTCTCTCTCTCTCTGCTCGACACACACTGGTTCTTTTCCATCGGGTGTGGCACACTGCTCTGATTATTCATCCATAGTCTGATTGCTCTGATTATTACGCCAACCTTGGCCCCGGTTCTAGTTTTGGTTCCTGATAAAAGCACCCCATACTCCCACCTGTTGTTGTATTAGTTAAATCCCTATTACATAATTGTGTTTACTCCATCGTTATCCGGTCTGAACAAATTCTCACACACATGTCATTTCCACATGATTCTCATATCTCCCAAGGGTTAGTACAATACATTTACTAAAGACCTGCCGCCTCGTAGCCTTCTCTTCTGGTGAGTTACGTAAACACGATTTAATAAATTGCTCAGACCTCTCGTGTGTTCACGCCTCCCATAGCCTTCCTCTGACAACATGTCCAGCTACTCGTTACTATTAGTAGCCATATCCTCTCAGGATCTCCATATGTTTGGCTTCTTCATCGAGTGCCCCAAATCCAGGTATCTATAATCGTTATAGTAGAATCACCAACTGCGTAGGTATGGTATGGACTTGCATCCATCTAGTCAGCCAGATATGGGACACTCTTAATAGTTCATGAAATCTCTCCTGTGCTTCGCTCTGCTCTCTCCTCCAACTGTCAAATGGTAAGACCTTTAAATCACTGCATGATCTTTTGAGGGCCGGAAAACTTGGTCAGAATTGAGGCACCAAATCATTCCAAGATATAATGGAATTGCAGTTAAGAAGGAATCAATGTTTAATCTTTATCACCCAACGAGAGCTGAAATCAAATCTCAATCCTGCCGCTTTTCTGTTACTCCATTATTTGACTGTTTACACTTCAATGAAGTTTGTTAGATGCGTGTTCAATTTACTTGACAAAACTGTGGAACCTGGATGTTCCAAGCATTTATGTGGCTATTGTTTTCAACCTTAGTTGTCCAGTCAGTATGGCCTCTCGAGAAGCATCAATAAAAGTAGTGGTAAAGAAAATTTTAGTATAAAAGATCATCTGATGCTAACGCCGGGATATAATTCAAAAAAAGCTCTTCTCGCAACATTATTCATTCATCTCCTTTATGCTCATTCCTCTTTGGCCTTTCTACGTGGATCTCCTGTTCTTCCTTGGCTCTGTATGACCAGATTTCTCCCAGCGCCAGCTTCTCGCTCCAGAATCGGCTTGAGGCCCATCCGCTCAAGATCGAATGGGAATAGTCATCTGACCCCGTCTTTCGTGATGCACACACATGTAAAATTTTACTCCGCAGAATCGCACATGTTAGAGACCGCCATAAAGCACTGCAAATAGAATAACCAAGTAAATAAACAAAGCAAATCCAAAGTAATATCTAATTTCTCTATTATCAATATCAACACGAAACTTCTCGATAACGACACTAAAACTTGATTTTGGTCTGTACATATGCAATTAGTATAAAACGAGTCCGTATGCACAAGCATACGCGTTTGAGGTTACTTAGTGTAGCTTTATTGTCAAGGTCTGTTCAAATAAAGAAAGAGAAGAAGAGAAGAAGAGAAGAAGAAGAAGAATAGGGTGTAATGAATAATGAACTAGTTTTAGAAATATTATCTGATCCCAAACTATACCCTGATAACCAATGTAAAGAAAAGCTAACCCTAAAATATTTGCTAACTCACCACTTTGAGACTAGGTTTTGCCTTCCCTACCACACTCAATGGATTATAATATGATAAAATTGTTCATTCAGTACAATATTAATGGATTCATGTTGGTAGGTTGATCAGGCCTACAAGATATCCTTCAAGGTATATTATTTATCTCGCCAGTAGGGCTTATTGCACGGCGATCAACCCCGGATCAAACGTAGGAATAATCAACCTTAACCGCCACACTGAACCGAGATCTTTACTCCAATCGACTCAAGTGTCAGTTTACCGATCCCCGAATCTCTATCTCTCGAATCTCGCATTCCCAACAAGAGCAGCAATGCTTACAAACACCACCATGTAAATAAATCAGAAATAATAAGTTTGATATAAGATCCATTAATATATCAATGAAATGTAATTAATAATTAATCCATATGAATGCAGCATACAAATAAAAAACTTTGAAATAAAGCTAGAACATCATATTGTCTCATTAACCACTAAGTTTTTAATCATTAAAGTGCTCGAGATAGAAAATACAAATACAAGAGCGTACACGATCTCTGATTCACACCTACGTTGTTCTCCGTCTTCACCGCCTTCTCCGCCTATCTCCCTTTTTGAATCTCTTCGTCTCCCAGCCATCTAAAAATCTCGTTGATTAAGTCTCAGCGACGCGACGTAGCACACAAATGGTCACCCTTTCTTAAGTCTCCACATGCCTCCAAATGCCACTTTTTTCACCTGGTAAATGCACAGAAGTCGAGTATCGATATAAGGTGGTAAACACACTTATTACTATCCGAATGAATTCAAAGCATGATAAAACGCGTATATGGTGAGTGTTTTGGGCACTCATCATACCTTAACTAATTGAATTTCTCACTATTTAAGCTAATAAAAAGGTTTGAAATGGAGATTTAAAAAAAAAACTAAAAACAAAATAAAACAAGGATGATTAATGCTCAACTCATAAGGAATGGATTGATTTTGAAGAAAGAACTCAGGAAAGAATACTAGGGTTGATTGCTTCCATTGATACATTTTGATTTATAGCCCGTTAAGCACGGTTATGAGTATGCTGTGTTTGTTCAAGCGAAAAGTGTATGAGGTTTACACTCGTGTCTCCCTCAACACTTCACACTAACTTCCTATTCACCGCGAAGCCCATCTAGGTCATTGAATGTGATACATTTCGAAGACAATTCTTTCCTTAGGTGTCTATTGGTTACCACTAAGTCCATGCAATAAAACAATCTGAACTATGCTTGAACCAATCACCTCTAAGTCCATACTATCCTCACATAATGCTAGATTTGTGTCTGCACTTAATAAAACCCATTTAATACTATACATTTCAATCTCTAAACTTCTTTGATTAGGTTAAGTTGATTACCTCAATTGAAACACATTGGCATGAAATGGTTAAGGCTCAAGGGTATATTTCCAACAATCACTATGGAAACCCTAGGTAAAGCTCTCATAAACTAGGTCTCACTCACATTTCCTAACACAAATCTATTAGAAGAAACCATAACAATCCAAGATTTACACCAACCAACATCAACATAAGCATATATTCACAAAACCTTTCAAAAAATTATATAAATCAAGCATCAACTTCAACAATCAACCCTAGTGGATGTTTAGCCACTCATTACAACCCAAAAATCCAACAAAATCATGTTTATTACAAGCATAATAGAGAAAGAAATGAGAAGAGAGTAAAATTTAGAGATACAAAATAGATTGAAGGTGAAAAGACTCTCAAAACTTTGCTCCAAGTTGTAAGAGGTCCTCTAGCAAGCTAGATATTCAAAATCATCTCCAAATCCAAAGTAAAAGGCTTAAAAATAAAACCTAGGTTGATTCTAGCTTAGGATGAGAGAAACCCTAGAATGGGTGTTCTCTCACCAAAGTAGAACCCTAAAAACATCTAAAAAAACATGTATTTATAGTGTATTGGGAAACGAGCCTTAAAATGGGTCGAAAAATAGTCAAACTCGAGTGATTTTTAGGGAGGCCGTGATAAAGGGATGCTGCTGACATTGAAGTCCCCATGCTGCATATCATTGTATGCATATTTCAAGGATTTCTTCCTTTTGATGTCGAATATCAGGTACTTAATGTCCAAACATCACTTTGTATCATCAATTCTGTTTTTGCATCGAACTTCTCGAGGTTGTAATTTTCGCCCCACCCAAATCAAGGCTCTGGTATCGCTGAAAGATCTGAAACTATTGAACCTATTTCGGGCAGATCTATTTATGCCACACAATAATAAAAATTAAAAAAAAATCAAACATCAGATGCTTGTTGTGTGTGGTGGCTTTTAGTCTTCTTTGGTTCCATTTAAGCTTGAATTTTTGTTCATTTTTCTCTAAAGTTACTTGATCACCAAAATGAGGCATTTAAACATTAAAACACTAATAATCATCATCAAATGTATAGAAAATGGATGATAATCATGGAATAAAATTAATCACCATCAAATATCCCCAAACTTGGCATTTTGCTAGTCCTCAAGCAAAGACAAGACCATTTCTCAAAATTTATTTACAAAAAGATGATAAGTGAGCTTGATATAGAGAAAATTTTTCGATGCTTGCCTTAGGATCTTACTTCGCATAAATATGGAGAAGACTTTGAGATAACATATCAATATAAGAAATAATCATGAAGTACACATCTAAACCAAAGTTCTTGAGTAAAGTGGTCTTTCCATTTCAGCCAATAACTAGACAATTTAATGTCTAGAGAGTTTAAACTGGAATCCCTACTCATGGTGCCCCCTTGGAAGTTGTGTGCATAAACCCATAGGCTTGCCAATATCATTTATTCCACTAATGTAGGCACTCATTTCTTAGGATCAAATAGGATCAATAGCTTCACAGAATGTACAATGAGGAAGGGTAGTTGAGTAGGTCATTTTAGGCTCACTAACAACATAAGATATATTTTTTTTTCAATAGCTTTCTTTCCATCCTTTAACAAACTGAGTTTTTACACAATTGCATCCATCTTAGACTCCCCCAAACTTGGTTCTTTGCATTTTTTTCATCACATAAACCCCAAACTTGTTTGATTTTCACCTTCCTTTTAAGATCACCAAGAAGCTTTATTCTTTTACTTTTATGAACTACATGGTATGGAGTAGTGCGATGTTCAACTCCTCTAAGCTTTCTACCTACCCTTAGTGAGTTTTAGGTCAACATCTCCCAAACCACTTGGTCGTAGGGTACTAGGTGTTGAGACACCTCTTCAAACTTAATCACTCAAGGTAGGAAGGCTACGATGCCAAACCTACTTCCCCTTGATTTATTCTTTCTTTTTGCTTATTTTCTTTCTTTTCCACACCCAACTTCCTTTGATTTCTATTAATAGCACAACCACTTCAACAAATCTCCTAATTCACACTACATGTCTTCACATGATATTGCATTGAAAACAACATGTTGAGGGTAAACAAGGTTCTTTGGCTAAAGGATACACAATAAAAGGTTTAAGGTGCTCATTCTTGGCTTTCAAGATAGAAAATGGCTAATAAGGTTCCAATTAGGTGACTATGGATCAATGTACATAAGGGTTAGCTAGAAAGGCTCAACCAATCCAAGGATGACCTATATCATTTTGTAATTGCTGTGTTGCCTAGGATTTCACCTCAAATGATAATTGAACAAGTTCTAGAGTCTTTAGAGATCAAATAGAATGGTGTTCACCTAATTCTTCTATAAACCAAGCAATATTGATTATCATATACATTATGACTGTGCTTCAAAGTGATAAGAACTTTTGGATAAATAGAAAAATTATAAGGTCAAAACCATTATTCCAGAAGTTCATCTATCTCTCTCATTTTCTTCATTTGAAAGAAGGTCCAATCATTATCTCATCATAGGCATCACAATTGTCCTTAAAACAAATCCCAACCTGAAAACAAACAAAACTTTTCAACTATTTAATACTATATTTTGGTTCAAACTCTTTGATCAAAATTGGAACAAACTTGATGGAGGTTATGCTATATACAATCCCAAAATTCAAGCTCAATAATAGATAAACATGAAAGCACAAGTAATTCATTCATAAAACAATATAATGGTCACCACAAGCATGTCAAAACTAATCAAAGGAGTTATTGAAATGTAAAACAAACTAAAAATTAAATAAAAAACAACCTAAAAATTGAAAAACATATAAAAGCAACTAAAACACACAATCAACTAAGGAAAACAACTAAAAGCAGGATAATTGAAGCTGTAACTTTTTTTTTAAACAAAGGGACACCACACCCTAAACTTAAAACATCATTGTCCTCAATGTGATATAAAAGCAAGAAAAGGTAAGAGAACTCTCTTGAGGGTGATCAGCCCATAACTCCAATGGAATATGACTTGTGTTTGCAAATACTCCATATCCAACATATTTCCTCAATTTCTCTCTCAATAGATGGCCTAGGGTTTGACAAATTCCCATTCTTTGATAAATGCCCTCTATTAGGTGTCATGATGACAAGAAGATCACCTCAACTTAGAGCAAGCCCTTGGTCCAAAGAATACCCAAAGTAGGCAATGAATAGGATTCTCAAAATGTAAGGCTTAGGAACTCTTCTTTCATCAATTTCGGGGCTTGAAGTCCACTTAAGCATTTCATCAAACACTTGGTGTGCATGAATTTTCTAACCCTTCTTTTGCTACTCAAAACCCATCTTTTTTCTTTTATTTCAATCATACAACCATGAATCCTTAACTCAAAAATAGCATTTCTATTGACATTGAAGATCAATTTCCCTTGGATTCTTTCAATTTCAAACAACCCATACTTTCCCAAAGCACCACAATGTCAACACCTCTTTTGATCACAAGCTTTGAACCATGTACAAGCACCTCTTGTGTTGGTGTTCATTTAGACAAGCACTTGGCCCAAAGAGACTCCCCAATTAGTACAAGATATTGATTCTTCACAATAGAAGGCATATGAGCTTCTTATGTAGCAAAAACTAGCCTTGAAATGCACTTAGCCATTTCATCAAACACATTGTGGGCACAAAAATTTGCACCTCTCTTTTGAAACATTCAAGTCTCTTTCTTCAGCTCTCAATCATACACAAAATGAGTTCACGACTCAATGGTAGCATACACACCAATAACCTTGAAGTCCTAACATAAATTCACTTTTGATTCTCTCAATTATAAGCCTTCGAAGTGTTTCCAAACTCAACATAATTTACACCACGATATAGAGAGAGAAAGAGTTTACTTGATATTCATGTGATCACTTGTAGCTTCTAATGGAGATAAATTGTTGAATTTTCACCATTGTAAGGTTAGGGACTTGGTTTAGGGATAGAATCAAAGGATGGTGGGAGAATTAGTTGAAATGGGTATGGGGAGGTGGTGATCCTAGGGTGGTGAAAATGGGTATAGATGCAAGATTGAGATGGAATGGATGCAATGTTGGTGAAAATGGTGGAATGAGATAGGGTAAATGAGTATTTGGGTGAGGATTTTTCAAACCCTTAAAAGGGAGGGGAAATGGAAGGTCAACAAGTGGGCAAAGTGCAAATTTTCCACTTTTGAACTTCAAAATCTCTTCCAATCAATCTAACCCTCTTTTAAACTTCCCAAACGCTTGAAACCAACTTCAAAGTACATTAAGCTCTTGAATTTCTCTTGAAGTTTCAAGTCTCCTAAAATATGAAGGCATCAATTCCTTGAAAGACACAAACAAGAAAACCAAAATAAACACAATAACAAGGTCAACATACAAAATTACTAAAATAACTAAAAAAACTAAAGTAGTAAATTGATAGAAATCCTTATTTAGCTTGGGTTGCCTCCAAAGAAGCTGCTTCGTTTTTAGAGTCCAACTAGACTCTTTGGAGAAGTATGAGAGCTTTGGGTTGGCCTTTCATCCATCATGGTTAATAATCCCTCATTATCCCTCTTACGCTTGTAAGAAAGAACTTTCTTCTGGCTTCTTCATAATATCCGATAACAACTCAAATGCCAACCTCAGCGGAGAGGAGTCGCTCTATCCAAATCTTTCTTAAGAGGATCTCTTGAAAGAGTATAGATGTATGCTCTACAAATGGTAGAATGAGTCGCCCATTCTCATGCACACATCCGCTTCCTTATCCGTACGTGGAATGTTTTGGTGGAGGTCGAATTTTACTTTTTCCTCGCGAACAAGCAAGGTTATTCCCCCATGTTTGGAATCAATCAATAATTGACTTGTGGCAATGGAAGGTATTCCTATAGATGGGATTTGATGGTCCTTTTCCAAGCCTAAGTCAAAAAATCAATGGGGAAATTGAACTTGTCAACCCTAACCAAAACATTTTCAACTGTTATCCCTAGATGTTGCTCTTCAACTTGAATCTTTTCTAATAATGGTTTTTCCTCAATAGCAAGCTCATTATCCTTCTTCTCAACCAATGTCGAGCTTGGAAGTTCCTCCTCAATGCTCAAGTTATGCTTTCATACTAACATATGTCATCATCCTCTATGTCGCTTGGGAGTGGCTATTGATTGATTAGATTTTACCAAATAATTAGTTGAGCTACCAAAGACTAGTTCGGGCTTCCAGAATGAACAAAAATCTTGTTGCGACCATAAATGAAAACAGAGTATGTGCCAAATTTATGTCACTGCTAATTAAAGACTGTTCAAATTCTTGACAACGAACAGAACTTGATATAACATGACCATATATAAAAATTGTTTTATGTTGTTATCTATAATAATGTCAGTTAAAAATTGGTTTTCGTCTAAATCACGCAAGTGCAATAAGTCATAAGTAATAAAGTGGACTTATAAGTTCGATATCATCTCCAATAGGATTGATTAGAAAATCTGGTGAATCACTCCCTACTACTTAAGATCATTACTATTTGAACCTCTAATTTCCAAAAGAGATTTACAATAAATTGAATAAAAGAATTTTATAAATATTATTTTGTAATGAAAAATAAATCTAAAATACATGGATTAGAGAGTTCACTGAACTGAAATAACACTGGGAATGAAATCAGTGTTATGATTATCAATTTGCAAAGTTCCTAAGAAAATATAATTAAGGGCATGAACTCGGAAATTGTTAAAGAGCAAGGTAGTGTAGCCTTGGAATGCCTCATGACACTACACGTTTCACTCTCTAGATGAGCATATTCCTAAACTAGGTCAATGGGTCCAAAGAGCTACTTGTAGGACTTGATTCTCTTTCTTTGATCTTATTATTTTCCTCTCAGCTTCTTTCACAACCATATCTTAGGATTGGAAACTGCTTGCCCCCATAGACAGGATAATGCAAATCTTTTCCAATACAATTGGTACCTCAACCATCAATTCAACTAAAATTCCCTCTCTCCTTGATTAAAATCTTAGCTAACACGGGATTGAGATTACTTTACCAAATTGAGGTGAAACCTCAAAGGATTAAACTGATAATTAGTAGTGCTCTATGCTCCTGGGAACACACCTCTCGCTTATCACTAGGAGGAACCTGCTTTGTGAGGTTAACATCACCAAGCAGTATCAAAGTATCTTTAGAGTGCATTAGTTCTATGAATATAAGTACAATATACCCCTAAGTGATTACTCTTGCTCGTGTCACCCATCCCCTGTCACCTGGGGATCCCGGAAATCACTCATGGATACAACTATTTCTAGGTATAGAACACTTATATAGAACAACTCAATGTAAGAGCAATACTAATTAAATCACTCCAGTTTCATTCCCAAAATAACATTAAGATACTGCAAACAACAATCAAAACAACAGGTTCTTCCTAGAGGGAGATTAGCCTTCCATTATTGAATTACAAATGACAATGACTAGTTGATCAAACAAATTCATTGAAATTGTAATCAAAACTGAAATAAAATGTAGAATTCGTAGTACTTCCGTGATTCCACTAAAGTTCGTACATAAATGAAGCTTGATGTTGCGACATTGCATATTCGCTTCTAATCATTTCAACCGATGTCGAGACATGCCATCCTCGCCATCGCGACATCGAGTTGATATTCTAAGTCTTCATGTCAATGCTTTACTGGTCCGCTAATGTTTCAACTCTTGTCAGTTTATAATTAATGTCATGACATTGCAATGTGAGATCTTCAATGTTGAGGCCTTTTTTGATGTCGTGACATTGCTGTTGTGATGTCGCGAAATTGAGTGTTGATGTTTCTTTACTACTAAAGCTATGTTTTGATGTCGCGGATTGAGTCGCGATGTCGCGGCACTGAGCTGTGATGTCGGCTACTGCTGTGATGCTGTGACATTACCCTCGGTGCGCCGTGAGTCTAGTGTGATATCGCAGCTGATGTCATGGGTGATGTCAATACATTGCCTTTGTTCTACCTACTTCAACCGATGTCGCGACATTGAAGTCATGTCAAGACATTCTCCACACGAAGTCACGACATAGGAAATCCGATGTCGCGACATTCTTCAGTCAATGTCGTGACATTGCTGCCTTTTATGCACAATGCTGATTTCTGCTTCTTTCTTGTTGATTTATGCTTCTTTTCCTTAATTTCCTATAAAACATAAATTTGGGTGAAGAATCATAATTTTACATTAAATTGAACTTTTAAGCTTCAAATATGCATGAAAAATGGGCTTTAAAATATATGAGTTTGGACTCATCACCCCTCAAACTTAAAGTTTTTTCTTGTCCCTGCCAAAGAAAAGATTATTTGCGTTTGTCCTCAAACAATAAAATTGATTTTTATGACATTTTTCATTTAAATCATCTTTTAATCGATCAACAATTTTGCTCGCATAACAGCTTGTGATATCAATTTAATTGTTTCACTTTCGTAATCCTAAATTTTTTCAATTTAGATCATTCAATATAACATATAATTCATAGCTTGAACAGCTATGTTATCGACCTAGTGAGTGTGTGCCATTTTCCCTCTATGACTAATTTGTCGATTCAAAGAGTCTTATGAGACTCACTATAAGATACTTGGTATTATCTTTAGAGTGACTTAGGTCCCATAGGTTTGTTAGTCATCATTCTTCACCAATGTAGGAACAACATAACCCTAAGATAAAATAGGTCTTTTAAGCTGTAATGTATAATGGGTACTGGTAGATAATCGGACATTTTAGGTTCAAATTTACCCAAACCGCATACATCTTCTAAGCATTTTACCTTCTAACCACATCTGTATTTATTAGAATCTTTTTCCAAAGGCACCAAAACTTGATTTGGTGCATCTTGTTTACAAGTTTCTAATCGTGGCTTTTTTCTTTCTCCACTTTCTATTTCAACTTTAGTTTCGCCTGTAAGCCACTCGTCATTTGTTCAAGGTTAGAATTGTGCAAGGTTTTGCCTTTCTTGCTTTCTACCACCCCTTAACAAGCTTTGGGTCAGCAACCTCATACAAGTTAGTAATAGGTACAGTGAACACTTAAGGACTTAATTGCCTGATGAAGCAGGCTACAAGGTCAAAACTCAATCCTCCTTGAAACTGTACATATTTTTCAACTTCTCAGTTTTTTTTATGTACCTCTTTTGTACATATTTTTCTTCCCTATCCTTAGTTCTCATTCTTTTCTATTTTTCAAAATTGTACTCCCCCAAACTTGTTCTTTTGTTTTTTTGTTTTTTTTGTTTTTTACACTTATTTTGCAGTTTTGGGCAAACTCGGGATTCTTTACTATAAGTTTAGATTTTAAGGAAGGGCTAAGGTTTTTCTTTATGGTTTTGATGATAAGAATGGATTTTAGGCTCAAACAATTTACTAAGGTATATGCTTGTAAGCATATCAAATGGTAGGCTTTGAAAGGCACAAACAGATAAAAGATGGTCTAAATCATTTCCCCTGCCAGTTGTAATGCTTAGATTTCGCTCTCGAATAATAATACAAATAAGCTCTAAGACTCAAGAGACAAACTGGTAGTAAGTCTAATAAGGTGTTCCTAACCCAAGCACAATCAGTTTTCAAGGTACTAATGACCAATGTGTCAGTATACAGTCATTTTCTGAACTGTACTATTCAATCAAACTAGAATTACAACCCTTATTAACATTGATTTCAATTTCAGTCTTTTAGGATCTAAAATTTTAGTTTATTTATCCTTGTGATTCATGTGCCGTAGGGCATCTAGAATCAACAAAATTTATACATATTTCTCCTACCGTAGTATTACTATCGCATAGTGGCTTTAGGATCGCCCATAGGATGGGTTTTCTTCGTAAATGACTTAATGAGGTCTAAAAATGGTGAATTTGTTTCGATTTTGAGGTTTTGTAGAAACAAGGAGGTGTAATGTTTGGAAACTTGAAAGTAAATAAGTAAATATAAAGGAAACTCCTTTGAAGTATTTCAAGCATGGATTTGAGTTTAAAGGCAAATCGAGGGATCACGGCCCTTTTCCTCACCAGTTAGGGAGGGTGACCGTCAGTCTCTTATTCGTGTGCCGAATTCTATTCCAAGTGTGAATTACAGCTTGTCTAGCATTGTAATACCGTGGGAATCCACAGTCACTCCACAGGAGGTCTAATTTATTGACCAACAGAGCTATTCTCCAATTAAGGGTATGATTTAAAAGAGAATTGTAAGGTTGTGTTGGTTGACTGATGGTTGATTGGTTTGGACTGCTTTAAAATAGAAAGTAATTTGGGCTGGATTTTTGTGGGTTCCACTCACTCCCGATCATGTAAGTCCCACCTCTTATTTTATAAACTCATCTAGGAACCATTGATAAAATGGTCTTTGATGGAGGATTTATCTTAAATGCTTTGGTAATAGAGATGATCGAGTAATACTAAACACTTTGCCTTACTTTAATACGAACTCCTTAGCTTGTATTCATGATTACACAACGCGGTACTCGAGGATAGATCTCGCAATGACGCTGTCAAGAATATGCCCAACTAAGGATTTACAACTTTGCCGTACAAGTGATTAATATTAGACAATCCATTGAAGATCAAAAGAGGAATTGAGGGACTATACCTTAATCGGGTGTAGTTTCAAGTGGATTCTCATAGGGAGTTTAGAACTCCATAAAACTTACAAGAACAATTATAATTAAAGAGCTGATTGACCATAAAAACAAAGATTTTGGAAATCGTAATTCACTTGTAAAACTCGAGAATGACGAATGATATTAGATTGTTAAAGATAATGATTATTTGAAGATTACAACGCTTGAATCTAAAGCTCACTAGAGAAGAAACTCTAAACTGGATCTACACACTCCCTTAACTCAAAAATGAGAAAACTCTTTCCTTTTCAAAACCTAAACCCTAGAAGTCAAAATCGTCTATTGTGTCCTCTTGCTTACAATTTCTCCAATGTGATTTTCCCATTTTGGTTCAAGGATAAGAGTGCACCTCAAGGCATGAGAGCTCTCGGACAAATTTAATTTCATGTATAAAATTTATTACATTATATACCGCATACCACCACTGCCAATTTTTCTATGACATGTGCCTGCAAAATATATCTGCTGATCGCATAATGCGTCACCGTCATTTTTTTTATGTATGAATGGTATGCTGATGAATGATGCACTCAGATACTGGTCCTTTTGGTGCCTTATTGTGTTTTTCTGAGTCTTGAGATGCCCTGCCAACGCCTCTTTGTTCGCCTCGTGATCCGTAGTGCTTCATATTACTTCCCTGTTATGATTCTTGTATACCACGCTTGAACCTGAAGATCCACAAAGCTCAAAATATAGAAGAGGTCTTGGTTAATCATCTGAGGTGTTAAATGTGGTAAAATTGTGATTTATGCTGAATTCTGATTGGTCGATTGCCTGAATGGTATTCATCACATCTTAATCTCAGTATTCTCATAGTCTCTTAGCAAGATTTAGACTAATCATCACTGAAAGATTCACAAACGCGCTTCTGTATAGCCGAAAGCCAAAGAATCTCAAAATATAAATCATAATGTATGTTCTTAATCTAATTTTAGTATGCACCATCATGACTCATTTAAACTAACTACATTCTTACACAATGAACATTAAGACAGCTAACACAAAATTGGTTATTCAAATACATTATGGCTTAAGAAATGTAAGGTAGTCAAGCAAGTAGTGAACTCAGAGTGAACTATATATGGTAAGCAATCATATAACATGGAACACATAACCACTATGCATAATGTCAAGAAATAAATGCATAATCAAATCAAAGAGGTCTTAATAGTTTGTAAACGACCGTAGGTCAGATGAAAAGAAAAGGTAAAGGATCAAATGGGTGTTGGCATTACGACATATCAATCTAATACCCTGGCTAAGGTTAACACCACCCTAGTCTAGCCTGGGTCATAGCTATGCAGCATCATCCTCATCCTCTCAAGAGAATGCATCCCGTCTACGGCCAAATTATCTAATTCTTCGACCTCCCTCTAAATCGGAGAAGTGAGATCCCGCCATCGCGCTCTCCTCAAAAATGTGACTCTCAAGCCTCGAAGACGCCGATCCACCGCTGAGCTTCCACGCACTTGAACCATCCCTTTATCCGCTCCATCCTCTTCTGAATGTGGTGCATGTACTTCAATGGTGTCAATCTGACATGTGATCCCGGAGAAGGCAACGGGCGCAATCGAGGGTCGTGGGTTCAGTGGATGCCGTCGGCTCATTCTCGCCTTATTTGTGATCGGGCCCCAAACTTAGGAACAACCTCTTTCTTTAAATGTTCCCCATCCCCGCTTCTTCTACAATACTAGTCACACTAAGGGAATCCAAGATGCCGCTACGAATATCAGAAGAAATCCCTCATTGCGCACCATATGACTAATGCATAGTCAATCACTCCTGGGCCATGACCTCGCAGACAAAACTCAGATTCGTTTTATTGGGACTTTTCATTACTCCTCTCGGCCTAATTTGATTGTGAAATGATCTGCTCATCGCAAGGCTCCGGCTCGAGCTTCCAGCACAAATTCTTTCTTTATAAATCCACCATGATCGGTTGTCGAAAAGTAGCGACAGCCCCGTGAACCGCCAGCATCAAAATCAATGAGCCCGGCGGCAGGCTTCATTCGAGGCATCCTGACTTATATTGTGGGGTGATTGCACTATCGAATCAGGTGATCCGTCGCCCGCCCATAACTGTAGTCTCTAATACGGTCTCGACCCGCTGATTCTCCTTCAGATTGGTATAAAATTCCCGAACCACTGTAGGTATGTATCCGTGGAACCTCGCACACAAATTCCTATATTCTCGCTCCCGAATAATCCCGAGCGGGGGTGAGAGTATAAAAATGTTCCACTTTTACGCCTCGCAATGGAAACCCGTGGATCGACCGGGTCCATTTTCGTGGCTCGCCGCAGTCCCCGCAAACATCGCCTATTTCATCATCATCACCGCCGACATTCCTCACTCTTCCGAAGATATTTCATTCGCTTCCCTTCCCTTTACCGGGCCGGGAGGCACTGTGGATTTTCTCTTCTTTACAGCTTGTCCCATAGAGGAACTAGATGCCTTACCCTTTCTAACATTCTTAGAACGTGCCATAGATATGGCAATGATAAATAACGCCCGTATGGCCCGTATATATATCATCGTATCCCAAACCCTCGTTTCGAAGACCGCTTTCGCCTATGCACATCGACACGTTTTCCTCGCCCATACTAACAAAAGAAACTCCCAACCACCAAGTACCGAAAAATAACAACCAAACCCAACAAAACAACCATGTATATAAAGAGGAGATCAACAATGCTAGTAGGGACGGTAGGGCTTACCGCACTCACCGCGTATAAACAACCTGAACGATAATGGAAACCCCGCAGCAACCAAACTTAGACAGTTTTGTGAGGAAGCAAATGCAGCTCAACGGTGGAGTGCCAAAAGACAAATGAAGAGGCGCCAAGTTTTGGATTAAAAGCCCCATCGCCAATTTATTCCAAGCCACTAAGACACATTAGCGATGTACCCAGACAATTTCACCATTGCCCACTTTTGAATAAGCCGTACCAAAGCACTAAGTTGTATCGGTACACATTCGCCATCGTCTGTTGAAGTGTTGTACCTAAGACATGTTTAAGTTGTACCCCAGACACTTGTTCCCAACTCGTGATTTATATATATATTATTATTATTTTTTTCACTTTGAACAAAGGGTGCTACTATACATTTTGACCTTCCAACTTTTCATCCCTGCTTGTCGCATGTTCACTTTTTTCTCTTGTTCAAATTCCACAACGGACTGCATCTCGTGAGACTCTAGTCACCATATAACTACTCCTTACTACCTTCAATCTTTCCATAAGATCCACTGCTGTTCCACAAATCCGGATTCCTAAGGTTCGAATAACTTAGCAACTTTAAGCTCAAAATGGGAGCAAGGGGTGAGACAATACGGGTTTACAGATGTATATAGAAATAATGGCCTCTAATCATTTTCCAGTTATGCAAGATGTTCCATAGACCATAATGCAGCAAGTTAACATGACCAGCCTAAATTGATGCACAAATGGAAGCACAATGTGCAAGATCAGAGAAAATTCAACATGTCAGGTTTGTGTGGAGCAGAAGGGGTGAGTGCAAAAGGGGACAATCCACAGAAGACACAAAGCTTGTTGTGTATGCTTGTTAAGATGTACATGCGATAAGATGATGTAGAGAGTGTATGAAATCATGCGGGTATGTACAGTGCAGGCGAAACATAGTACTCAAAAGAGGCATATTTGAAACCTGACCGACCAATATATAACGAGCGCATAGTTACGTCTCAACCAAAGGTACATCTACCCCCACAACGTAAAACAAGCATTGTCCTCAATGCAGAGAACCAAGGGTACCCCCACAACGTAAATGGAGGTGGGCATAGAAAAACAAGGGCCCCAAGGGTTTTTTTTTTTTTTGCGGAATGTAAAGCAAATGAAGTAAAACAATAAAAATAGAAAGCAAGAACAAAATAAACAAAATCAAAACTATATACAACAAGTTGAGAAATGAGGTTACTTGAAGGAGAGGTCATGTGAGCGATCTACCAAATCTTCACTGTGCTCTTGAGGATTGAAATGCTCAAGGAATGGTTTGAGGCGCTGGCCATTCACTTTGAAAGATTTTCCAATGTCCGGATTTTCGATCTCCACGTCTGTAGGATAAAGCTACCTTAACATGAATGGCTGGGCCCAACTGAGCCGAGCTTTCCGAATAGATGCGCACTGAGTCAGAGTAGCAGACTTTCCGATTGGTTCGAAAGTTTTCCCGCAATAGATTCATATGGAATAACTTGAGCGTTTCCTTGTAAATTCGGGAGCTTTCATACGAATTCCCCTCCGCAGCTCTTTCCCCTGCTCATTTAGCCGCACAAGCGCTGCCACCGCTGAAAGCCAGGGGACGTAATTAAAGTTCGATGTCGCAAGTAGTCTCTGTTCCATCTCTACTCTGCAAAATGCGCTTCCTCATAACTAACCTATAGGGAGACATACCAAGAACAGTTTTAAAGGCAGTACGGTAGGCCCAAAGAGCATCGGTAAGACGGAGTGACCAATCTTTTCGATTTGGGGCAACCGTCTTTTCTAAAATATGTTTTATCTCCCTATTAGCTGTACTTCACTAATTATCGTCCTGTGGGGTGGTAAGCTGTTGATACTTTATGGGTGACTCCATATTTTTTTAACAGATTTTCAAAAGATCGATTGCAAAAGTGGAGTCCAATTATCACTAATAATTGCACGAGGAATTCCAAAACGAAAAATATGTTCCTTTATAAATTTCAAAACAACCTTATGGTCATCAGTTCTCGTTTGGAATTGCCTCAACCCACTTGTGACACGTAGAGGTCAACAGATAATAAGATGTAAAGATAGCCAAGAAGGGGAAAAGGCCCCATGAAGTCGATACTCCCAACAAAGAAAAAATTTCACACTAGGAATCAAAAGAGGCATCATGTTTCGTCAGACCCCTCCCAGTTGCCGGCATCGAAAGCACAAGTTTTGATTAAATCAAAACAATCTTTAAATAAAGTAAATAATAAAACCCATCTTGCAAAATTTATTCATCATTTTTCTATGAGAAATGTCCTTCCATGTGTTTAATGGCAAAAAGCTAAAATCCTCAATTGCCATCATCGGGTACACATCTTCTCATTATTTGATCCGGGATAAAGATTTAAATGTATACTGACTACTCAAAAATAGTACTTTAATATCCGTCAAAAATTTTTCATGAGAAGTCCATTGGATTTGAATCGCCATTAGGTAGTTAATGAATGTCATGATATCATTGTAATGAACCAGAGCAAAGAGTTGCTCATCAGGAAAGCTATCACCTATGGGTATGCCATGGGAGTTAGATTCTGGAACTAATCGAGATAAGTGGTCAGCAACCACATTCTCAACCCCCTTTTTATCTTTAATGGTCAAGTTGAATTCTTGACATAGCAAAATCCACCCAGCTTAACCTTGGTCGTATCCTACTTTAGAGAGCAAGCACGCCAAAGCTGTATTAGATTCAGAAAATGGTTACAGGAGCCAAACATAGAGAATCTAAATTTTTCTAGAGCAAAGACAACAGTATTTAGAAACTCTTTTTCGTGGTCGTAGTCGGCCCGGCGTAGCCCATAGTGTCTTAATGGGTATAGTAAAATGACAAAAGCCTTTGTCTCCCTCCTGCCTACAGACACGCCTCTATGGCATAATCACTAGCGCACATGATCTCAAATGGAGGTCCCAATTAAGGGACCGCATGATTGGTGGTGACACTAGCATGTTTTTGAGCTTTATATGTTAGTTATCAAGTTTCATAGACTCATGAGAGAAGGAAAGCACATAAGGGCCGTGCCATAGCACTTAAAATCTTTATAAGCCTTCTATAGAAACCAAAGATGACCCAGAAATGACCTTACGTCTCTAAATACACTTAGGAGTAGGTAGGTTGAAATCACTAACTTCGCTCATCAACTTCGATTCCATCTTTGATACTGTATTTAAGACACCTTTGTGTTACCATGAATGATATTTTCCAATTTAACACAAGATTTTTCTCACACCTCTCCAAAACCTTACGTAGTTCTCTAAACAAATTTCGAACGAAGTCACTAAAAATTGAGAAATCATCCATGAAGATTTCCAATATGATTTACCATGTCATCAAAAATTCCCATCATGCATCGTTGAAAGTTCCGCATTGTACAACTAAAAGGCATTTTCCTAAAGGCGAAGGTACCAAAAGGGGCAAGTGAATGTAGTTTTTCTCTGATCTTCCAAAGCTATCTCACTGACAACTTTGAAATTATCAAGAAAATATTAGAATTAATGCTCTACAACTCTCTCTAACATTTGATCAACATAAATGGAAGTGGGAAAGTGGTCTTTCCTGCACTAAAGATTCAGCTTCAGAATCTATGCACACCCTCCAACCTAAGTGAGCCACCAGTAGGGATGGAGTTTCATTATTTTCACATACTACAAGAACTCTACTTCTTAGGGACTACTCAGAGTAATAACCACTGCTATCCAGAATAGATAATGACCTCACATCTAAAGAGTTTTAAAACTTCCTTCTTTTACCACTTCTTTCATTATCGGGTCTGGGCTGCCTCTGTAAGGTTTGTAGTGTTTAACACATCCTTTCTAAGTGAATTCTATGTGCAGATCAAAGGATCGATTCTAATATCCAAAGACTTTATCCACAGGCGCTTCCGTGAGACCTAATATCTCCAAAAGCTACTTTCTTGATTCACCCCAAGGGAGGTAGATATAATTACTGGAAAAGTCTCTTCATTCCCTAGAAGGCATTTGAGGTGTGTGGGTAAAGGTTTTAGCTCAAGCTTAGGTGGCTTTTCCTCAGAGGGTAATGCCTTCTCCTCATTTGGTGGTAATGGTTCAAATTTAGGTGCCTGACAACTTCCCAATACCTCAAGATACAGCTCAACATTATGTAAAACTCCGACTCAATGTGGTCAAATTCTTCATCCCAACTCGGGCTGACTAAACATGCCTTAAGAGGATCATCATGTGGGACATTATCCAAGTGTTTCTCTGCATCTATAGAATCAAACTATGTCAGACTTCACACACATCTTCTTCATCCCCATTCCCTTTATAACATTGAAGATGTCTAAATTAATGTCATGTTAAATGACAGTAAAATGGCTAGGCCGCCCTACAATGTATACTAAGCATTAGCAGCTAAGAATGGTCGACCAAGAATTAATGAAACTGAGTTCTTGGTTTCACACAGCCGAGTGTCAAGCACAACAAAACCACTGTGGTAAAGGAACTTATCCACTTGTACCAATACATCCTTACTATGCCTCTAGGGAATTTCGACACTACGGTCACTAATTGAGTGATATTGGCTGGCTCTAATTCTCCTGAACTTAGGTCCATATATTGAATATAAATAAATTAACACTTGCCCCTAAGTCCACTAAAGCGTGTCCCAACTTTGAATTCCCTAACAATACTATAGAAATAGTAGGGCTTCCCGGGTCTTTATTTTGGAGGCAAGTTGTTTTAAATTTCATCGAGGGATTGAGCCTAAATATGAAGGCCTCTTGTTGACACCCACTTCTCATCGTGCACAAACTTTGTGAAATTTAGCATATGATGGATCACTAATGCATCTAACAAGGGAATGTCTGGGCCACGTGTTTGAACAACTCATAAATTTCAGCATGGTTATTCACTTTCTTTGGTGCTCTCAATCTATGTAAGAGTCGAGGGATATGGGTGGACTTGTCTTCCTTTTGGGTGATCATCAAATTCATTTGTATTATGACACGAGGCTCAGTTCGATTTCATCTTCTCTAACTTTAATTCTAATTTGAGACTCTTGTGATGGTTCCTTGGTTGGAATGGTTTTGTCAACTACCTTACCACTCGGCAGGACAAATTCTCACAAAGGTTCAAATGGTACCTCTACTTGAACCTAAACTTCCCACACTGTTTTGACCTTGTGGATTTTGAATAGGCCAGACGGAGCTCTTTTCTCGTTGAAGGTTACCTATAGATGAGGTTGGTCTAAGATCGGATCTCACATCATTCGTGAGCGTCAATTCTGTCAGGATCACTGGTTTGTACGAACTAACCATATCCTCCACTTCATAAAGTGGGGTTATTATGGTTGCAGATGAGTCCCCACTGATGGGTCGGAAACCTGATTAGTGGTTCACACAGTAACCTTTGATGACCTTGATTCGAAATGGTGGAAATGGGATCATAGGAAGCCATGGTTTTCAGTAATGAGGACCGTGTTGTTTGGCAAGTTATTTGGCCTCCTTCATTCTCCAACTAAAATTGGGGTGCTACCCCATCCAGATTATATGTTTCTCAATATGGAGAGTTGAAAGGTTTCCTTGGTACTGCGTATTGGCCTCGCTTCTATTTGAATTGCGCTACTGGAGGAAGGTCAGGGCACTTGATGGCTTATGCGAGATTCACTCGCATATAATGCATGGCCCTCCACTGGGTCCGGGGTGGTGTCGAGGTATTCGAGGTACGCTTAGTTACTCCTGCGCAACCTTTTCATCTCTAAGGGCCTCCAGCCTTTGTTAAATTAGCAATTTTGCTTGCAACTCATCATTTTCCTAAGTGATGATTCCGCCCCGTCGATTGTGCACTTTAGCAAGGTTCAAGGATGTGTTAGTCTCCTAAGTTCGAAGGTTCTCGCTATAGTGTCAAAGAGCGGGATTGCTTCCTAGCACTCTTTCATAGAATTCGCCTCGCACACATCATCCGACGTACCGCTTATTATCTCAGTGGATAATCCTTGATGAAACATGCACATATTTGTCCTACATCCAATCCATGGTGAGGGATAGTGTACGGAGGGAGATCCTTATATCTTTCCCATAACAAGTGTTAAAACGGCTCACCGTGCTTTTGAGGTAAAAAGTTCTGAATTCGTCGCGACGAGCATTAGTGACGGCAAAGGAAAATTTGTCAGAGGAACCCCGCCTCACATATTTTCCATTTGTGCATTTGAATTTAGGCGCCAAGGAACTGAAACCACTTTTAGCCTTCTCCTGAAAGTGGTACTGGTGCTTTGAACTAAATGTATTACGGTGGAGGTGAGCCAGAAGAGAAAAATAAACAAAGACTGCAAAACATCTTCTCGTAATTCTTCATGAATGAATATGGTTCTTCAGAAGACGAATGCAAGAATTGGTCGTAGTCCTTTTGAGGTTGTAGGATTTTTTCAAGTGTTCTTTCCACATTAGGTAAAGGAGCAGGGAGACCCTCTCTATATTGACTTGTTGGAAGTTAACATTCCCTCCTACACTCTAAGAATGGAGCGTAGTCACCCCATGTCAGGAGGTTCATCGAGTCCTCAAATAACAGAACTTTGAGTATGTTCGTTAAACAGAGGTTGGCCGACACAGTAGATCCATTGAGGTATAATGTTATCTTGAGACAATTGACCTATTATGATTTCCTTTAATTTCCAGAAGCACTATTCTTACTAGGATTGCACAAGCCATATGAGTCTAAACCGACATGCACTACACTCTCTCCGTCCAAGAAATACCCACTTTAGATTTCTCACCAAGACAAGTAGTAAAAAAAAAAAAAAAAAAATGGAGAACGTACCGGATTTGCAATGCAATTGCAAATTTCACTCCTCTAGCCTTTCAAGTCAACTATGTTATTCGCCACTCTCTATAACCACAAGAAAATGCTTCGCCCTGGTCTGCAGTCGAATTCTATTCCTGCCAGGAATTACAGCTTGTCTAGCATTGTAATACCCGGAATCCACAAAAGCTACTCCACAAAGGAATGGTCTAATTTTATCGACCGTGCCAGAGCTATTCTCCACTAAGGGTATGACTTAAAAGAGAATTGTAAGGTTGTGTTGGTTTAACGATACTGGATTTGGGTTGACTGCTTTAAAAATGTAAAGACAATCGATGGGATTTTTAGTGGTTCCACTCACCCCGATCATGTAAGTCCCACCCTATTTTATAAACTCATCTAGGAACCATTGATAAATGGTCTTTGATGGAGGATTTATCTTTAAATGCTCTTGAAATAGAGATGATCGAGTAATACTGAACACTTGTTCTCACTAATACGAACCCTAGCTTGCATTCAGATCGCTACCAACGTGTACCGAGGATATCTCATTAACACGCTATGTCAAGAATATGCCCAACTAAGGATTTACAACTTTGCCGCACAAGTGATTGTCATTACACAATCCATTGAAGATCAAAAGAGGAATTATAGGACTATACCTTAACGTGTGGTGAGTTTCCGCGTGGGATTCCTGCAGCAGCAGGAGCTTAACTCCATAAAACTTACAAGAACAATGCAATGAAGAGCGATTAATCATAAAAATAAGACCTTTGGAAATCGACCACTCTAAACCGAGAATGACGAATGTGAGATATTAGGATTTAAAACAAGATAATTATTTATGCTGAAAGATTACAAACGCTTGAATCTAAAGCTTCCAATATAGAAGAACTCTTAAATCTGGATCTACACACTTCAACTCAAAAATGGAGAAAAAACTCTTCCTTTCAAAACTAAACCCAGAAGTCAAACCCGCCTATTACTTGTGTCCTTCTTGCTTTACCCCCTCCAATGTGATTTTCCCATTTTGGTTCAAGGACAAGAGTGCTCTCGCATGTATAGAGTTCCCGACAAATTCGCACTTCTCTCTATGCATGTACCCCAAGACACATTAGTGATGTACCGATACAATTTCACCACTGTCAATTTTCTGCACATGTGTACCGGTACACATTTGTGTTGTACCGATACAATGTGCCCATCACACTTTTATAAGGTGTACCGGGCACACATGAATGATGTACCCAGACACTTGGTCCCTCCGTGCTTCTCTCCTTTGTATCACGAGTTCCCGAGACTTCGTCAATTGTTCGCCCGCATCCGTAGTGCTTCATATTGGCTTCCCGGACATACATCCTTGTATACTTACGTTTTAAACCTGAAAGACCTGCACAAGTCTAAAAACATAGAAGAAATTAAAAGTACCTATCCTTATGCCAAATGTGGGTAAATTGTGATTTAGATGTGCTAAATTCTACTATAATTATTGCTCAAATGTGTATTCATCAGTGACCTATAGTCATCTCCCGAACTGGTTCTTAATAATTATCCTTTGAAAAGTGGCATCCATTGAGCATTAATGATCTCGCATACCAAAACATATCTCCTCGAATCTGCCTCCACCTTCCAATGATCACAAACGGTAATCACCAATCTCGCGGATCTAGCAATAAGCAATCCACCGAACCCTCAAAAGATTACCAACAAGGATCATTCAAGGCATCAAGGGATTTAAACCCAGTTCAAAATAGAGGCACAGAATAAAGAAGCATACCTACGTTGGAAAACATGAGAACCCCGCCACTATAGATCCTTTGCCCAAGAGCCCTCATACCCAAGGAAAGAAGGACATCCTCTGAGTTGTCATCCTCAGAGATTGTTTGGCTGGTGAGAAAATGAGAGAAAGTGAGGGAAAATGAAAAGAGCGGGAACTGCTGAAAGCTTCCTGCCAAACTTTTATTAATGATCAAGCGTCCTTGTTACAGTGCTGCTTGGGACTTAAATACTACCCAAAGCCATACAAAATTACAAAAAAAGTATGAAAGAGTCACTGTTTCATGAGGGACAATTCAGGAAAAACGAAAAATGTAAAATCAAAAGTCAGCAGTACAGAACAAGTTCGCAGCCGGCGAAAAATCATACCTCGCGAATTTCAGAGAGGTCATAAATTTCAACCTCATGAATTTCCAAGGTAATAACTTCCATTCTATTGCTCTTCTAGTTTCTCGACCGCAGCCTCCGAGTTCAACTCGATTCTCCATGATTGAGCTGACTCAATAACTTTGGCATGATTAGCTTGTAAAAACTACAAATTTGCCACAAAATGCGATAAGTAGCATTGCTAGGTCCTTAACATGTCAATTGGGTTAATTAGGGTGATTACTACACAAAAAGTGCTTAAAACCTGTATTAATAAGGGTGTAAAATAGCACTTTTTGGGGAGTAATCACTCCCCCCAACCGACACATTGCTAGCCTTTAGCAAATGGAAAGAAGTTAAGAAAGCAAATAAAGGCAAGATGAGCAATAAGTATATATGCACAAAAATGGTTTTCAAAATCAATGAAGTGATAAAACCCAACCCTGGCAGCGACGTTATCAAAGCCCCGCTCAATAACCGCCTCGTGAAGAGTATTATGCGATGCAAAACCAAGTATCAAAATAGTGTCAACCCTGTGGTAACCAACCTGACACCTTCCACAAAACCTAAGTGTTTGATTTGGATTAGGTTTCAAAATAAATCCATATCAACCGTTTTCCCCTCAACCCAGCTCTATCTAACCTAGCAATTCTCTAACCAACCTCAATAAATCAGGACCCAACTTTATTCTATAACTTCCTCTTCTTTTTTTTTTTTGTAGGGATGCAATGCTGAGGGTATCGAACTCACAAGGGTCCATGTAACGGGGGTCCACCGATGACTCCCAACCAATTAAGGTTTAGGGTATCAAGTCATAAGGATCTTTCGACCACTAACTCTTCAGGTTTCACCCCAGACTCTTAATGAGTTCAAAACTCCAGCACCTACAATTTGCTAAACTCTACCTATTCACCCATGTAACGAGCACAAAGTTAGTGACTCCCAACCAATTGGTTTAGGGCACCGGGCTTTAAAGACTTTCGCCATATACCCCTCGGACCGTGCTCGGGTTTCAAGGCAAAGTGTTACAATGTCTTTCTTTTCTCTTATTTTTCTTTTTCTTTTCTCTTTTTTCTTTTCTTTCTTTGCTTGAAAGACTCATTGGTCTTTTATTCAGGGGTCCTAACCCATTAAAGGTGGTCAAAAGTACTAGGTCGGACTTTCACGTGGCTTAGGAGGCAAGGCAGTTTTTCAGCCTATAAAAGAAACCTAATGTACACCGTGTGTGGTTAGTTCAAAGTGGAAAAAAAGGTTGAAAACAATAAGAATCTCAACGGGTTATCAACTCAACTAAGCATAACACCATTCTAACATCAACAATTATTGGAACAAGATTTCACTTTCTCATACTACAAGCTGGGCATTACAAAATATTTTTTCTGAAAATGAGAAATCGCAACTATGCTTTATATAGTATATATTGAAATTAAAGGCATGATCACGATTAGCGCCCAAAAGTGCTATTTTCGAGTCTCATTTATTATAGGTTTCAGAGTGCTTTTGTGTACTAATCATTCTTAATTAACCCGACGGTACATCAATGTCCTTACTATTCTAATGACGATTTATGGAAAATTTTGCAAGCTTTTTGGAGCCAATCGTACAAAATTGTTGAGTCGATCCAAGCATGAAGAATTTGAGTCAAACTCAGCTTTCAGACTGTAGAAACCAAGAAGAAAGAATAGCGTAAAATGGGAGGGAAACCTGGAGCACCCGCTAATTGTCCCGCGAAGACTCCTCCCGCCGCCTCGCTCCTCGCTTTTTACGCTTTCTATGCCCCGGTTTGTTTTTTTGCTTTTGTTTTTTCCATTTTACCCTGTAATAGCCTCCATTTTGGTTTTTTGTAACTTTCCCTTACACTGAGCATCTATATGTTTCTCAGTATGTAAAAATTTTTGTATCAATCACTAATTTCATCAGTCGGCAATACAGAGATTCGCCGTAGTTTCACGTCTTTCTCCTTTCTTTTCATATTTTATTTTCCATTTTTCGGCTGCCAAACACTCCTCTGAGGATGAAAAACTCAAAGGATAGTTATTAGGACCTCTTCCTCCTTGGAAGAGGAGGGTCATGGCTAGGTGTGAGGTAACTCACTAGCTCCCCGCTTAACGCATGCATTTATGGTTGTTTACTGCCTCAAGCCACCATAGGTTAAAATCTCTTACATGCTCTTCTTTAATGTGTATTTGGCAAGTTTTTGGTTCAGTGGATACTCACTCAGATCCACTGAGGCTCAGTTAGTCGTCTCCCTATTAGTTATCGTAGGTAAAGCTTTCGAGATGTGTTTTCAATTGTTAGTGACATTTATGCCCATTTAAATGCTATGTTTCAAAAGGGAAAATCATAGGGTTTAGTTTTAAAGATAATGAAGATCCGGTTCGGGAAATGACTATATGTCATCCTCCCCACATGAAAAAATACCCGGGGACATGTTGATTGCCTTAAAACCCTAAACCAGTGGCCCGACACTTCAAGGGGTTCTATTTTACATTTTTTTCTTATTTTATTTTCAGCCTGTGACCATCCAACTCCCCTGTTTTTACCAAGCCTTGAAATCCAAAACCAAATTCACCATTTTTGAATCACTGCGAATCATTTGTACAAAGAAAACCCATCCCCTCGTGTTCGACCCTTGGGGAGTCGCTTATATCATTAAGAGTTTTGCTACGCATAAGAGGAGCTTAGGATATAAATTTTGTTGATTCCAATACACCTACTGTGGCACGAATCAACTACACAACTAACAGCAAGTCATTGAATTATACAAAATGGACTTGATCAAAATAACAGTAAAAAGACATAATGTAAAAGTCACTTCCTTCATTAACTCCCTCCCCCCAACCAAACACTACTCCGTGGGTACCTAATCAACTACACAACCAATGTTAGTCATTGAATTATACAAATGGACTTGCTCAAAATAACAATAAAAAACATAATGTAAAGTCACTCTCCCTTCATTAACTCAACCCCCACCTTCCCAAACATCGATTGTCCTAATGGGCCCCTGACGAGTTAAGAAAGGAAGTGCTACCTCCTCAAGTGTGTGAAGCGGGTGGAGTGTTAGCCTCATCCTGTGCAGGCTGAGCAACTGCTGATGAGACTAGAGGAAAAGGGGCAGCTGGGGAAGTGTCTATTGCTATTGCTGCTGTTGCAAGAATATCCAATGAAGTTGCAAGAGGGGCTGGATGGCTAGGTGGTATCGTTGCTGCTGAAGGAGGAGCTAAAGAGGCCTAGGTAGGCACTGATGAAGAGATCGGAGGCAAGCCTAGGTGGCTCTGAATCTACATGAGGATGGCATTGCTTGAGCAAGGATTAGCCTGCCCATGCCATCCTCTTCCCTAGCAAATACGGGCAAAGGGCGAAGATGTCGAGGTGGGTCAGCAAAAGTGCGACTACAACCCATGATGGCCGAAAATTCCTGGTAATAGGATAGACTCCAATGGTGGTGCTGAAGTACTTAGCTGAATCTGTAGGGACCGGAGGCACTTGAGGTGAAGAGGATGCAGATGATGAAATGGACAAAGGATCACTGGCCGTGGATGCCGGAATTCGGGCTCCCCAAGAGGTGCACCGCAAGAGGAGGCTGATCCTCTGCCGGATCTCTAAGTGGGAGGTGAGGAGCACCAGGCACAAACTGCCACTTCTCTACAGTAAAAACAGCCTCACAAACACGATGGTGCTTAAGATGGGGCTCAGTAGGAAAACCAAGGTGTTCCAACACCTGAGATAGTAGACTTGGAAACAGGAGGGGGATGATCTCAGCTCGGTTGAGGTTCTTATGGTGAATCTTTTCCTCAAAGTGGAAAAGTGCAATCATAACCACCTCGCTGGGCTGAACCAGCCCTCGATATGCGATATAGAGAGCTCCAGTGATGGCTCGCCTCTGCACCCAAGGTCATGAAATAAGTCGACCATGCATGGTCATTCAATAACATCCCGGAGGAAGTCGGGCCGCCCACCGTATCGGGCCCAACCGATGTTCCTGGAAAGGATGCAGACCATCTCCCTAGGGAGGGAGGCAACCGCCCAGATCTACGCAGAATCGCTAACAACCGAAGATTGAATGCGCTGGCCAGTTGCTGGGCTCAAGATTCCTTCATGGCCGTCTATGGAGAAATGCAGGGCTGTAGGATTGGGGTCTCGCATGGAGGTCATGGTATGATAGAACTCGATGACTACGCGGGGATAGAAGAACTAGCGTAGAGTCATGAAGGGCTTCAAAGTACCGCGTACGCTTCCCAGAGTCCTTTCAAATCTCGTAGCGGTCGCAAAAGACTCAATGTCATAAATTCTCATTGTAAGTCCTCACATCGCAAGATGAATTAACTTTCTAGATGGGCAATAAGTGGAAAAGAGGCCTCCCGATGATGGAGCTCCGAGAATGGACCCCGAGGACTCCACTGTAACCAGGCTCTAGATGATGAAAACTGAGGGTCCTGGGGCCGTGAACTAGAGGATTCACTGGGGAAATGAGGTCCGAGCCTCTTGAGACTCCAAATCTCCTGTCGGGTCCCCTGATGTGGAGGTGAAGGAGGAATGGGCCTTATCCTTGTCTCATAGCGGTGCGAGGTAGGAGGAGCAGGAGTAGAGGCGGTAGAGACGGGAGACGAGGGCCTCACACGAGGTTTGTAGGAAGAGCTGTGCCCACCATGGGTTTTGACCATTTCGGGAATAAGCGAGAGCTAGAGAGGTGAGGGAAGGGCTTTTTGGTAGGGAGAGATGCTTTGGGGAGGAAGATTTAAGGGATGGAATGAAATGTTCAAGGGCATATATAGGGGAATGGGGGAGGGGGAGGTTCAATGGATATTTAGTAGTGATTAATGGTGGCAAAGTTTTAGATTTCGTGAATTGGGGAGGAATGAATAGGGTTGCAGGAATTGAAGGGTGGGAAGACGAAGAGGTGCAGGCTTTAAGAGGCAGGGTGGCAAAATTTCCCAGGGCTGCTAAATTCTCGCAACCCCATGAAAATTCGCCTCAACCCGCTAAACCCGTCTACGAGATCAAGAATCCCAAACAAAAACACAACATTAATGAATAAGAGCACAAAAAAGTGGAAAACTCAATCTAGAACTAGGTTTAACCTAGAGAAAAGATAAGGAAACATATATAAAATTCGAAATGAAATAAGTAAAATTTCAACAAAAAGAAGTGGCTTTTTCCGTCTTCGTGAGAGACCGCTTCTCCACTCAAATCATTTTCAACTTCGCGGGTTCAATGTAGGAAAGTTCCTCCTTGTCTGGTGTGAATGGGTCGAGTCTCTGGCCATTCACTTTGAACAGTCTGTTGTCCTTTGAACTGAGCAAGTCCACTACTCCATTGGAGTAAACCTAATAGACAATGAAGGGACAAATCCACCTCGATTTGAGTTTGCCTAGAAAGAGGTGAAGCTTAGAATCGTAAAGCAGCACTTGATCCCCCTTTTTGAAGCTCTTCCGAGCCACCATCTGATCGTGCCACTTTTTCAGTTTTTCCTTTTCAATTTTTGAATTCAAGTAGGCATCATTTCGTAGTTCCTCTAACTCATTGAGGTTGAGGAACCTTTTGAGGCCGACTCTTCCCAAATACATGTTCAACTTCTTGATTGCCCACCATGCCTTGCACTCTATTTCCACGGGGAGATGGCATGCTTTTCCACAAACCAGGCGATAAGGGGACATTCCGAGAATTGTCTTGAAGGCTGTCTTGTAGGCCCATAATGAATTTAGCAGCTTGAGGGACCAGTCCTTCATGTTGGAGTTCACCACCTTCATCAGGATGGTTTTGATTTCTCTGTTAGCAAGCTCAACTTGTCCACTGGTCTAAAGGTGATAAGGGGTGGCTACTTTATGTTTCACTCCATATTTAGATAGGAGGGTTTCAAAGGGTTTGTTGCAAAAATGTGAACCTCCATCACTAATTATGGCCTTAGGTACCCCAAATCTGGAAAAGATGTTTTCTTTCAAAATCCAGCATCAATTCCCGTGGTTATTTTCAGGAATGGGCTTCCAACCCATTTAGATACGTAGTCAACCCCCACCAAGATATACGAATATCCAAAGGACATAGGGAATGGTCCCATGAAATCAATGCCCCACACATCAAATAAATCCACCACTAGGATTGGGTTCAAGGGCATCATGTGACGGTGAGAAAGCTTCCCAAGTCTTTGGCATCTATCGCAACCTCGGCACATGTTATAAGCATCCTTAAAGAGGGCGGGCTAGTAGAACCCAGATTGAAGCACTTTCATGGCGGTCTTCTGTGAAGCGAAATGACCACCACAGGCATTTTCATGGCAGTGGCTGAGAATTCCATGCTGCTCTCCTTCAGGCACACATCTCCTAATGATCTGGTATGCACAATATTTGAACAGAAATGGCTCTTCCCAATAATAAGAATGAATCTATGCGAAGAAGTATTTCTTGTCCTATGCCTTCCACTTAGTTAATTCCATGTTGCCAAAAATTAGCAATGTGGCATACCAGGAGTGCCTACCAACAGCGTGATTCTTTGTGTTATCACTCTGAGGTCGGAGGATCAGAAGCACAATATGTCAACCCGGAGGTGGTCTGCCACAACATTCTCTACCCCCTTCTTGTCCTTGATTTGAAGATTAAATTCCTGAAGTAGGAGAACCCATCTGATGAGCCTTGCTTTCACATTTTGCTTGGTTATGAGGTACTTCAACGCGGAGTGGTCTGTGAAGATAATAATGTCTGACCCCACCAAGTATGCTCGAAACTTGTCTAAGGCATAGACTATTGCCTACAGTTCCTTCTCAGCGGTGGTGTAGTTTCTTTGATCTTTATTCAGAGTTTTGCTCGTATAATACACCACATGAGGCTTTCCATCCTCTCTTTGCCCAAGGACTGCCCCAATGGCAAGATCACTGGCATCACACATGATCTAAAAAAGGAGCTGCTAGTTAGGTGCCCTCACCATGGGTGCAGTGGTTAAGTGAGATTTGAGTTTCTCAAAGCTCTTTTGGAAAGTTTCATCCCACATAAATTTAGCATCCTTTTCCATCAGCTCATATAGGGGTTTGGCAATTTTTGAAAAATCCTTGGTAAACCTCTTGTAGAAGCCTACATGGCCAAGGAATTGTTTCATAGCCTTTACACTTGTGGGGATGATAACAAAATCAGTCTGAACTTTGGCCTTAATCCACTCTATTTCCTTGTTGGAGATAACATGTCCCAGGACAATTCCTTTATTCACCATAAACTGGCATTTCACCCAATTTAGCACCAAGTTCTTTTCAATGCATCTATGCAACACAGTTTCAAGTTGGCTAGGCACTCTTCAAAAGTATCCCCATATATGGTGATATCATCCATATGCACCTCCATAATGCGCTCCACCATATCACTGAAAATGTTGAGCATACACCTTTGGAAAGTGGCAGGTGCATTACAAAGGCCAAAGGGCATCCTCCTGTAAGCATATGTGCCAAATGGGCAGGTGAAGGTGGTCTTCTCTTAGTCCTCTACAACAATCTCTATCTGAAAGTAGCCGAAATAACCATCCAAGAAGCAATAGAATGGGTGCCCGAAAATTCTCTCAAGAAGCTGATAATGAAGGGTTAAGGGAAATGGTCCTTCCTTGTCACTTCATTTAACTTCCTGTAGTCTATGCAAACCCTCCAACCTCTGGTAAGGCGGGTGGGCACATCCTCTCCTTTTTCATTTTGCATAGTGGTTACCTCTGATTTCTTTGGCACACTACTTGAGTTGGACTCACCCAGGGACTATCAGAGATAGGATAGATAATGCCTGGTCACAAAGAATCCTGAGGACTTCATACACCACTTGCATATGCGATTCACTGCCTCACGGTTGTCTTACCTACTTAGCTTCCTCCTCCATGTAGATATGATGAGTGCAAACCAAAGGACTAATGCCTTTTAGATCAGAAATTTTCCATCCAATGGCTTGCTTGCCCCTCCTAAGAGTGTCCAAAAGATTGTCTTCCTGTAGGGCATTCAATAGTGAAGAAATCACCACTGGACATTGGTTACCTTCTTCCAAATATGCATATTTTAACTCTGCAGGAAGAGGTTTGAGGTCAAGCTTTTAGGGCCCTATGTTGTCTCCACTGTTGATGAGCTTGGGTAAGTCATCTATTTTCGTACCATTTTTCTGACACTTACATAAAAACTGGATGATACGCAGGAACTGAATAAACTTCACCAAATTTATGTGCAGCAGGAAATCCCAAAGAAAACATAAATTGCAATAAAAGGAGTGTAATGTATGCAGCTGAACCGATATAATACATGTGGCGTGCGTTAACGACGATAAGGATGAAAGGACCAAATGTTGCTTTCTCCGACAAAGAATCAAATGCGTATCTGTGTTACATAAGTGGAACTCCGGGGCCACAAATGAATCTTAATTGAAACGGTGAGCTGGGAGTGAAAGAAACTCAAAGTTAAACAAATCCATGAATTGAAGAAGAAGAAGAAACAATGTCGCGACATCCGATGCGCGACATTAACACTACAACGTATGCGCCGACATCGCCAGGCGGGAGGTTATCGCCGGCCAACAATTTCTCACCCGGGTCGCGCGACATCAATTACGGCACATGAGGTCAGCGACAAATATCAAAGTTGTCGCGACAACAATTGTAATCAATGTCTGATACCGTGATCGTCTACATCACCGCATGGATCGTAAGGTCGCGACATGAAGCTTGTGCTGAGAAGAGGTCGCGACAAGATCAGCCGGTCGCGACACCACACTTTCACTTAAGACATGTCGCAACCACACAGAGGCTCCTACGACAAGGATCACGACAAGAACAGAGGTGGCCTAGACAAGAGCTCGATGTCGCCACAAGATCACCTCACCGGGCGCCAATAAAGTCCAAAAAGAAATGCATCGAAATGAAACAACTGTAACCCAGAAATAATGGCCGCTACCAAAAGAAACGCAGCCTCGCGACTCTGAAAGAGATCTCGATGGTTTGGCTCTATTTTTATTTTTCTTTCTTTCTTTTGTTTTCGTTCTTTCCATTTTATTTTAGATTAGATTAGTTTGTATTTTCGCTCTAATTTGATTTGAATAGTCGTAAAAAGATTTAGTCGAATGATTTATATTTCAGTACTAATGTCCGTTGTTTTGACCTTTTACAATTGATTCTCACCCATTTCCGATTTACGTGGTTTTCGATCAGCAAGCCAATGTATGGTATAATCGTGAATTTAGAAACCCAAATGCAATGAATGACGGTTTAAATTATCTTTCATGCAGTATTTTATTCATTATGGCTGAACTTCAGATATTAAATCGACTTGCTGGTTTTGCTTGTTTCTTGGAATTGATCCCAATGTCAGTCTTCTGTACCCATAACGAGGTTGTTTCAACTCTGATTTCCAAGAGGCCCTCTGAGTGACATAGAGAAGGCATTCCTGAGAGTAAGGAACAATTTCGGGAAGGTATTTGAACCTGATATTGTTGATCTAATGCGCTCTGTATATTTAAATCAATACATCCTTTCACTTGTAACCGAATGAGTCAGTGAGTTATTACTTAAGTATGCAAGAGAATTCCACCTCAATTCGAATAAAGGAATCTCGATCCCGTGTTAGCAGTCCTAACTGGGCGTTATAAGTCGCTCTAATTTTGAGTGAGATTGAGAACCAAGAGGTGCAAACCTCTGCAATGACTATATTGAAGGAGCTCAGGTTTGCAGTCCATGTTGTGGGTATGAAGTATTGAGAAAGAAAATACCCAACAAGGCTACTAGATTTAAAGTAGTTATCTCACCCTCCTCGTGTTCGAGAGAAACGCTTAAGGTGAAATGATGAACGTGTGGTTTGAGAGATCCAAGCCACACTATCTTAACTTGGACTAGTTTTAAAATCCAGTTCGTAAAGCTGTTATAGTACAGATCAGAGGAATTGATTCTTTCACAATAGTTCATTATTCAATGTTTTATTTGTAGATAACTGCTCAATCTAAATTTTCTATTTAATATTTCAATATTCAATTCATTTGTTATTCATTCATTTTTTACATCATTCTTTTCAAGCTTTCAAATAAAATCCTATTATTTATTATCGTCCAAATAGTATGGAGCTTAAGTAGTCAGGGGTAGTTGACTAAAATTTCGAGATCTCTCGTGGGATCGATATCCTGACTTTAAATCCAATTTACTACTTGTTCAGATCTCGTGCACTTGCAAGATACCGGGATCAAAACCACAAAGAAAATGGCTTACTCTTATGAAGATCGCTTTAATCAACACTATAGATAAAGAAACCCACACTCAAGTTTTATGGTTTGATTGACGAGGACTAGATAATAACTCAGTAATAAGTCATAAATTTGAATAAAGTTGATCCATAACAATTTATAGATGTAGTCAACAAGTTTTACGGCTAGCCGCTTCCTGGGATTAGATAATAGTCCTTTGGTGATAACGCCATAAATTTGTATACATCATATGGTCCAATAACAGTTTTATGGATCGCTGTCAGATCGAAATAATTTAGTGCACTAACATTCATGAAAGAAGGAAATGCTAATTTGACATTTTAAAAGAAAAAGAACAAAAATAGTTTTCAGCAAAGGGTTATTTAGCCACTAACTTTTAACAATGTCATATTGAAAATATTTGTTGGCCTGACTAATCCTATTAATGTAAGTGAGCCGATTTCGTGAAAACTTTTTAATGCATAGGAAACGTAACACCGATCCGATTCCACAGATACCGAACTAGAAAGAACACTCGTGGCTCGAGAAAGGCTTAAAGGTCGGAAACTCACCATGGCGTATGAAAGGCCGTACTGCATCAAGGATAACGAATAACAGCCAAAAGGCCTCCAATCATCGATACAATGGAGGACTTTCGAGACTAATTATTCAGATGAATACTCGCAATCGCATACCAGAATATGCTAATAAATTTCAATCGGGGCCAAAGATCGATTACAATGGTTCAAAGAACAATGGGCTTTATTGGTCATCCCATAGAAGACCCAAATGAGCATCTGGGAAGGTTTCTCAGAATGGCCAACACGGTGAAGTTGAATGGGGTGAGACCAGAGGTCATAAAATTGCATTTATTCCCATTTTCTTCCGAGATGTGTTGTACTACATGGTATGAATCTCTACCATATGGTTCTCGCTGATACTTGGGAGGGAGCTCAGAAGCCTACTTGTAGATTCTTTCCACCTTCACTCACCTTGAGAGGAAGGAGGAGATAAATGTTCCAAAGAAGGGCATGAAAGCCTTTACTTAGCTCGGGGAAAGATTTAAAAGGTTGTCAAGAGGTGTCCAATGTAATGGGATAGACTTGAAGACCCAGACGGACATAGTGTATCATGCCTTGAATGATACATCTAAGGGCATTATTACGCTTCATGGAGCATTCAACGTAAAAGTGTCGAAGAGGCAAGAGATCTGATCGAGGACCCGGCTGAATGCACATGAAAGCTCCACTGTGAGTTTTCAAGAGTAATCATATGGAGAGTCATGGATTGTACAAGATGACGCCCATGGAAGCAAAGCTAGATGCTATCATGCATGAATGGACAAGCAAAGAGAGGTAAGATAACAATCGCTCATGCAAAGAGAGCAGCTGAGAGGGAACTATTGGAGAAGGTTGAAACACCAGAACTGCTTATGATGCCGAGGAGGTTAAGTACTTGGGAGAGCCAAGAAGTTATCACTTCAAACCAAATCCTAACCTGCCAGCACACTATCATCCAGCACTGAGGAACCATGAAAATTTTTCATATGGTGGAGGGGCCTCACAAGGCCAAAGGCATGAACAACATCCTCAGCAAGGATATCAGCAGCCACCAAGGTTCCAACAGCAGCAGCAAGGAGGAGGAAGCAGAAATGAATATCAGGGTCAGAGGAGAGCTCCACCATTCAAGATCAATTTGGCCGTAATTCACTGGGGACAACAAGAAGTCATAACTCCATGAAAAGTTTGCAGAATTGGAAGCCCTCAAATGCCAATTCTCAAATTTTTTCGAAGACCACTAATGCTTCTCTCAAGAACCTGGAGACACGAGGCACCGCCCCTAAACTCGTGAAATCGCATGAAAGATGTTTTCCTTGACACGAAGAAGAATCGGGCAAGACTCAGATGGCCTGTAAAATCTATGGGAAAGACTTGGAGAAGAAGATTAAAAAAAGATGAAAAGCAACCAGAAAGATCATTTTCCCTTACTATTGATCAGATGTTAGACAAAGAAGCAGATAATATCATCATTTTTGTTTTCGATGGATATTCAGTTACAACTGTGATTACAATCAAGATTCCTCGAGGACCAAGAAAAGACTACATTTACATGCCCTATGGCACCTTTGTTGTATGATGTTATTTGGGCTATGCAATGCCCCTGCTACTTTCCAAAGATGTATGATGTCGATGTTCAGATTTGCTGAGGAGTCATGGAGATTGATGATGACCACACACGTCTCAACATCCATCAACCTGAACAACATCCAACATCTATATCAACTGTTCGAAAATGCTATTTCATGGTGACAAGGTATTGTTCTTGTCATAAAATTTCTGCTAAAGGGCTAGAAGTGGACCAATCCAAGATTTCCATTATCAAAGCCTTAGCACCTCCCACAACAAGAAAAGGTATAAGGAGTTCGGGGCATGTCGGATTTTATAGAGATTCATCAAAGATTTCGGCGATAGCCAAACCACTATGTGACATCGAGAAGGACACGGTTTAATTTGATGATTCCCCGCAAAGTCGCTCAAGAAATCAAGATCGACATTGGTTCAAGCACCTATCATGGCCGCACTGTAATGGGATCGTGGATTCAAGTAATGTGTGATGACTTCGGCGAATAATGTATTTGGGGTAAAGAAAGGATAAAATATCTAGAGCCATATACTATACTAGCGTATCCTTCAATGAAGCACAAGAAACTATTCCACAACCTGGTGAGATGCTAGCCATAGTGTTTGTCACAGAAATTCAGCTATACATCTCTGGGATCCCATGTTATAGTTCACACAGACCATGCAACCATCAAATATCTGATGTCAAAAAAGGAAGCTAAGCCAAGACTGATACGGTGGGTGCTACTACTGCAAGAGTTTGATATGGAGATTAAGGATAAAAAAGGATGTGACAATGTGATAGCTGATCACTTGTCCAGAATAGAAAGAAATCAAGCAGAAGAGGAGGAGATAAGACTAAGAGAGAATTTTATTATTAAATCTAGTTTCAAATTGTCATTCCAAATGCCATGGTATACTGACATTTGTGAATTATTTAGCTTGTGGAGTAGTTCCTTCGTAATTCGCCTAAATGTAAGAAAGCTCTCAGACCGACAAAGAGGTATTATATCTGGGATGACCCACTTTGTTTAAGAGGGGTGCTGATATGATTATAAGAAGATGCGTGCCAGAGGGTGAACAAAGCAAAATTATGAATGAATGCCATGCATCACCATATGGGGGGCATTTTTCTGGAGAAAGAACACCAAAGATACTCCAATCAGATTTTATCGCCACGCAGGATCAGATCAATGGGTCAAATTATGTGATAGATGCCAAAAGATTGGAAATATCAGTAGCAGAAATGAAATGCCCCTACGAGGCATATTGGTGGTGCAAATTTTTGATGTATGGGGGATAGATTTTATGGGACCCTTTCCACAATCATTTGGAAACCTGTATATACTGCTAGCAGTGGATTATGTTTCTAAATGGGTGGAAGCCATAGCTTGCCCAAGAAATGATGTTAATACAGTTGTGAGTTTCCTGCAAAAGAACATATTGAGCAGATTTGGAACACCCAGAACTATCATCAGTGATGGGGGAAGCCACTTTGCAAACAAAATTTTTGCAAAGCTCATGAGCAGATATGGGATCAAACATATAATGAGCCTAGTTTATCATCCCCGCACTAATGGGGCAAGCGTAAATTTCCAACATGGAGATTTCGTGCGATCCTGAAAGACTCAAGTTCAAGCAGGAAGGATCGGGTCTTCCAAACTTGATGATGCACTTCGCGCAGACAGATCGCATTCAAAACTCCCACTGATGTCCCCATATAGACTCCGGGCATTTGGAAAGCCATGTCACCTCCCTCTTGAATTAGAATACAAAGCTATGTGGGCCATCAAGAAGCTGAATTTCGATTTCAAATTGGCAAAGGAAGAGAGATTGCTTCAACTAAATGAACTGGAAGAACTGAGAAATGAAGCCTATGATAATGCTAAGATCCACAAAGACAAGACAAAGAAATGGTGATGATCAAAGCAGATTCTTAGGAAAGAATTCAAGAGAAGGGGATCGAGTTCCCGCTTATTTAACCTGCAGATTAAGATTGTTTCAGGAAAATTGAAATCAAGGTGGGAGTGGACCATATTAAAGGGGTGTGTCAAGCACTACGGAGCAAAGAATACTCAAGACCGATGTCGGGAGGAATTAAAGTCAATGGACAGATCAAGCATTATCAAAGGTGGAAGAAAGAAAAGAAGAGTTACAATCGGTCACTGAGAGAAAAAGAAAATCGGGAAACAGCTAAGTCCAAATTTAAGGACTCAAATCGAAAGCAAAATTGATGGGAGGCAACCCATAGAGACTTTAATTTCTATTTTTACTTTTAGACTGTGAATATTTTTTAGAATTCACCTTGATTTTGTTTTCTCTAGTTTTTATAGTGATTAGTTAGTAATATGGAAGTTAATTTTTGTTTAATTAAACTTTTCAGAATACAGGTATATGTAGTAAAAAGGCAAAGGAATGAGAGAAAGAGACAATTCCAGGACAACTCCAGCAATTCACAGGAAGGAGCTTTTTGAAAAGGGGAAGCATTCTTTTCCCTATACAAATTCTGTGAAAAGTGAATAGAATATATGTTTGAATTGCTGTGTGGAATTGATTTAGTTGATACTGAGAATTTTAGAACTGATAAAGAATGAAAAGCTCTCTGTTCCTTAAACAAAAGTACAATGCAGAATAAGAGCCAAATGACAGGCAATTTAATTGAAGCATAAATTGCGATTTAGTTTGAATTTTGCTAATAAGTCCAGGATAAGGAAGGTTATACAATTGAAGGAACAAAACAATTTTTTTTTTTTTTTTTTTGAGTTTGTGGTATTAATAGTGAGTCAAGGAACCTGTTGGAAATAACATCATTTAAATTCTCATCCACTGATGTGAGTCAAGAAAATCTCAGGGTTAGTCACAGCGCTTTAATCAACCCAAATTCTAGAACTTGTTAGATTATCGATCAAGGCGAATCCTAGGTTATACAACTTAACAAGAATGATGCAGCCATCCTTGGAAAGTTTGAGCCATTCTAGCCATCCCTTACTTATATGTCGATGCATATACTTTAGTTCCGTAAATTGAGCTAAAACAAGCCTTATTTTCAAAATTACTAAATAAAGACCCTAACCCATCCTAAGGAATCAACCCTCCAAAGAACCTGTGATTACCAAAGAATTCAAGGAGAGAGGAAGAAATAAAGTTTGGGGGAGCATAAATTTTTGAGGAACTCAAAGAGAAAATATAGAAAAAGGGAATGAGAGAAAAAAGATCTACACGAAAAACATGGAAAAGAAAGCTCAAGGGAATAGGCCTGTCTTGTGGCCCGACTCTGAACAATTGTTCTTAGAGGTGTTTCAACACCTAGTACCCATGTCATCTCGGTATGGGAGTTACACAACCCAAAGTTCGCAAGAGTGTTAGAAAAAGCCTAAGAAGATAAAACATTGTATTATTCCTGGAATGGCGATAGAAAAAGAAAAAATTCCCGCTTTGCTTGAATTATTGTGAATGAGAAATGGGAACATACAAATTCAATAGAAGAAAATCATCAGGTATCCCAAACATGAAGTTCGGGGGAGTTTATTCAAGAAACTACAAGGAGAAAAAGGGCAATATGTGAGTGAAAAGGAAAAAAGAGTATTGGTAATCTTAACTTGAAAATCCCATCCATCCTACCCCTTACCCAAGCCTAACATTACAAGCCCAAAAGACCTGATTGATCTTGAAGGTTGTAATAACTTATATTAGTGGAGATCAATATGAACAATGCTCATGGAATTTGGAAAAATCGTGGAAAAGATCAAAACTAAGGAAACATCCTCTATGGGTTAATCAATTTTCATTAAGGAAATGAGAAAGGATACCAACTTACTCTTTGGCAGGATCAATTGACCTTACTGTTTATAAAACAAATTCAACAATTTCGTTATGTACAACTGATTGAGTAGAAACTAATCTTGCTCGACTCGTCGAATACGTAAAGAATGCAATTTCTAGTCTTTCAATTAAATTGGTTGCAACTGCAAAATAGAACAGAAAATTTTCCTTTTGTTTGAGGACAAACAAATCTTTTTCTTTCTTTGCTTGGGGACAAGCAAAATTTTAAGTTTAGGGGAGTTTGATGAGCTTAAAAGTCATCTATTTTCAGTCCATTTTTCTGATTAATTTTTACATAAAAACCGGGATGAGCATGCAGAATCGTGAATAACTTCACTAAATTTATGTGCAAAGTAGAAATCCCAAAGAAAACATAAATTGCAATAAAAAGCGAGTGTAATGTGGCAGAGCGGAACTGGATATAATGGATGAAGGTGTGGCAGCAAGAACGATGCATAAGGATGAAAGGACCAAATGTTTCTAAGCTTCGACAAGAATCAAATGCGATCTGTGTTATATAAAGGGAATCAAATACAAATGAATCTTAATTGAAAACGAAATGAGCTGGAGGAAGAAACCTCAAAGTTAAACAACCAGAATTGAAGAAGAAGAAGAAACAATGTCGCGATATCCGATGCGCCGCTGAGCATCAACACTACAATGTATGGGGCCGCGACATCGGCCAGAAGGAGAAAAGTTGTCGCGACAACAATTTCACCTGGTTGTCGCGACATCAATTACGAAGACGTGAGTTCGCGACAACATCAGGTTGTCGCGACAACAATTGTATTGAATGGAAGTCGCGACAACACCAGACTGTCGCGACATCAGCTACATGGACCAGAAAGTCGCGACGTCAGTAAGCTGTCGCGACGTGAGTTTCAGTGACAAGAGGTCGAGACAAGATCAAGCTGTAGCGACACCACTTTCACTTAAGACATGTCGCAACCACATAGAGGCTCCTCGCGACAAAGAATGCAGGTCGCGACAAGTAAGCCTCGATGTCGCGACAAGACACTTACTGGGCATTTAATAAAGTCCAAAGAAATGCATCGAAATTAAAGCCCAACCGTAACCCTATAAATACGGCTTCAAGTACTTTCAAAAGAAACGCAAATTTCGCGACTGTGCAGAGATCCGGCGGTCAAGGCCTCGTGACATTTTTTATTTTCTTTTCTCTTTCTTTCTTTGTTTTCGCTTTCCATTTTATTTAGATTAGATTAGTTTGTATTTCGGTTTCTAATTTGATTCAACGCGTACTGTGAAAAGATTAATTAACGCAGATTTATATTTCTTCAAATTACTGCCTGGTTGTTTGAATTCCAGAAAATTTTTGGATTTCGAACACCTGGGCTTCCAATTTACAGCTGTTTCTTCTTTGATCAATGAAGCCAATGTATGGTATAATCGGGCATTTAGAAACCCAAATTCTTCCATTGAATTGAAGTTATTGTCATACCACTTTCCTACGCATTTTATTCATTACGGGCCGAACTTCGTATATTAAATCGGCTTGCCGGTTTTGCTTGTTTCTTGAATTGATCCACTGTCACTGCACTCCATAACGAGGTTGTTTCAAATTTAATTCCATGAGCCCCCTCTGAAAGATACTGCATAGCGGCACCTCGAGGAAAGTAAGGAACAATTTCAGCGTATTTGAACCTCGATATTGTCGATCTAACGTGCTCGTATATTTAAATCAATACATCCTCTTTCACTTGTAAATCGAGAATGAGTTGGAGTGAGTTATTAATTTAAGTAGCAGAGTTCACCTCAATTAATAGTTGAATTCGATCCCCACGTTAGCAAGGATCTAATCAAGGGAGAGTAAGTCGCTCTCTAATTTTGAGACTTTATAAACCAAAGATGAAAAAACCTCCAACACTTTATATTGAAGAGTTTCCAGTTTGCAAATTCATGTTGTGGGTATGAAGTATTGAGAAAGAAAAAATACCTTAACAAGGCTACTAGGATTAAAAGTAGTTATCTCGCCTCTGTAATCAGAGAACAATTTAAGGTGAAATGATGAACGCGTGGTTTGAGAGATCCAGCCACACTATCTTAATCCTTGGACTAGTTTTAAAAATCGTAGTTCGTAAAGCAAAAAGTTATAGTACGTATCAGGAAAATTGATTCTTCACACAATAGCCGACATTCAACGCTTTCTTTAGAGATAATCGTTCAACTAAATTTGCTATTTTAATATTTCAATATTCAATTCATTTGTTATTCATTCATTTTTCTTTAAGCATCATTCTTTCTGCTTTCAGCAAAATCCCATTATCGTATTATCGCCCAAATAGTATGGAGCCGCGTGAGTTGGGGTAGTTAATTAAAATTCTTTGAGATCTCTCGGTGGGATCGACATTCGACTTAAATCCAATTTATTTAGTTTGTTCGGACTGGTGCACTTGCGTGATATCGATCAAACCATAAAGAAAAAATGGTTTACTCTCTTTATGAAATATCTTTTAATCAACACTATAGATAACTAAACCCACACTGCTAAGTTTTATGGTTTATTTAATGAGACTAGATAATAATCCTCGTGGGTAATAAGTCATAAATTTGAATAGGCGTTTTGATCCATAACAATTTATAGATGTAGCCAACAAGTTTATGGCGCCGTTTTTCCGGGGATTAGATAATAGTCCTTTGGTGATAATGTCATAAATTTGTATACATCATATGGTCCAGTCAACAACTGTCACTGTCCTCAGCAGTCAACAAAGGAAAGATTTCTTCTTTTCTCCTCCATGGCCCATGGACAACACATAATTCTGGGCCATCTTGTAGTTCCTCATTAGTTTCGCGACTCCCCTACCACTCTTCTTGTAGTACTGCAGCTGAGTTTGTTCACCAAATGGAGCCAACTACAAACTTCTTCTCCTCGATCCTCCCTACTAGCATATGCTTCATATAGGTAGAAAATTTTGAGTTCTAGCGTCATATTCCCAAATGTCAACTGCATAACTCCATTTCGGAAATTAATGATTGCATTCCAAGAATGGTCTCCCAAGGATGATGGGTACATAGCTCTCGTGAAGAATCTGGTTCATATTGCTGACAACGGTCTACTGGTAGTAGAATTTATCCACTCCGCACTCAAGACATCTTCAATAGTGCCCCTGGAATTTTGATTGATCCGCCTCACAAAGATAAAGTGATGGTGGTGCTTCCACCCTCTCAACCTAACCGGCTTGTAAATTGAGTGCGCATCAAAGCCAACACTTAGCCCCCAAGTCTAATAAGGCTTTCTCCACATAAGTTCCTCCGATATTTACCGAGATGGTAGGACAACTCGGGTCTTTTTACTTCACCGGAGTTTTGCATTGAATGATGGCACTGACCTACTCTGTTAGGAAATCTTTCTTATCGATATTCAACCCTCTTTTTACAATGCACAAGTCCTTTCAGAATTTAGCATACGTTGGGACTTGTTTAATCATATCTAAAAGAGGGATGTTAACCTTCACCTGCCTCAACACTTCCATAATTTCCGTCTGGTTGATCACCTTCTTTTTGCCTCTTAGTGCTTGAGGGAATGGAGGGGGCATGCTCTTCTTTGCCATATCCTCTTTGATCACAACTCTTCCCGCCTCCGCTCTTTTCTCTTCGCTTCTTCACAGGTGTAGCATTGGGTTGTTCCCAACTTGTTTACTCAGAGTGATGACTACCTTCACTTCATCTATCCTGGGAGCAGGTTCACTGGCAGAAGCTATCTCATGGACTTCCCTAAGATTAGGTTGTGTCTGGGAAGGAATGTCTTTTCCCCGCATTTGCTGCCGTTAGTCAACCTGAAATTGAGTGATCAGAAGTTAGTCAAAATTTTAAGAAATTCTAATTCCTGAGGCCTTCGATCTTTTGCTCAAAGGTGCTCCACGTCAATTTTCCGACGGGCTTGAACATTCATTGCTTTCTGCTCCTCTACAAAACTGCCCACCACCTTGCTCAAGTCCAGTATTCCTTGTTCAATTGGAGATGTTGATTGTGGTGGCTGTATTTGAGATGAAGAGCCATATCAGGGTCAGGCAACAGGAGATGCCACCGTGGAAGCCGGCTCTGTGAGAGATTCGGGTGATTCCAATTGGGATTGTAAGTGCTGCCATGATGCATTGGTTAGTGGTTTGAATTGACCAACAACATTAGCTGCCCGATAGCATCTCCCTTATTGTCGAAACAATGGCATTGCTTCACCTAGGTGTTCGGTGACCGACGGTATGAAACATGGCTTTGCTTGGCATAGAGTCTCGCCACCACTCGCACCTCATGCCGGTTCTCATTTCTAGCTCTTTCTAACCTTCTAGCTAAGGCCGACGCTTTGCCTTCACTTCATCTCTTCCTCGAAAGGAATACATGCCACCTCTTGAGCCCGATGGAGCCTTCCTAAGGGGTTTCCATTTCCCTTAGTTTCTAGGGTTCATCCCACCCTTTGGATGCCTCACCCACAATTAAGAAACCAGGCTTCCTAGATTTTTTCTCAAAAGTCTCTCCACACATAGTTTCAACAATTGTTTCTGGCGGCGTAAGACATCCCATCATAAAATACCACTAACTACCAAGTGTCAAACCCATGGTGAGGACAAGCATTGAGGGCTTCCATGTATCTTTCCTAGCATTGATAAAATTTTTTATTTTCATTGGCTGAGAAGGTAAAGATTTGCCTCTTCAGAGTGTTCGTTCTGTGGGTGGAGAAAAATTTCATAAGGAACTCCGTTTGCATCTCTATCTGCACTACAATGGTCTTAGTCTTAGGAATTGAGCTAAATCTTAGCTTATTCTTCAATGTCAAAAGGAAAAAACTCTTGAGCCTCATCAAGTCCAAGGTGGTAATGTCCTCCTCAAGGTGTTGTAAAACCTTTCTTCAAATTCCCGGATGTGTGTATAAGGATTCTCGCTCTCCATACCATGGAAAGTGGGGAGAAGAGGCACCAGGTAAGGCTTGACAATCATATCCTTAGTTGGGGGCACAATGCAAGAGGGTGCACTTATTCGTGGAGGGTGTATGTGGTCCCTCATGGACCTATATGCAATGAGGTTCCTCTCCACTCCCTGCTAACTTTGTGATTCGTGCCACAGTAGGGTGATCCGAAATCAACAAAATTTGTATCCTAAATTCCTCCTCATCGTCAGAGCAAAGCTACTCGCAAAGATAGTGGTTCGTGGCCGAACACAGGATTGGGTTTTCTTCTGCATAAATGATTTATATAAAGGAGGTTCAAAAATGGTGAATTTCAATTTGGATTTTAAGGTTTGGGTAAAAACAGGGGAGTTGATGGTTTGGAAACTGAAAATAAGGCGAAATAAAATATAAAAAGAACTCCTTGAAACATTAGGCCACAGGGTTTAAGGTCCAAGGCTAATTGAGAGGTCCCCGGGTTAATTTCCTCACGTTGGGGAGGATGACATGTAGTCATCTCCTGAACCGGATCTTCATTTAACTTTAAAAACTAAACCCTAATAATTTTCCTTTTGATAGAAAGCATTTATTTAGCATTTATGGTTCCTTCCGCTGAAAACTATCACCACTCATCCTACAATGACCAGAAGGGCAAACTAATGAATCTCAAGTGGATCTAATAATAAGCATCCACGAACCCTAAAAAGATTACCAAGTATCATCAAAGAGGATGCATCTACAAAGGGAAAATATAACCCTTAGTCCTACCTGGGTGGCTCAGAATTAAGTAACTAATGGATATCGTTGCATCTAAAGCTAAGAATACATCAACCCTAAAAGCTTGCCAAGTATTGGCCAAAGAAAGTGACATTCAAAAAGTTTTTAAACCTAGAGTTGAAAATTTGGGAACCAAATGTCAAACTGGGTCATAGAAATTGTGGAACCTTCAAGAGCCTCCCGATCCTACCCTGCAAATTTTCTGTCAAGGAGGAAAGGTTTTAGCCATCCTCCAAGTTGTCATCCTGGAGGGTGTTCGCAACCAAGAAATGAGAAAGAGGGAGAGAGAAGAGAGAAAAAATGAGGGCAAAAATAGGGGCCCGTGAATCGCTTCCTTCCAAAAAATTAAAACTTAGGTCAATGTTGTATTACAATGGCTTATATAGCCTTACAAACATGTGAAATACCAAAATAACAAAACTATAATAATTACAGTGAGGGTAGAAATGAGAAAAACCAAAAACGAAGTCGTTTGGATCACAAAAACAGGATGCAGAATTTTCGCTATGCACAGTGATTTTCGCTATGATAGCGAAAATTCGCTATCATAGCGAAAATTTGCTATAGAGAAATTTCGCTATGCGTAGTAATTTTTGCTATGATAGCGAATTTTCCAAATGAGTTTAAATTTTGCACTATTCATCGCACGTTTCATTGCCCTTGCTACTACTCATCGGATTCATGTATTTTTGCTTTCTTTCCTTTTCTCGATATCTTTCTTCTCGATTTTTGATCCGTACGCCAAGTCCGAATGTAATTCTTCATGCTTGGAATGACTCGACAAACTTGCATTAAAAGCTTGCAAAATTGCAAATTAATACAAAATACGATCAAGAGAATAGTAGGGACCTTAATGTGCAAATCGGGTTAATTAGAATGATTAGTATACAAAAAGCACTCAAAACCTATAATAAATAGGGTTCAAAATAGCACTTTTTGGGCACTAATCACTTTGATGCTCTTCATGTGGGGGTTCCATTTGATCACAATTCAAGCCCACTTCACAACCTAGTTCCTGTGGAATACTGATTCTCACTAATCTGCCTGTTGTATTCCTATTCCACTGAAATATACACCCCTGCCTGAAAGACAGGACAACACCAGACAAGGAAAATTCTACCAAAAAGGGGTTAAGGTTAGTTTCTAAAAAAAAAACAGTAGAATGAAACTAAAAAAACACTGACTGCATGATACTTAAAAGAATGATAAAAGAAAATTCACCAGAACTCGTGATGAGGATCACAAGTGTTCAGTATGTTGTCATTTGCACTTAGGCACCATCCCCGGCCTGTTGTCATTTGAACTTGTGATTCGCAGCCAATAGTGTATCTAGAATCAACAAAATGTATACCTATTTCTCTTCCTATCACGTAGCATTGTTACTAATAAAGATGCTGGCTCTAGGATCGTCCACAGGGATGGGTTTTCTTCGCGTAAATGACTTACAGTGAGGTTCAAAATGGTGAATTTGTTTTGGATTTTGGGGTTTTGTAAAACAGTGAGGTGTAATGTTTGGAAATTGAAAGTAAAATGAAGTAAAATATAAAAGGAAACTCCTTGAAGTATCGGGCTATTAGACTTGGGTTCTAAAGGCAACTAAGGGGTTCTCGGGCCCTTTTCCTCTCTTTGGGGAGGGTGACCTATAGTCATCTCCCAAACTGGTTCTTCATTTTGCTATAAAACTCGGCCCTTAATAATCATCCTTTGAAAAGTGGCATCCACTGAGCATTAATGATCTCAGACAATAAAAACATATCTCCTTGACCCACCTTCCAATGACTAATAAATGGTAACTACCGAACTCAGTGGATCTAGCAATAAGCATCCACTGAACCCTAAAAGATTACCAAATACGGATCATTCAAGGTGCATAGAAGGGATTTAAACCTATAGTTAAAAGGAGACACGTGAATAGTAGTGAATACCTGCGTTGAAAATATGAGAACCCTCTGGCCAGACACGATCCTTCGCCCAATGTACCCACTCCAAGGAAAGAAGGGATTTAGTCGCTCATCCTCCAGTCATTATTCCCGAGATTGTCTGGGCCGGTGAGAAATGAGAAAGTGAGGGAAAATGAAAAAGCGGAACTTTCCCTCGCCAAACTTTTATTAATGATCAAGCGTCCTTGTTACAGTGCTGCTTGGGACTTAAATACTACCCAAAGTCATAACAAAATTACAAAAAAGTATGAAAGAGTCACTATTTCATGAGGGACAATTTAGGAAAAACGAAAAAATGTAAAAAAAATCAAAAATTCTAAAGGTACAGGAACAAGTTCGTATTTTCGCAGCCCTGCAACATTTCGCAACCCTTGCAAAATTGCCAAGGTGCACAGCTTCCATTTTGCTGCTTTTCTTATTCCAGTTTCTGATCTACAGCTCTGTGTTCAACTTGGATTCTCCATGATTGAGCTAACTCAATAGCTTTGGCATGATTGGCTTGTAAAAACTATAAAATTTGCCACAAAATGCGATCAATAGCCTTGTTAGGTTCTTAACATGGCAATTGGGTTAATCAAGGAGATTACTACACAAAAAATGCTTAAAACCTGCATTAATAAGGGTGTAAAATAGCACTTTTTGGGGAGTTATCACCTTGACATCACAACTTAAATTGTTGTTACACTTATTTTGCCTAATTTCATTGATAAATTTTTGCCTTGTTTGGTTTAAAACAGATTGTTGTGCGATTGTACAATTTAATAGTTCATTTTGATCCAGCATTTCAATTCATTTCATCAACAACAATAACACAAACAACTCAACAAGTTCTCCAAGTTCAACCAAATAAGCAATCACAACTTTCATTAGAAAGTAAGCAAAAATACCAAAAATCTTCAACTGAAACACAATTTTGCACAGTGTCCAGAAATTCATTTTTTTTTTTCAGGTTCTAGAATTTTTGTCTTAACAATTTCAAAACTGATATTTTAGCCTTCTTATCTTTTCATCAAAGCACTTGTGCATTCAGTACAATTGAATTCTTAATTATTCAACAAAGCAACACACAAATTCAACATTGACTATTCTTTACTTATTGAAAATTATAAATTGAAAAAGAAACGAATAGAAGAAAAAAGAGAAGGGAGACAATTGAACATAGATTTGGAAACTGATATTCATTTAAGCTTTGAATTATGATTACAATGGATTGAGTTACAAGGAGAGAGAGAAAAAAGATACAAAGGAGTTATTTCTTTTTCCTTTGGGACTTGGAGGGTTTTAGATTTGCTGGTTCATACTGGTAACCAACTTGAGAAGGACTGTATTTCGAGATAGAAGGTTGGGGTCTTGTTGCTGTTCTATCATTTTGTTGGTTTATCAACCAATCCAACATTGTGGCATTAGACTTTATTAGCTCATTTTGTCTCCCCCTTATGGAATTCTAAGCAGCTTCAAATTCACCTTGGGCATTATACATCTTGATCATGTTGGCATCCACTCTCATTCGTGCTCTTCGTCCAAAGCTTCTCCTTTGTAGTTCGTGGAGGCTTCAAGTTCTTCATCCCCCCACTGATGGTGGCCCCATTTCCCTTTGATGCTCCTCAGAGGTACCGAAGGCATCCGCCCCTTGGAAGCGATTCGCCTCCATCTCCTTCTCTCCGATTTCCAGATCTCAAATGCAGCCATCCTCTTCGCCTGCTCACTCATGAAGTTCTCTCACTATCTCCGGGTCTCAAATTTTTAAGAGCCGATTTCTCTCAAACAGCACCTTCTCCACTCATCATCTCACGCTGCAGGGTCACATCGCATCAAGCTCTCTCGCTTAATCTACTCATCTAAGTGTTTGTCTCTCCATCTCAACTCTTCCCTGAGCTGTTCATCTCTGCTTCTCATCTCATCTCTCATCTCTTTTAACAAGATTAGCAGCTCCTCAACTTTAGCTTTATGTTTTCTATTTCAAATAATTTGAGCTTAGTCCCCGCTTCTTCAGTTGATGGGGAGAGCACTGATGCTTTGGTCGGGCTTTTAAAGCCCCCATTTTCTAATAGTCACTCTCTTCTTCGCCCCGGACTGCTCCACCATTCTTCTTTTCCTTCTTCTTTCCCCCTCTTCATTCTCTACTGGACCCTTAGTGATTCCAATAAGAGTGAGAGGGGAGGCTTTTATGCTATTTTCCTCTTTTGTTTCATTGAATGTAACACCCCCCTTAATACACAAGAGAGTAACCAAGGCAGGGTGGGGGATGTTTCCTGAGAACTGACTCTCAGCATAGTCCAAGATGGACTCTTGGATTCTTTTCCCTACATTTAGTAAACCTCACCAATGCATGCTGTGAGTAGCGCACGGCCAGTCTCGGTTTCACATTGAGACATGTTTAGAGGGTTTAAAAACAAAATTAATGAAGTAAAACCAAACCTTGTTTACTTTGGTTAGGTCCCCTTTGTTCAGGAATGCGCTGGAGATGGTCTTGAATTCTTGCCACCGCCTTGACCATCTACATAGAGTTCCTGATGGATCTCTTCAAAATCTGTAAGAACTTCTGAGCTACTCATACGTTGTGCAGTCTCCTCTTAGTAATAGTTCCAAGAGTCGGGAGATGGCCCTTTCCCCAAAAGGGATCTATCTCCCCCTCACGTAGAATGTCAAGTCCTTTCTATCGCCAAGATTGGAGTAGAACTCTTTCACCAATGCTTTTCTCCTTGGCTCCATGTGCCTGCTCACAGTTTCCCAGCCCCTTTTCTCAACCTCCTCTTTGAAAGGTGACACGAGCTTCTTGAACCCTCGCTATTCTATAAACCCCTTTTTGGTGAAGTGCTTCTTGAAAACTTATGCTCCTTTGTCGGAGTAGAAAGTTTTGGAATCTCCTGCCTCAACCTCGACCTCAATATCTTAAGTTTCTACTCTACTTCCTCGTATAATATCTAGTTCTCTTGTTCGCCCTCCTCTGAACCTCCGACGATGTTCTCTACTACCCCATTTAGGTGGAGAGTCGATCTCACATTTCTTGGTTTCGGAAGGAGATTTGAATGGAGTTAGGTCTCGCATTTCGGGGAAGGATTTTGTTTGAAATTGTACCACCCTAAGTGTTCCTTAACAGAGGCGGTTCTAGTGCAATGTCACGACATTGAGTGTCGATGTCACGAAAATGATAAAAATTTTAAGTGACTCCACAGCAATGTCGCGACATTGGAAATGCTATGTGCGTCATTGCTCAAGATTTCTGAGTGATTCAACTTAATGTCATGACATTGGGATTGCATTGTTGCGACATTGCCTTGATGTTGCGACATCGAGTGTTGATGTCACGACATTTCCAGAATGTCAATCTTGGTGTGCTCTTCTGTAAATGCGATGTTGCGACATTGACATGTCGATGTCGCGACATTGGGGAACTTTTGGAGCCGATGTCGATACATTGCTGTCGATGTTACGACATTGAGAAGGTATTTTCTTCTTTAAGAATTTTACTTATTTTCCTTCTCTTCATTTCTGCATACTCTATTCATGCTTTCATGCTTGTGAATATAAATTTAACAAGAACTAAGTATCTAAATTCAAGTATGGACAATGAGGCTCATGTTCTCAACTCAGTAATATTCAGCAAATATTCTTTGTACTGTAGAAATTATTCAAACTAAAAATCGAACAAATGAACAATGAAGCTACTTTGCAATTTCTAAATCAGAAAAATTACACTCCCCCAAACTTAGCATGTGCATTTTCCTTAAAGAACAAGTTAGGGAAATAGACTCCCCCTATGTAGTAAACTATGAATCATGGAGTTTGGGTTGAAGTGCTTTCCATTGAACTTCAGGATTCTTCTTTACAGCCTTTCATCATTCTAAAATTTAACAAAATCTCGATCACATAAGGTAAATAAACTCTCTAACAAAAAAATACTCTACCAACTAAACTATTCAAAACACATTGAATGAAACAAAATCAAACTGTTAAGTAATAAAAATTGCTTGGGTTGCCTCCTAAGTAGCTGCTCAATTTTCTGTCTTTAGCTAGACATTGTTGTAATGTGTTTTCTTTTTAGCAATTCTTTTGATCTCTTCAAATCTGGGACTGTTCTTCATTTGGTCTTCCTCCAAGGTAATGTTTCAACCTCTAACAATTCACTTTGAACTCGTCTCTAGAATTAGTTTTTAGTGTTACTACTCCAAAAGGGGTAACTGCAACTATTGTGTATGGACCACTCCATCTTGACTTGAGTTTTCCTGGAAAAAGTTTGAGCCTTGAATTTTAGAATAGGACAAGCTCACCTACTCTGAACTCTTTCCTCAAAATCTTCTGATCATGCCACTTTTTGGTTTTATCTTCTTGTAGACTGCGTCACATCATAAGTTTATTTCTCAAATTTCTTCCAGCTTCTTTCTTATCCAAGTAATTTTTCTCTTTAACAACTTGAAAATCATAGTTCAGCTTCTTGACTGCCCACATAGCTTTATATTCAAGCTCGAGAGGGAGGTGACAAGGTTTTCCAAATACAATCCTATATGGGGACATTCCAATAGGAGATTTATAAGCAGTCCTATAGGCTCACAATGCATAATCTAACTTTTATCACTCAATCTTTCTTAAGCCAGGTTGATCAGTTTTCCAATATATTCTTTATTTTCCTATTGAAATTTCGCTTACCCATTTGACGAGGGTGATAAGCCAACTTATCCATATTCGCTTCAAAGTTTTACAAAAACATTTGTTTGCAAAATGGATTCTCTCATCACTAATGATTGTCCTTGGGGCTCCAAATTTGCTCAAGATGTTTCTTTGAATGAACCCCACCACCGGTCGCATCATTTTCGGGACAACTATGCTTCTTCCACCCATTCGTATATTACAATCCACACAACAGCGTAATGTACACTTCCAAAGGAGGGTGGGAATTGGCGTGAAGGCTCATCCCCATACATCGTAACCGCACTAATTAGGATCCTCCTCGCAGAGACCTCATTTCTTCTGTTTATGTTGCCCATTCTCCGACATCTATCACAATATTTAACCCATTCAGAACAGTCTCTAAATAAAGTAAGCCAGTTATGTCTCCTGCAAAGTGTCCTCCATATGGTGATGCATGGTATCATCCGGTACTTCACCCTGCTCAGCCTTCTAGTACATCTTCCGACATTTGATATGCCCCTCTTCCAATAATGGTCATCCCATATATAGACTCTGGCATCAGTCCTAAACTTTCTTTTCTACTAGTAGTCAATCACGCATAATTCCATAGCAAGTAATTCAATATCAAGATACTAAGGTACTTCAATTGACATTTGAAAAAGTCGTCATCAGGAAATTTTCTTCATTTCACCCATTTCTATTTAGTAGGCTTTTTCATCTAACAAAGGATCTGCTATCACATTGTCACTCCCCTTTTTGTCCTTGATTTCTAAATCAAATTCTTGCATCAATAATACCCATTTGATCAGTCTTGGTTTGACATCTTTCTTTGTCATCAAATATTTGATTATGTAATGATCAATGAGTACACACACAGACCCCATTATATGGTCTAAATTTTTTCACAAGCAAAAACCATTGCCAACATCTCATTTTCGAATATAGGTCTTCTCGCGGTCACAAAGTTTTGATCAAGATATATGGCTCAAAATTTTCTCTATTCTTATTCTTTGTCCCAACATCGCTCTATCAGATAGCCATTAGTATCACATGATCTCAAAAATCTGCTCCGGGCCTAAAGGTTGCCATGATGGGAGCTATAACCAATCCGGGATTTTATTTCTTCAAATGCGCACGCATGATTCATGTAACCGTACCGCATCCTTTCCAATAGTCTGCATCCTTTTCCAAAAAAATTCTAATCCCTTTTACTGTAGTAGGTGCCATTAGAGTCTTAATAACAGAAACCTTTTCTTGGTCAACCTCAAGTCCAGTTGCAGAAATTTTATGCCCTAAGACAATACCTTCAGTTACCATAAAATGATATTTTTCCCAATTCAAAGCTGGGATTTGTCTCGCACCTCCAAGTATATAATTTAAAATTTTCAAGCAAAGCTCAAAATCGATTCATAACCGAGAAATCATCCATGAAGATTTCCATAACCTCCCCAACAAATCTAAGAAAATGGACATCATACACCTTTGAAAGGTGGCAGGAGCATTACATAATCCAAATGGCATCCTTCTAAAAGAAAAGGTGCCATAAGGACATGTAAAGGTAGTCTTCTCCTAGTCCTCAAGTGTTATGGAAATCTGATTATATCTAGAATATCCATCAAGAAAACATAAATGAGAGTGTCCTGCCAACCTATCCAACATTTGATCAATAAAAGGCAAAGGATAATGATCCTTTATGGTGACAGTGTTTAATTTTCTATAATCAATGCATACCCTCCATCCTGTCACAATTCTTGTTGGAATTAATCCATTCTTCTTATTTCATATGACTGTGAATCCACTCTTTTTGGGAACCACATGAACTGGGCTCACCCAAGGGCTATCTGAGATAGCATAAATAAATCCTGCATTCAGCCACTTAAGCACTTCTTTTTTTATAACTTCTTTCATAACTGAATTTAGCCACTTAAAATCCTCCAGGAGGATTTTATGCATGCAAATTGTAGGATTGATCCTTGTCAAATCTTCCACTGACTAAGCTATGGCTTCCTTATACTTTCTGAGAATTTTAATCAGTTTCCGATCTTTCTCTTATGTCAAGTCAATTGCTATAATTATTGGTTGTGCTCTTTCAGCTCCTAAGAAGGCATATTTTAAATGTTTAGGTAATTCCTTCAAAATTAACCCTTCAGAACTCATTTCTACTTCTTGTACCTTTTTTGTTTTTTTTCTTTCTATTGCTTGGTTTTTCTACACTGTTTTCATTCAGGCTGAGTAATGTTTCTTTTAATTCGAGACTGGTATTCAGATACTCAACATCAAGATCCTCAATGTACTGGAAATTCATCATATTCTCATACATTGAATTCTGAATCTTACAATCATTAGTCAGTTCAGAACTTATGGGAACTACTGTTTCAATAGTTTTACATTTAGCTTTCTCAAAATCAGGTTGTTTCAAGGTCTAATTGAGGTCAAGTGTATTTTCATTCTACTCCGAGTGAAGCTCCTTCATATCAACAATCAAGGCCGCCTCCCAGCTGGCAAGAAAAGGGTCCGCCAGCAGCAAAGGAACTCGCTTATATTTTTCAATGTCGATCACAACAAAGTCCATAGGGAAAATAAAATTTCCCACCTTGATCAGTACATCCTCTAAGATTCCTTCTGGTTGAGCCATAGTTTTGTCTGCTATCTGTAGAGTCATAGCTATAAGAGTAAGCTCCCCCAAACTGAGTCTCTTCACAACAGATAATGGCATCTGGTTGATGCTTGCTCCAAAATCACACAACTCTCTTCCAAATTCATAGTTCCCTATGGTGCATGGAATAAAGAAGCCGCCCGATTCGCATCTCATCGGGTAGTCGACAAAGCTTACTACTCCTTCATCAAACTCTTCTTACTCAGATGTCCTTCAGAACTCGCATAAGTGGAGGCATTTCGGAAGTCAATGCCTCGAAGAAAGGGAATGTTGTTTCACTCTTTCGAACATGTTCAAGAATTTAGCAAATGTATCATCCACTAATTTTCGTGATTCTCGAGAAATGGGAATGTGAGGGAAGTATACAGGTTCTACTTCCCTCCTTCTCTTTCGCTTCCTCTCGCTTGCCGCTCCTTTGGCACCTCCATTCTCTCACTTCTACGCTAGTTTGCTTCCTCAACTGCTCATCTTGTTTTCTCCCCGCCAGCTTTTCGTCGGTCTTCTTCACGCTTATTTTCTCTCTTCTTCTTCTCTTCGCAGCCTTCGCAATTCCTAAGTGTATCGATACCTGGGCTCTTTTGTGATTCTTCTCGTGTCACTTTCAGAAAGAATCCCTAGATTTATTCTTCATATTCAAGGCCAACTGCCCTACCTGAGTCTCTAGATTCTTCAGAGATGCATTGGTGTTGGCATGAAACACATTTGTGTTTACCTGGAATGTTGCTAGCTCAACAAACTTCTGCTCATGTATATTTAATAGTCTCTTGTTCTCACTCATGAAGCTTAACATCTAATCCTCAAAAGACTCGACCTCTCGACCTTGGTTTTCAAATTTTCGATTCGCCGCTAATGTCCTTGGTGAAACCTCAGGGAGCATACCGCCATCGAAAGTTCTACATTAGTCTCGGGACCTTCTCAGACTCCACTTCCATAAGAAAAGTTCTCATGGTTTCGCGTGTGTGTAGTGGGTCAGGAAGGTCAGTTACTGCTCAAGTTGTAGCTCAGTCATACCACATACCGAAGCTCCTCCAACTCGACATAGACCCCTCACAGCAAGTCCCCCATCGCCTATGCACTTCTACTCACTCCTTCCACACTCCTAATTTCATGTGTCGAATGAACTCTTCTTCTCGATGAACCATCTTGCCTTATTAAGGCATCCAGCTAAGTTTCACTCATTGTTGACATCCCGTTAAGCTCAATCACACTTCCTCTCAAGTCTCATATGAGTTCTTATAATTGCTTTTAAATTCGATCTTCTATGAGCCGATCAAGCCTCAAAGACTTTACTTTTGAATGCACCACAATAGGCTGCATCAATGATACCTTTTGATGTGTAATTCATGGCATGATAGAAGATGTCCATCTGTGTCATTTGCTTAATGCCATGCATTAGGGATCTTCTCGGTAGCTGCTTGTATCTTTAGCAAGCATTGAAGAGAGATTCATCTTCTTTTTGCTTAAAGGATATAATTTCTCCCCTCCTCTTTGAAGTAAGAGCAGGAGAGAAGAATCTGCTCAGGTAAGCTTCAACCAGCTCCTCTCATGTTATCACTAATCCATAAGGTAGAGACTCAAACCAAGTAGCTACAACATCCCTCAATGAGAATGGGAATAGCTACAACTTAATAACATCTGGGTTGACCCCATTCAACTTCATAGTATTTTCCATCCTCGCACCTCCCTGTGTGTGTCTACTGGGATCCTCACTAGGATGCCTACTGCATCGGGTGTCACGAACCATGGTGATGAGCATAGCTTCAAGTTGTGCTATTCTCGCTTCCAATGTAGGTCATCTCTGATCGCAAAATACTCTAGTCTCCTCGATGATGTGTCTCCAAAAATCTTCCATAGTTCTCTCTCTCTCATGTCTTTCAACTGCAACAAATGGGATGTTCTAATGTGTTTCCCTCTACCATGCCATGACTAGTGCTAAAGCAATTCTCACTTTCTTCAGGTTTCTCAATGTTCTTTCCAACTCAGTATCCAATGGTAGCAATTCTGCTTCTGGTCTTCTACGCATGTAAAAACTGCCTTAAATGAAGATACAATAAGATCAAAGTGAGATCAATAGACAAATGAAATATATTATGATAAGCTCAACAAAAAAATCAATAACTAAAAAAGCTACTACAATTAAAACTATTTTTGAAAATTTTTCTAAAAAATAAATGAAAAATGTCTAAACTAGCAACTCTCTTTTTGGCAAGAATATTGATCTTTCAATCCCTAGCAATGACGCCAAAAACTTGTTAAATTAACCAGATTTGACCAAGTAATTAGTTAAGCTACCAAAGACTAATTCAATTCCAGAGGCTTAAAACTTGTCGAGACCATAAATGAAAATGAGTCTCAGGCTAAATTTGAGGTCACCGCTTACCAAAGATCGTGTTCAACCCCCGCACCGATGCCAAAACTTGATAGACCATATATAAAACTATTTTTATGTTGTCAGTCTATAATAATGCTATTAAAAATTGGTTTTGGCCCAAATCACCGTGAAGTGCAAATGTCATGTTAAGTAATAAAGTGGACTTATAAGTCCGGATATCATTCCCATAGGGATTGATTAGAAAATCTAAATATCAACTACCCCTACTACTCAAGATCATTACTATTTGAACCTCTAATTTCCATAAGAGATTTACAATAAATTGAATAAAATAATTTTCTAAATATTATTTTGTAATGAAAAATAAATCTAAAATACATGGATTAGAGAGTTCACTGAACTGAAATAACACTGGGAATGAAATTTGTGTTATGACTATCAATTTGTAAAGTTCCTAAGAAAATATAATTAAGGGCATGAACGCCGAAATTGTTCAAGAGCAGGGTAGTGTAGCCTTGGAATGCCTCATGACCCTACACGTTTCACTCTCTAAATGACCATATTCCTAAACCAGGTCAATGGGTTCAAAGAGCTATTTGTATGACTTGATTCTCTTTAAGATCTTATTGTTTTTCCTTCTCAGTACTTCACAACCATCTCTTAGGATTGGAAACGACTTGCCCCCATAGACAGGATAATGCAAATATTTTCCAATACAATTGATACCTCAACCATCAATTTGACTAAAATGCCCTCTCTCCTTGATTAGAATCTTAGCTAACACATGATTGAGATTATTTTACCAAATTGGGGTGAAACCTCTAAGGATTAAACTGTAGATCAGTAGGCGGCTCTTATGCCTTGGGAACACACTCTTGCTATCACTTAGGAGGGAACCTTGAAGTCATAGGTTAGAACATCACCAGTGGTGTATCAAAGTGATCTTTAGAGTGCACTAGTTCTATGAATATCAATACAATATACCCCTAAGTGATTACTCTTTGCTCTCAAGTCATCCATCCCTGTGTCAATCAAGGGGATCCTGGGAATCAAAACATAGATACAACTATTTCTAGGTCTAGAGCACTTATATTCAGAACAACTCAATGTAAGAGCAATACTAATTAAATTACTCTAGTTTCATTCCCAAAATAACATTAAGATACTATAAACAACAATCAAAATAACAAGTTCTTCCTAGAGGGAGCTTAGCCTTCCAGTACTGAATTACAAATGACAATGACTAGTTGATCAAACAAATTCATTGAAATTGTAATCAAAATTGAAATAAAATGAATTCCAAAAAAATTTCCATATTCCACTAAAGTTCAGACATAAATGAAGCTTGATTTACAATCATTCCATCTCGGAATCTCAGCTTAGATCCACTACTATAATCCTAAAAGGATGAAAAATAAATCTAGAAACAAAACTAAAAAGTAAAAAAAAAATAAAAGGAAAGGAAATAAAAAGGAAAATATATATAACTGTGTGACTCAAATTTCCTCCAAAAGCATAAATCGATGAAAATCCGCTGAAAGACCACCTCCTGTGAGTTTATTTATAGGTTTCGACGCCAGCCTCAAACCAAGCTTAAATCACAGCCTTGAAAAGTCTAAGAAAAAATTCTACCCTAGTGCCATGCGTCGTGGTACGTCGCACCGATGCTCGCGATATCGAGGTGCTATGTCTCTCGGATCGAACTGCGTCGCGACATCAAAACTGCTGAAATTCGCTGGTCACCAAGAAAATGTCATGGCGATGTCGCGACATCGCATATTCTAGTTTGATCGTTTAAACGATGTCGCGAATTGCTAACTTGTCACGCATATCAAGTTGATATTCTAAGTTCAGTCAATGTCGCAACATTGGAATATTCATGTCGCAATCGTCCGCGTAATGTTTCAACCTTGGATGCTCATATTCATGTCGCGGATATCAGGCCGCGGATGTCGCGGACATTGCCGCTGCGGATGTCGCCAAATCGGCGTCGGGATGTTTCTTTACTACTAAAGCTATGCGGTTTCATGTCGCGACATCGGGTAGTCAGGATGTCGCGACACCGCTCTGCGTCAAGCTCAGCACGCCGCGCAGCTTCGATCTCGTGGCGATGCTGCGCTTTTGATCTCTCGCGGGCGATGTCGTGGTGATGTCACGACATTGGTAATTTCTTTTCTACCCACTTCAGTCGATGTCGCGATGTCGGTAAACCGATGTCATGACATTGAAGTCATGTCAAGACATTCTCCACATGATGTCGCGACATTGGAAATCCGATGTCGTGACATTGAGTTGATGTCGTGACATTCTTCAGTCAATGTCGCGACATTACTACCTTTGCTTCACAATGCCAATTTTTGCTTCTTTCTTGCCGATTTCTTTTTATTTTCCTTAATTTCCTCCAAAACATAGATCTGGGTGAATAATCCATAATTTTACATTAAATTGAACTTTTAAGCCTTAAATATGCATGAAAAATGGGTTTAAAAATAGATGAGTTTTAGACTTATCAGTGGCCTTGAAGATTGCTCCTCTAATTTAAGGGTCAAATCCCTAATTCGAGTCAAGTTTTTGTGCTTGATCTGTGTTTGCTCGTCAAGCCTAAGTCAAAATTTCATTTCATCAAGGTTTTCTAAATCTTATCCAACAAGGCAAAAGTTTGCTCCTCAAAAGATGGTTACTCTTTGTTCTTCACTTGAACTTAACCCCTTCTCGACTTTGAAAACTCAATTCTATATGAGAAATCCTCATATATCATCTAACTAAATGATGTAGTCAACATTATTGTCAGGTTGAAAGAAATGACCCCCATTGTAGTTGAGAATGCCTCTTCAAAATCAAAAGCTTGTTGGTTCATAGAGGCTCGTGCTTGCATAAATGATATTCGTTGGTCCATGAGGATTACAAGAGTGTCAAGTTTATTCTCAAATGTGGAGAAGAGCTCGTCTTCCACTACCTTGTACATTGACGCTCAACACCTACAATAAAAAATACAATAGCAAAAAAATGAAGTAAACTAGCTACAAATAATAGACAAATGAAAATAAGAAAAGAAACAAAATGCTTAAAGTAGCAAGACTTTCTTTCATCAAAATATTGATCAAATCAAGCTATTGCAAATTCCCCAACAAAGGAGCCAGAAACTTGTTGTTTGGCCTTTTATATAGGTTAGAGAAGACTAATAATTGGAAACAATAAAAAACTTAGATAGAAAAGTGCCTCAACACTCGTATTCTCCACAAGTGTACCGGTCAGACAGGTAATAAAGTGGACTTGAAAGTTTGGATATCGATCCCACAGGGAATGGACTGTAGTGCTTGAATAACCAAGTACCTTAACTAATTGAATTTCTCACTATTTAAGCTAATAAAACGGTTTGAAAATGGATATTTAAAAAAACTAAAAATAAAATAAAACAAGAGTGATTAATGCTTAACTCACAAGGAATGGATTGATTTTGAAGAAAGAACTCAAGGAAAAAAAAATACTAGAGTTTATTGTTTCTATTGATGCAATTTAATATATATTCATTAAGCATGGATTAATTGAAAGTATGATTGTGTTTGTTCAAGGAAAAGGATATGATTTTTACACTCTCATGTCTCACACCAACTTCCTATGCACCACTAAGTCCATTTAGGTCATTGAATGTGATACTTTTCTAAGGAAATTATTTTCTTATGTGTTCTATTGGTCACCACTAAGTCCACGCTTTAAAACAACTCGAACTATGCTCGAATTGATCATCGCTAAGTCCATACGATCCTCACCTAATGTTATATTGGTTTCCTACCCTAATAAAATACATTTAATACTTGACATTTTTAATTCCCTAAACTTTTTTAATTAGGTTAAGTTGATTACCTCAATTGAAACACATTGGCATGAGATGGTTAAGGTCTGAGGGTGTATTTCCATTTGTCACTATGGAACCCCTAGGTAAAGCTCTCATAAACCAGGTCTCACACACATTTCCCAACACAAATCTATTAGAAGAAACCATAATAATCCAAGATTTACACCAACCAACATTAACATAAGCATATATTCACAAAATCAATCTAAAAATTATATAAATCAAGCATCAACTTCAACAATCAACCCTAGAGGATGTTTAACCACTCATTACAACCCACAAATCCATCAAAATCATGTTTATTACAAGCATAATAGAGAAGGAGATGAGAAGAGTGTAATGTTTAGAGATACAAAACAAGTTGAAGGTGAAAAGCTCTTAAAACTTTGCTCCAAGCTATAAAGGTCAGCAAGCCGGATCTTCAAAATAAACTCCAAATCCAAAGTAAAATACTCAAAAATCAAAACCTTAGGTTGATTATAGTTTAGGATGAGAGAAACCCTAGAATAAGTGTTTTCCCACCAAAGTAGAACCCTAAAAACATCTAAAAAAATAAGTATTTATAGTGTCATAGGAAATAGGCCTCAAAATGGGTCGAAAATAGTCACAATCGGGTGATTTTTGTGAGGCTTCACAGTGGACGTCGCAACATTGAAGTCCTCATGTCGCAAAATCACTACAAGGGTGATTTTAGTAGGATTTTCCTTGATGTTGAAACATCGAAGATCTGATGTCGCGACATCTCTTTGTATTAGTAATTTAGTTTTTTGCATTGAACTTCCCGAGGCCATAACTTTCTCGTCCGGACTTCAAATTAGGCGTTCTTGGTGTCGTTGGAAATCTCTTGAACTCTAGAAAACATTTCTGGGTAGAACAGAGCCATTTTCTGCCATAATTAACACATAAAAATCAAAAGATCAAATTCTTGTTGTGTGTGGTGGCTTCTTAGTATTCTTTGGTTCCATTTAAGCTCATTTTTGTTCTTTTTTCTCCAAAGTTGACCAAATCACTAAAATGAGGCATTTAACCATTAAAAAACTAATAATTATCATCAAAATCATTAAAATTCATAAAAAAAAAATTGGATGATAATCATGGTATGGATGCCCTCATCAACAACCCTCTGTTTTCATTAATAGTCTCCACTATCTTCTGATACATGATTTTGTAAGAGTGAACCATCTCTTTGTCAGAGATTTTTTTCACCATCCCCTCTTTGCATATAAGTTGTTGCAACATTTGATGGACCATGTGAAGTCATTAAGGTAGGTGACTCATTTGTTGATGGATCAACTGGTGCACCAGATGTAGAAATTCATATTGCTTGAGCACTGTTCTGCTGCAGAAAAACTTATTGGTGCCACTGATTCATGGCATATGTCACTTCCTTCATTGCATGATTTAGACTCATCATCACTCCATGTATTAGCAAATTCAGCCTGAAAATGTCAATACCCTTCACATTTCATGTGGATCCTTAGGTATATGTTATTTGCATCAAGATTAGCCCCCGATCCCTAATTTCTTATATTTTACTTATAGCTTACTAAAGAGGTTAAGGGGCGTAAATCCATTTGTGTATTAGGAAGGTACCTTCATCTCAATTGCTCGCATTCTCCACTACTGACAACATTCCAGAAGACAAACAATTAGATAATCCACTAATCTCACTCACTAACTTAGAGTGACCTGCTATGATACTAATTGTAAAATAAAAACCATTTGTTTTAACAGTGATCTATTAGTTGTTGCATCAACTAATGCAACACTGTCTACATTGAGATCTACTAGTGCGATTTTGGCATAAATAAAAACATGGGATTAACTTAACAAACATGCATAGACACAAGAGATTGTTCACGTAATTCGGTAAAAAGTCTATGTCTATGGGGCTGAGTCTAGATGCAAGGAATTTCACTATATATCAATTAGGTTACAAGTTGGTCTTATTTGAGACAAAGCTCCTCATTTCTCACACTCATCTTATTCTAATTCTCTCATAGTGAAATATGGAAATAAGCTCCCCTTATTCCTCCATACAGTGACATCTGGACCCCTACACGCCCACATACTCCTTCTTAACAAGGAGAATAAACACTACTCGTTATCAAGGCATAGAGTAGAACCGTAGTAGCTACTTCGCACGTGAGTAGCTTCTCAAAACAATCTCCTTCATAAAAAATGTCTCTTTGCATGAATGACCTCTCCCCCTTTATAACAACCTCTAGGAGATCTTCTCTCAATATTCTATGGCTTTATGTTTTCTAATTTGTCTCAACAAACCAGTTGGAAGATTCTGATTTCATTCCATATCCATCTTAATTCATATCTTCCTCCCATAGAATTCTTACCAAATAAGATCCAATCTTCTAGATTTGATCCGTCCAAAATTGCCCAATATCCTCCTTCGTTCTTCCTTATTCATCCTAGTGAATATCCTCTCTAGGTTAGTAGAATATTGCCCCCAAAATTCGTGTTGACCCAATATGGTAAGTAGTGTCACACAGATTGTTCTACCATCACATGCGACACTAGCTGTGACATACCAAATAAGGTAAGTTGTGTCACACAAATTGTTATATTATCTCATGCGACACTGTTGGAAAACATGCGATTCATTTTTGCCGAAGATTATGACAAGAAATATCTTCAACAACCTCCATTTTCCCTAATATTTTCCAAGATTCAAATATAGCCAAACACTTTTTAGATCTAGATTATGAATTTCTTGTTTCTAACCTCGTTAGAAAATGGGAGCTAATTTCAGCTCTTGATCCACATAAGGAAAGTCGTTTCTCACCAAATGGTACTAGGACACCACTGGCCGACTCCATTCCTGTAAATGATGGAAACCATTTTGCTCGAAGGGATTTTTCGCTTTTTTCAAAACTTAATATAGACCCCAACATCACTCAACTTCCTCATGTCGATGTGGAAAGGACTTTAACAGCCTCCACTATCATCTTGAACACTTTGATCCATTTAGAAAAACAGGCCTGCATTCTCTTAGAGCCACTCTACCTTCGGTTTACACCATTGCCCCTCTTCAGAATTTGGTCCATCAAATTTTAGACGATAGGCTATAAAATATAGGCTCAATTTTATGGAAAGAACAGCTTGAATGCCTCCATTAGCTAGATTCCAAAGAACCTGTTATTTATAAATTGCGAAAGCTTTTATGCATGAGAATATCAATTAAAGAATATAAAGTAAAGAAAGCAACATAAAGATGCATGAGGGTTTTAATGTGGTTCGAAAAATTATGCCTACATCCATGATGAGATAGAATATTTCCCCTATTCTTGAAAACATAGAGTACAAGATTGAAGTATCAAAGTATTGGTCGACTAAGAAAAAATCACAATATCACAAAACCCTAGGATGCTCACAATACTGAGAAAATACCTCACAAAACCCTCAATCTCTCAAACCCTTACATATATCTCTGCACACACCGAATTGCCTTTGCAAGCTCATCTCTCTTATAACTTTTTCTCCTCATGACCCATAATATTTATAGGAACATCCCTAAATGCTTTCCTTATTCTATAAGGAAACATAATATTAAAATAATATAACAAAGAATTATCCTATAAAATATTCTAACAATCAATTTTAACAATCTCCACCTTGGATCAAATTTCATCAAAAGAAAGCAATCAATTCCATCTCGAATTAAAACTCCTTTTATCTTGATCTTGTGTGCTCTAAAATCTTTTGGTCTTCCAGATGTCTTCAACTTCAATTTCTAATACCATTTGTTACAAATCGTTGAAGCTTTGATGCTTGAGAATATCAATTCAAGAACTAAAAGATAAAGAAAGAAACATAAAGAGGCATGAGGGCTATAACATGGTTCGGCCAATTTTTCCTATATCCAAGGATAAGAGAGAATATTTCCACTATTTTTGAAAAAATATCCTTTACAAGCTTATCTCTCTCATAACTTTTTCTCCTTGTGACCCATAATATTTATAGGGATATTTGATACAGACCCTAATTCTATGTTCCTCCCCATTTCCTGGTGGTCCCGCCTAAATAAGGCCCACCGTATATTCCTAGGGAAGGTACTGTGAACCCCACCTATGAAGGGGAGTAAATACACCATGTATTAATTTAATACCAAATATACATAAATATATATAAAAACCCGCAACAATTATAAATGAGGTCTCGTAAAAGTTCCATACGAATATCAGAGCGTTCTAAGAGTATTGTGGATTTAGAGGTACAAGTAGAAATGAATAAGTCCAATACAACAAACTCAGAATAGATAAATGCGATAGTGGTACTACGTAAATGCGGGCTGAGAGCGACGCCAACTGGCGCGATTAGTGCCCTACGAACCGTCCTGACCCCAGTAACGTGATTTAAACAATAACGCGAGATAATAACTTCAGCAAGGAGGCATAGTTTATAAGGAAAAATAACATTTTATATTTCAATGGTTCTCCTCTCAAAACCTTATGTTCACTCTTGTAAAGTTCCCCGCTTAGGAAACATTTCTCACAAACCCAACTTTTACCCCAAGTCCAACATATGCATCATGCTCAACAAATTAGCCGTCCTAATGTTAAGAAAATACAATCCGAATCGTACACAACATAAAGTCAAGCACAAAACATGTATAGTCATCAAGGATAAAAAACAACTATGAAATGCACCAAAACCATGAGTATTAAAATAGCTTATATCACATTTAGAAAATCAACAACGCCCATACCACATAAACCAACGTTATAATCGCACCATGTAATTCATCCTAAACCGCTTTAAACCGAATTTACCGCCACCGGCAAACCCAGTACGATTAAACCGCCCCGTCAAACCGGTTCACGCCACCGTGCGGGCAAACCTGCAATACCAAAACCGTCGGGTCAAAACCGACCACGCTACCGTGGCAAACCCAAATACCAAACCGTCGTCAAAACCGACTTCACAAGCACGTGGCAAAACCCGTAATACCAAACCGCTGAATCAAAATGCACTTACCAAGAATGTGGCAACCAATAAACCGTCTGTGGTCAAACCGACCTCACTAAGAACGTGGTAACTAACAAACCGTCTGGGTCAAACCGACCACCCAAGAACGTGGCAACCAATAAACCGCTCCCATTCTCACATGTACCTTCCAACACCAGACGTGAGTCACTCCACAAAACTTCGCTAAGATCCACCCCTTTTTCTTTACAATAGTTTTTCAAGGTAGTTTACAACCTCAACTGCGGTACCCAAAATATCCAAACACCACCGAATCATCCACGAACATAGTAAAACTTTCAAATAGTTAAAATGTTGACAAAATTCACATGAAATGATAACTTGTTTTATATGAAACCGAAAATCATGTTTGAATGCAACCAACCATCTGATCAAAACAGTATATATGTAAAGTATTAAATCATAATGATATATCGACATAATATCCCAAATCATTTAAAAAGCATATAAACCACTCTACAGATTATAAGACGCTACCCCGCTCCCTACAGATCGTTCTCCCCTACATTCTGGAGTGCCTGCATTATAGATAAAACTCCGCTTTAGGGCTCTAATAACTGAACCAACAACCTTAGGATGCCCCAAAGGCCTTAGGAATAACCGTTAACTATGAAACCATCAAAATCGATTCCGATGTGTCCAATTACAAGGCGGCCCTATGTGCCCAATACCTAAATTTGCCACCCGGAGCTAATTTCGAAATTGAAACCATCCAATAATTCCTAAAAACATCCAATTTCCACTAATACAACTTCAATTTTGCCAAATTAACTAATTCCAGACTCTATTTCAAATTCCGACTTCTGCACCACTCGAAACAACCTAAAAATAGAAACCCAACCAAACGATGTCCAAAATTTACAAACTACATATCAATGGAAAGCCCAAGAGACCATGAACTCATTGGTACCATTACCTTGGTCCAACTGCGGGTGGCCGGAAAACCGCATCTAAGCTTCTCGATTTCGCTTTCAATGTAACTGCAAACTGGTATGAATCTGAAAAAATAGGACCACGAGGGGATGAGTCTCGTAAGGTCCAAAAATGGCGGAAAGGAGCTATGGGTGGCCCCGAGGTGGAACGTGAAATGGCCAAATCACAAAACTCAGTGAAGGGAATCTGTGCAACCAATAATGTTCGCCTGGCCAGATCCCCATCCGGGCTGGCTGGCTTGCAGAAATCATACCCCCAGATCTTCCCAAGAAGGCGCACCTGGTGTGGTCCGCGCGTGCGCAACTTCTCGCCGGCAGCCCCTGCCCCGGTCCGATTTCTCACTGCCAGTGGCTACCGGGCCCAAAAAGGTGTTCCCCTTGCCGAGGGTTTTCTGCAGTTTCGGTTTCAAGTGTTGTTTCGGGCCAGGGTTTTCATTCGCATCACAAGCCATGCTTATATAGGCTCTAGGTCGTTTCGTAAAAATCCTTACGGTAACTCTGACAATCGATAAAAGTGCTACTATTGAACTCTAACGGCCGTAACTTTTTATCCGTAAGTCGGATTGGGACGTTCCGCCCGTCTATGAACTCATATCGACGAGGCCTACGAAATGGTGTCTTAGTTAACCTAAAACTATTCCTCCTTGAAAAAGTCAAACTTGGTCAAACTCGTCAAACTCAGACATTTACTGGTCGTTACAACCTACTCCCCCTTAAAAGAAAATCTCCTGGTCTCACGAAATTGCACTGCGTCATGGAAGCAGGTGAGGGTACCTGCTCCGCATCTCGTCTCCGCCCCAAGTCGCCTCGACTAGGTGGTTCCTCCCAAAGGACCTCTTCACTTAAGGATATTGTCTTGCTGCGGCAGCCTCTTCTTTCTACCCAGACCGCAGACCGGGCCGCTTCCTCATAGGATAAGTCATCCTCGCCTCAATCTCCGGTGTTCCAACACATGTGAGGGATCCGAATATACTGCGATAGGCATGAGATGTGGAACACATTATGGACTCGAGAAAGCTCCTCCGGTAAGCCTAATCTATAAGCCACTGGACCTACCCTCTCAACAATCTCAAAACGTCCAATGTAGCGAGGACTTAGTTTCCCTCGCTTTCCAAAACGTACCACGCCCTTCCAAGGAGAGATCTTCAAGAACACTCGATCTTCAACCTCAAACTCAAGATCCTTTCTTCGCTTGTCCGCATAGCTCTTTCGCTTATCCCGAAGCCGCTCGCCTTTGGCATCGTGATAACATTAACCTTGTGTCCATCGTCGCCTCGTACAATCTCGGGACTGGGCAATTTTTCTTTCTCCCGTCTCATTCCAACATAAAGGAGTGCGACATTGTTTCCCATACAGAGCCTCATAAGGTGACATCTCAATGCTTAAGTGATAGCTGTTGTTATAAGTGAACTCTGCTAAAGGTAGATACTCATTCCAATGTCCTTTGAATTGTAGTACGCATGACCTCAACATATCTTCTAAAGTTTGAATAGTCCTCAGGATCATTCCATCGCTCCGAGGGTGAAGCGCATCAAATTCAACTCGACACCTAATTCTTCCATCAATCTCTTCCAAAACCTATGAATCTTGGATTCTATCGTAGACGATCACACTGCACCCCATGCAAACTCACTATATGACTCATAAAGAGTTCCACTAGTTTCTGAGGGGAAAACCTCACTAATAGAGAAATGCGGCGATCAGTGAGTCGATCAACTACTATCCAAATGCCGCATGTCTCTGAGCTGTGGGAGGGAGCTTAAATACAAAATCCATTGTGATGTGTCTCATCTATTCTCCGAATGTGGTAAGGGCCAAGCAGGTCGTAAGGCTTGTCTCTCCGCCTTCACTGGCCGACAAATGAGGCACTCTTCGGATACATACTCGCAACTTCTTTCATCCCCTCGACCACCAATAATATTCCTTAGTGTATGATACATCTAGTGCTACCTGGCATAAGATAGGCGAACTAAGGGCTTCATCCAAAGATTTGCCTTTAACTCTTCACCGAACACAAAGTCTAGAACCCATCACCAAGGCTCCATCGTGTCTAACAGCAAAATCCGACTGTCCCCCTTCCTCGACTTTCTTTCTCATGCTCATCAAATAGGGATCTTCCAGTTGTGCCAAAGAATTTGATCTACAAGTATTTGGCTCGAGCTCCAAACTAGCAAAGTCCCGAAACATGCAACCCCAACCACACCCAACTCGCAACCCGATCATCACGGAGTCAGATTACCGTGATATAAGCCAAAGAGCCTGTAGACTTCCTACTCAAAGCATCCGCCACCACATTTTCCTTACCTGGATGGTAGTCAATAGTGCAATCATAATCCTTAAGTAGTTCCATCCACCTTCTTTGCCTTAAGTTTAGCTCCTTATGTGTAAACAAATATTTAAGGCTCTTATGGTCGGTAAATATCTGGCAAGTCTCCCCGTACAAGTAATGCCTCCAAGTCTTCAATGCAAAAACTACCGCAGCAAGTTCCAAGTCATGGGTAGGATAATTTAATTGCAGTTTTTTAACCGTCTCGAAGCATACGCCACAACCTTATGTTGCATCAACACACAACCTAAACCTGGTATGAAGCACGTCAGAAACCTCGAACCCCTCGCCGCCTCCTCCGGTAATGTCAAACAAAGGTCGACATGTCAACTTTTCCTTCGCGTTTTGGAAGCTATCCTCACACTTGTCAGTCCACTCAAATTTTACCCCTTTCCTAGTCAAACAGTGAAGTGGTCCTGCTATTTTTGAGAACCCTTCTATGAACCTGCGATAATACCCCGCTTAACCCTTAGGAAACCCAGTGACTTCACACCGCTGCCGGGTTGCTCCCAGTTTGCCACCGCCTCTACTTTCTGAGGGTCCACATAAATGCCATCAGCAGAAACCACGTGTCCGAGAAATCCCACTCGGCTCAACCAAAACTCACATTTGCTAAACTTGGCATACAACTGATGCTGCCTCAAAGTCTGCAACACCAAACCCAAATGTCTTCATGCTCCAACTCTCGCCGAGTACACTAAAGATGTCGTCAATGAAGACAATGACAAATCGACGGCATGGACGAAAACCCGCTCATCGATCCATGAAAACTGCTGGGGCATTAGTGAGTCCGAAAGACATCACTATAAACTCATAATGTCCATATCTCGTCCTGAATGCCGTCTTGGGAATGTCAGATTTCCTAATCCTTAACCGATGGTACCAATTCTCAAGTCAATCTCGAGAACACTGGCCACACCCCGGGAGCCGATCAAATAAATCATCAATCCGAGGCAAAGGATATTTGTTACGAATGGTGACCTTATCTAACCGCCTCGTAGTCTATAAGGCTACACAACCTCCGTTCATCCTTCTTCATAAATAACACCTGGCCTCCTCAAGGTGAAGTACTCAGCGCCTAATAAATCCCCCATCCACCAGCTCTTGTAGCTGAGCCTTCAATTCTTTTTTCACTACCGATGGCATTCTATAAGGTGGTAAAGAACAGAGCCGTACCGTGGACCAAATCAATGGAAATCTACCCTCTCGTCTGAGGTGGACCTTGAAGATCGGCCAGTGGAACACATCCAAAGTCCCTTACCACCGGGTATGTCCTCTAATCTCGCTTCGTAGCTACGAGTGTCAACTATATGAGCTAGAAACCCCGAACAACCCTTTCGAAGTAAACATCTATCATAAATGGCAGAAATCAAACCTGAAGGTGTCCGCCTCCACTCCCCATAGAAGACTACTACTGTAGTCCCGGTCGTCTAAATATTACTTCCTCGAAGCAATCCATCAAGCATGTGCTCAAGCAAGCCAATCCATCCCAAGAATTACATCCAACCCTCGAGATCATTCATATCAAATATGCTTCCACATTCGCCTCACCTCATTGAAAACAAGCCACCCTTTAACCATCCGACTAGGCCATAGAACTCTCCCTGCGGGGCGTGGAAATCTCCAAACCACATCCCAAAGGAACCGGAGTCATCCTGACTCGTGCAACATACTCACGTGAAATAAAGGAGTGTGTAGCTCCTGGGTCAATGAGTACACGCGCATCGTAACCAAAGATAGATAATACCCCGCCTACAACGTCTGAGTGGCCTCGTGCCTCCGGATCGGTCATATCATAGACTCCCGCTCTAGCAGTGGTCGCCCTTCGTCCTCCTCGCCTAAATTCGCCGTGTATCGGGCCGTCCCATGCCAGTGGAACCACCCGAGGTCCGCCCTCAGACAAGGCATCCTGGGCCCTCCATGCCCACTAGCCCGCTGCGGACCGAGCACCCGATCCTCGCAACTCTGGGCTCCGGTCTGACCCCGATGTGGGCAGCCCTCCCCGAAATGTCCCGGCTCGCCCACACCTGATAACATGTATAATCCCATTCCGCACGGCCCATCATGAATCTCTGGCCAAGAAACATCACAAGCCGAAAGGAGACTCCGCCCTCGCCCTCAGACTCGAAAAATAGCTACCGCCACTACTCGCTGATCGAAATCCAAACTCTGTGTGTGTCCACCTCTCTGAAACCCGCGACCGCTAGCACCATGCGCCTATCCCCACTGGATCCTCCGTCGCCCTCGAAGATCCGTGAGTCGAAACTACCCTCTGGATTTATCCCCGAACGGGTCTCTAAGACAATCCATCGTAGCGATCTGACGCCTAGCTCGGGCGTGACGTGGTCCGCCTCTCTACCTCTGGGAGCCATCTCTCATCGATTGGTACGTGGGATGATCGGACCCTGAGAGGCTCAAAGCTATCGTCTCAACCAACCCGTCGAGAAACCTCCTCTTCTTGCTGACTTCATCCGCTACCAAATTTGGGCAAAAATCTGATAACTCTCTGAACCTCGCGCCAGATTCTAAACTCGCTATACTCACTCCGAGCTTAGTAGCCCGAACCTGTACTTCGTCTCAACAAAGGTCAGGGCAAACCTGTGAAAGGCAAATTTTTAAACCAGGCCTGTGTGTGACGCTTTCCTAGTCCTCTCATACGCCCACCATTTCAGATTACCTCCGTTAAACTCCAAATATCCCGACTTTTCGTCCCTATCCTGACACCGCATACCCTCGTCCCGTAATTTTCTCCTGCGGTCATCAAGCCGATGTGGCCACCACGGGATCCTCAGGGGCGCCCATCAAAACTCATTACTCCCAAATTTACGAGCCTGGATCAACCGTATCACCGCTGAACTCCACTTCTTCCTTCCGTGCTGATCGAGCCAGACGCCTCACAAGATTTTCCTCATACTTAAAAACCCAGCTTTCCACCGAAGCCTCGTCAGACCTACGTCTACCTCCGGCACCATTAGGAAAGTTAAGAACCGCTTGTTAAATCAAAGAACATAATCAGTCCCAATGATAAGGTTAGGAAGGTATACAAAACACAGGACGAGTCGCACAACAATGTACAACCCTAAGGAATTTAGAAACCTGGTAAAGCCTCGATACCTCGCCGACAGACCTCGACCCAGATACCCTCCTGATTTCCTGGGTGGTCCAAATTTAGCGAAGTCCCAATCGTATATTCCCTAGGAAGGTACGCGGAACCCCACTCTATGAAGGAGTAACACCATGTATTAATTTAATACCCAATTTATACATAAATATATATATATAAAAACCCGCAAATAATTATAAACGAGGTTCGTAAAAGTTCCATACGAATATCGGGAGTTTTTTCGCTCTAAGTGAGTATCGCTGGATTTGTAGGTACAAGTAGAAATGAATAAGTCCAATACAACAAACTCTAATAGATAAATGCGATAAAGGTACGACAAAATGTATGAGAGAGGGACACAACTGGCGCTGAATAGGCTCCTACGAATCATTCCTGACCTAGGAACAGATTTAAAAACAATGTGAGATAATAAATCCGTTGGAGTGGCATAGTTTATATGAAAAATAACATTTTTATATTTCAATGGTTCTCCTCCCCAAAACCTTTCTTGCTCACTCTCAGAAGTTCCCGTTTAGAAACATTTCACAAAACCCAACTTTACCCCAAGTCCAACATATGCAGATCATGCTCAACAAATTAGTCGTCCCAATGTTAAGAAAACATAATCTGAACTCTACACAACAAAAAGCCAAGCACAAAACATGTATACTAATAAGTGATAAAATAACCATGAAATGCACCAAAACCATGGAGTATTAAAAATAGTTATACCACATTTAGAAATCAACAACGCCCATACCATAAACCAACGCTATACCGCACTACGTACTCATCCTAAACCGTCGGGTAAACCGACCTCACGTCACCGTGGCAAACCCAAAATACCAAACCGTCGGGTCAAACCGACCTCACGTCACCGTGGCAAACCCAAAATACCAAACCGTCGGGGTCAAACCGACCTCACGTTACCATGGCAAACCCAGAATACCAAACCGTCGGGGTCAAACCGACCCTCACGCTACCGGCAAACCCGTAATGTCAAAACCGTCTGAATCAAACCCATCTCACCCAAGAATGTGGCAACTAATAAACCCGCTGGGTCAAACCGACTTCACTAACGTGGGCAACTAATAAACCGCTTCTGGATCAAACCGACTACCTAAGCAACGCAGCAAATCCAATAAACCGCTCCCATTCCTACGTACCTTCCAATACCGTATCGTAGCTCGCCCACAAAATCTCAAGATCCACCCCTTTTTCTATTACAATAGTTTTCGCTGTAGTAGTTTACAACCTCAATCCATGTACCCAAAATATCCAAACACCACCGACTCATCCACGAACACAAGAAACTTTCAAATAGTTAAATGTTGGACAAAATTCACATGAAATGATAACTTGTTTTATATGAAACCGAAAATCATGTTTGAATGCAACCAACCATCTGATCAAAATAGTATATATGTAAAGTATTAAATCATAATAGATATATCGACATAATATCCCAAATCATTTAAAAGCATATAAACCACTCACAGACTATAGACGCTACCCCGGGCCTCCCCTTCGTGGCGTCTCCCCACTGAGTGCCTGTGAATATAGATAAAACTCCACTTAGCTCTAATAACTGAACCAACAACCTTAGATGCCCCAAAGGCCTTGTATCAACTGTTAACTATGGTGGGTCCACCAAATTGACTCACTGTGTCCACTACAAGGTGTGTCCCCATGTGCCCCATACCTAAAATTGGGGCTTTTCACCCGAGAGCAATTTAAATCAACCATCCAATAATTCCTAAAACATCCACTTCACTAATACAACTTCAATTTTTCCAAATTAACCAATTCCAGACTTATTTCACCCGACTTCTCGTAAGAATTACTCGAAACAAATTTCAAAAATGGAAACCCAACCAAACGATGTCCAAAATTTACAAACCACATATCAATGGAAAGCCCAAGAGATCAGAACTCATCGTACCATTACCTTGGTCCAACAAACTGGTGGCCTAAAACACGATCTAGCTTCGAATCGATTCATTTCAATGTAACTTCCAAACTGAGAAATCGCGAAAAGGACCACGCATGAGTTCAGAAGGTCCAAAATGGGTGGAAAGGAGCTCAGGGTGGCCCGAGTTCTTGAATTCAATGAAATCACAAACTCAAAGTAGTAACCCAAGTAGCCTGCCGGGCCGCCTGCCGACCGTATCCCGGCCACAGCCCGGCGGCGGCTGGTCAGAATTTACTTGGCCAAGGTCTTTCTCCGGCCGGGTGGCGCATCTGGTCCTGGCCACAGGCGCACTCCGGCCAGGTGCCCTCGGCCCTGGTCCGGAGCTTCTCACTGAGCAGGGCTACCTCTACCAAAAAGGTGTTCCCGGCTTCGATGGTTTTCTGGGGCTTTGGAGCTCAAGTGTTTGTTGGCCAGTGGTTTTCATTCGTATCACAAGCCATGTTTATAGGGTCTGTGGTCGCTTCTAGTAAAAATCCCAAACATAACTTGGACACTGATAAAGTGCTACTGTTGAACTTCTAATGGCCGTAGAATCTCCCATCCGTAAGCTCCGACATGACGTTCCTCCCGTCTATGAACCTCAGATCGACGAGGCCCATATGAAATGGGCGCTAGTTAACCTAAACCATTCTCCGAAAAACAAACTTGGTCAACTTCGTCAAACTCAGATTATTTGGTACTAGTCGTTACAGTTCAAAAGATTTCCTTATTCTATAAGGAAACCTAATATTACAATAATATAATAATTAAAAATTTTCCTATAAAATATTCTTTACAAAAGGAATTAATAGTAAATAGGAATTTGAGACATGTTCTAACAATCTTCACCTTGGATCAAATTCCATCATAAAAGAGCAATTAGATCCATCTTGAACTGAAATTCCTTTTATCTTGATCTTGTGTGCTTTGACCTAAAGCTCTGATACCATTTGTTATAAATACTAGAAACTTTGATGCTAGAGAATATCAATTCAAGAACACAAAGATAAAGAAAGAAACATAAAGATACACGAGAGTTTTAACGTGGTTTGGCCAAGTTTGTCTACATTCACGGATGAGAGAGAATATTTCCACTAGTTTTGAAAACATAGAGTACAAGATTGGAGTATCAAAGTATTAAAACAATCTAGGAAAAATCACAAAATCATAAAACTCTAGGATGCCCCCAATACCGAGAAAATACCTCACAAAACTCTCAATCTCTCAAACCTTGACATCTTTATATGTACTTAAATAAGCCTAATCTCATCTCTCATAACTTTTCTCCTCGCGACCATAATATTTATAAAGGATATTCCTGGGTGATTTTTATTCTATAAGGAAACCTAATATTACAAAAATATAGAAATTAGGAATTATCCTATAAAATATTCTTTACAAAAAGGAATTAATACTAAATAGGAATTTGAGACATATTCTTACAATCTCCACATTTGATCAAATTCCATCATAAGAGAGCAATCAACTCCACCTTGAACTGAAATTCCTTTTATCTTGATCTTTTGTGCTCTGAAATCTTTTGGTCTTCTAGATATCTTCAACCTAAAGCTCTAATACCATTTGTTAAAAATCACGGAAGGTTTGATGCATGAGAATATCAATTTAAGAACACAAAGATAAAGAAAGCAATATAAAGATGCACGAGGGTTTTAATGTTGTTCGTCCAATTATGCCTACATCCACGAATAAGAGAGAATATTTCCACTATTCTTGAAAACACGGAATACAAGATTGGAGTATCCAAGTATTGCGACGACTATGAAAAAATCACAAAACCCTAAGATGCCAACAATACCGAGAAAATACCTCACAAAACTTTTAATCTCTCAAATTCTAACATTTCTACACACACCGAATAGCCTTTACAATCTCATTTATCTCATAACTTTTTCTCCTTATGACCCATAATATTTATAGGGAGAATCTAAAAGTTTTCCTTATTCTAAAAGGAAACCTAATATTACAATAATATAACAATTAGGAATTATCCTATAAAATATTCTTTACAAAAATGAATTAATACTAAATAGGAATTTGAGACATATTCTAAAAGAACCTAACTCAGTCATGTGAGTGAATTTAAGAAGCATGATTGTGATGACACCCTCATACCTCACCGATTTAGCTTGGGGACTACCTAATAGCAACAAGCCCTTTATATGGATAATAAGGCCGGGTTTGGTGGCTGGGGACTCTTCGCCTTTTTTGGCGGAGTTCATAACTGAGACAATATATAGAGGCATGCTAGCAAGCTGATGTCCACAAGAACAAGTCCTAAAGCACTCGGCGATCGGAGTGTTTGTTACACATTGTGGTTTGAATTCCACGAGCGAGAGCATATGTGGAGGAGTGCATGCCATTCAAGTCTGAGCAACCGACCAATTTTCGATATAGTTGTGATGAGTGAGGACAAAGATAGAAATTGATGGTAATGTAAAGAGAGAGGAGGTGGAATAGGTTATGAGAGAGCTGATGGAGGGAGAGAATGGGAAGGAGATGAAGAAGAAGGCTAGGGATAGAAGAAATTGGCAGAAGAAGCCACCATGCCTAGTGGATCTTCGTACAACAACTTCACCAAACTGTTGAGTGATATGTTGTTGGCAAAGAAGTAGACTGATGGATACTCTGGAGTTTGCTTTTAATGTATGTATGCGATTCTTCAAAGTATCAAATCATACATTTAATGTGTTTTTTCAGCTTTTGTCGGCAAGTAAAAAGTATGTGTTAAAATAAATATATACCACATGTATCAATTTTTTGAACGATTTATGATAAGTTAATTGTATGATATATATTGCTCAAGGCCTTATTACCGATGGGTTCTTCCTGTCTTATTTATTCCTTCAAAATCCCAAGTAGATTTCTTCACAAAAGGACTTGTTAGAATATGTCTCAACTTCCTAATTTGTATAACTTCTTTTTTGTAAAGAATATTTTATTGGATAATTCCTACATGTTATATGATGAGTGTAAAACTCATCTATGATTTGAGTTTATTTCACATGCCATTTATAGAATTTTATATCCAGATTCATATACAACTCATAACATTTCCTCTAAACTTTGTTTTGCAGGATTTTTGATGGAAAGCAAGTGATTTAGTAAGAAAAGATGCAAAATGTTTCCAAAAAGAGAGTTAATCGGATGTCTCACAGCACGTCATTGGGAAGATGAATTTTTATGTATCATCTGGAGTATCAAATGGTTGAAATCCACCCATGGTTTCATTCTACATTCAAAGATCTTTCCAATGACACCTCACACACCCAAATTCGAGTTAAAATGAAGAAGTTATGGCCCCAACAAGTTAGAGAAGAAAAATAAGATGCTAAGCAGAAATAAATGTCGTAACATTTCCAAATTATTGATCAGTACCCAAAAAGTGCTATTTTGAGCCCTATATCAGATAGGTTTTGAGTGCTTTTTGCGCACTAATCATATCAATCATGCCAATTGAAGTGTTCAGGTGTTCTTAGTATCGCTTATGCCGTTTAGAGGTTGGTTTTCGTTGTTTCGTTGTGTTTACAGATTTCGGGAGTTCGACATCGAGACATATGATGAACCATGAAGATGAACCCAATTGTCAACCATCAAACATACCAAAAAAAATCAAAGATAGAATGGAAGGCAAAGTGATGGAAATCACGTGCAAGAGGAGCAGAGGGCAATGCAAAGGAAGATCGCAATTTGTGGAATTGCTTAAGATTGCGAAAATTTCGCCGGGATTACAGTTCTTGTAATCATAGCGGTACCGCGAATCCTAGCTTAAATTGTGAATTTTCGTTGTACCCAAGGATTTCGCCTACACTCGCTCCTAGCGAACTAGCCACATCACCTAAAAATCTCTCTAGCTACATTAAATTGCCAATGTCTAGCGAAATTCTTCGATTAAGAGTCTCGTGATTTTCGCTAGCTAAATTTTCGCATCCACGTAAATTTTCACATAGCCAAATTCTTTGCGGTCTAGCGTAAATTCACCGCCTTGTCATACTTTTTGTAATTAATGCAAACTCGACTTCATTTTGGTGTATTACTCCCTGTCTCCTAATTTTAAATACAAATGTTAGGCTTTTATTGTAGTTTCATTATAAATGGGTGGCCTATATAAACCCCCATAGTTTTGTAACCCTAAGCAAGAACTTTGAGAAATCTTGGGGTAAGTATTTTCATTTTTTATGTAAATATCTTCCGCAAATTGCTGTGGTTTTGCTTTTCTCTCTCTTCTCTCCTCTTATTTTCTAGGCTGCCAAACACCCTTCGAGGATGACAACTCAAGAGATGTCGCTGTTTCTTCCTTTGGAAGAGTGAAGGTAGCTAGCTTGGTGGGGCGCGATGGTGTTGTCCTTATGTGTTGAATGCTGTGCATCGTATTTATGGCTCCCATCTTCTCAAATCGGGGTTGAATATTTACCGTCATTAATTCGCCAATGCTTTGTGGATACAAGCAGATACTTATCATGGGATGCACCGCGGGAGCCTTGGGGATGTATTCTACGAGCCACCGAAATGATGCGTTGAATGTTAGGTTTTAAACCGAAGGTCAGATGCATGTTAATTGTGTTGACTCAAATAGAGTGATTCTAGGGTTAGGGTTTGCTAGTTAAACAAAGATCCCAAGTATGGCTCGGACTATAGGTCGCTTGTCATAATGCGAGGATAAAAACCCGAGGACAATTGCTTGCCCTATATTATCAAGTTAAAAGACTCAAATTCTTCAAAGTTACCTTTCACACACATCACTTCGCCTTACAGCTATTCGCCAAACTACCAATCGCTTTGAAATAACAATCCAAAGTCCAACAAAAAGCCTTACCTTTACACTTATGCAAATCATTCCTAGGATGAAAACCCATCCCCCGTGTTCTAATCTGGGGACCACTATACTGGGCAAAGAGCTCACCACAAGAGGGAGGAACTTAGGTATATAAAATTCCGGCGAGGATTCGCCAGCTCAGCCAACTGTGGCACGAATCAATTATGTCACAACAAAGCCAACGACAAAGCTAGAAACTTTGTCGTGACAAACCCAGATTATGTCTCGACAAAGCCAGAAGACAAACTTTGTTGCGACAAAGCCATATTATGTCGCAAAAAAGCCATAGACAAACTCTGTCACGAAAAACCCAAACTTTGTCTTGACAAAGCTCGAGACATCAGGTTTTATCACTGATGTCGCGAATTCGCACGCCGAAGGTCACGACTCAAAAAAAATGTCGCGGATCAAAAAAATAATGTCGCCACTAAAAATAATGTTGGGACATTGTGTCGCATCTAGAAGATGCAACGCGACTAAAAATGTTGATGTCTCGACTGCACGTTGGACGCCACTCAAATGTCGAAAAACCAAGCCCCGAAATTGCTATTTTGGCCTGTTTTCAAGCCCATTTTCACCTGAGGACTATAAATACTAACTTTTTACAATCGGTGTTGTTCTTGTAAAGTGTTGTTCTAAATATCAGTATTTTATACCCAAAAAGAGCTATATATGTGCTCTGATTTCCAGGATCTCTCTGAGTGACACAAAGATGGACTACTTGAGAGCAAAGAGCAAGAATCTGCGGTATGTTAGGGCCGATATTTCAGAGAATATCGCACTCTTGGAACATCACTTTGATAAATCAATGGATGTTCTAACCTCTGACTTCAAGGTTCCCTTCTGAGTGACAATAGAAGTGTGTTCTTTAGGCATAAGGACCACCTACTGATTTATCAGTTTAATGTTTAGAGGTCTCATCTCAAATCGATAGAATAATTTGGATCTCGTGTTAGCTCAGATTCTAATCAAGGTGAGAGAGGATTCTAATGAATTGCAAACTGAGGTACCAATTTTATCGAGAGGGCTCAGGTTACCCCGTCTACGCAAGCGTAGCCTACGCCCCAAATGGCTATGGCACCGGTTTAGGAAAACACTAAATCTTAAAGAGAGGATCAAATCCTAAAAGTAGCTATTTAGAACCATCGACCGGCTTTAGGAATATGGTTATCTAAATAGTGAAATGTATAATGTCATGAGGTATCTGGCTATACTATCGCTTCGACGTAATCCGCATTCAACTCACAAATGTTGTGCTTTCAAGGAAATGCAAATTGATTGTTAAATAATTATCCCCATTCCTAGTGCTTCTCTTCATACATTTTAGACATTAGTAGTTGTTTGTTTGGTGGATTTTAGGATTAGTTTTAAATCAGTTTTTATTTCGATTAAATTGATTTTAATCTACATCCTATTTGGTCGATAGTGAAAATCCCTTGTAATTGGGGTGCTCAAATTCCAATTATAGAGAACCCTCCAATCCTTGTGGGTACAATATCCGGACTCCTAGAGTCCACTTTATTAATTGTATGACCCGTGCACTTGCGGAAAGGGGATGAGTGTTGGTAATACTTTTCATTTCAGTTTTTGAGTATTTACCACATTCATTTCCTATGGTCATGTCTTCATATATATATCATTTGGTTTTTACAAGTTTTTGGCGTCGTTCCCGGGGATTTGTGCAGTTCACTTTCTCTCATTGGAAGTTGACATTTTGAAGAATGGGTGATTTTCTAATTTAGACAATTTTTATTTTTATTTTTGGTTGTGACTTGTTTCTTAGCTATTTTTTTTATACTATTAGTATTTTGTACTTTGTTTTCTATAGTTTTTCTTCTTATTTGTAGGTACTTATAGAGGAACATTCAATAGAAGATAGATTTGCCTCATTGAAGCCAAGCTTGACTTCTTCATCAATTGGACCAAAGAATTCACAATGACTCACTCATGGTGCAAGGAGTATTGTCTTATCAAGGGAGTTCAAACTCCACATTTCAAGAGAAAGAAGAGTTGTCTCCTGTTAAGGAGCAGTTTTTTACCTACATGGATGAGAACAAGAAGATGAATAGTCTTCATGAATGGGAATTTCCAGATTTAGATACCTTTATCAAGGGGGTGTAACATTCAGTGAAATGGAGGAGAAATGCCCGAGATCCTCACTTATACTCACTAGAGTCCTAAACGCTTCAAAAGATAAGGTGAGAGGAGAGAACAAGGAAAGAAATAAAGGCAACTTCAAAGCACAAAGAAAGGCGTACCAGAATAAGAGCTAGAGACAAGAAAGGGAAGATTACCCAGAGCAACCAATGCTCTCCTTTAGGGCTGAAGAAGATACAATGCCTGCTCAGAGCAAAAAGAGGAAGCAAAGACAACAGAAGGACAAGAGAGCAACACATTGGGACTATTTTCCTTGTTGACGGATATGAGAGAAGAAATGAAAATGAGAGATGAGCAATTCAAAGAAGAACTGAGGTGGAGAGATGAAGCAATGGCTGTAGAAAATACAAGAAGAGAAGAAAACTTAGTAGTAGTGCTCCAACAGAGGGATGAGGAATAGAGAGAAGAGTTATCAAAGAGGGACAAGGCATTGAGGGTTGAACTTAAAGAAAGAGAGAAAAGGCTCAGATCACCGATATGGGATTAAGAGTCGATCGTTTATGAGGTCAAGGAGAAGGAAATATAGCGGTAACCTCCTTCGTATACCGGGTTTTGTATCTTTACGAGGAACACCAAAAATAGATCAAAGCAACCATCCAAAAGATGGATGAAGAGCTAGAGTCCACTACCATGTGGAGAAATCAGGGACAAAGAGCATGTGATCTAGTGAACCGTAACCTTATAAAAAGATATATCGCTTCAAGGTGAATTTGAGCAGTCCTTGAACTCCATTGGGCAAAGGCAAAATGATCTTATTAAGCAAAACATCATAATGCAAGATTGGTATCTCTTTGACAGGATTGGAGAGGGCTCAATTGCAAAACTAGAACCCTCCATCCTTGAGTTCACACCCTTAAATGGAAGTTACAAATTTGAAGCAGTGAACCTCAAGCCATCCAGATCTCAATCATTACGTAGTTAGCAGATAGCTCTCTTCTTATTCCTCGTATACTTCTCTCAGTCTAATACTTATTCTATCTTGTAAACAACAAAATGTAAATTGTTACCTCTTTCTAATAAAATGATAGTTCCTGAAATTTTTGTGCATCGAATTTTTTGTTTGTTATTATCTTTTAATTTTGCCATCTTAGGAATGTTATTAAAATTTTGAACTTATGTTTGTTGGCCTGAATAAAGAAGAATTCATAATGTTAATTGTATGAAAGCTGCAAGTTGAAAATTGTAGGATGAAAAGGCATATTTTCTGAGTGAATGTTGTATTGGCTTGTTTGAAACTTTAAGAAAAAATTGGTGAAAATGTCAGTGTTATCATGAACCGCGTAATGGACTAGATGGCCTAACTCGAATGAAACAACCGAACAACACACAAATTTTTTTAAACAAAACAAGCTGAAGTTTCAATTGAAAATGAGGCTAAGTTGTGATGCCAATGATAAAAAAGGCTAAACTTTTAGATTCTTGAAAACTAAAATTGAAATCAAGGCTAATAAAGCTATTAATTCTAGTCAATTGAACAATACAATCTAGAAATGACTACACTAACACGTGGTCGTGCAATTCTCAAAACTCGACAGGTTTAGGTTAGAAAACCTTATGGGACTTATTATCATAAATCTTAAAGAGTCCTAGAACTTGGTTGCATTATTTTTCAAGGTGAAACTTAGACATCACAAATCAATTAAAATGATTTAAAGCCATCCTCGACGCTTGAGACTTTAAAAAACCTACCCTTGATATGCTATAAGCATAAACCTTAGTACCTACCTTGATCCTAATGTCTATTTCATCATCATCTCAACCTTATGAAAATCCTTAACCCTTCCTTAAATTTTACCTTATAGTAAAGAACCCATAAATTACCCAAACCTGCAAATTAGTGCCGAAGAAATGAGAAAGAGGATAAGTTTGGGGGAGTTAGAGTTTGAATTGAAAAGAAAAAGAAGAATAAAAGATGAGAAAGGAAGACAATTAAGAAAAAGTTGTATAAGAGAAGGTGCAAAACAGAAAACTGAGAAGCTGAAAAGGAAGAAAGTTACAAGGAGTGAGTTTGACCAGATTTATTGATCCCTGAGCTCAAGTTTTTAGGGTGTTCTGTACACCTGGCACTTTATGCCAACTAGTATGGGAGCTACTAACCCAAAGCTTGCTAAGGGGCTATAGAAAGCTTAAAAAGGTAAAACATTGCATTACTCCAAATCTAAAAAAAATAAATAGTAGTGGAAAAGAAAAGAAAAACAACAACAAGCTTCAGAGGAGGCAAAGAAGAAAGATGCACCAAAGCTAGTTTGGGGAAGTTTGAAGGGTTAATTCAGCAAAAAAATATGATGAGCAGTGAAGGCAAAGAGTTGAGAAACTGAATGCAATTTGGGTAAACTTGAGCCTAAAATGTCTAGTTATCTACCAAGTACCCTAGCCATTCATTACAAGCTCAAAAGACCTATTTGATTATGAGGGATGTATTATATCTACATTAGTGGAGAATAATATGACCAACAAGCCTATGGGACTTAAATTACTCTGAAAGAATATCATTCTACAAACTAACTCTCATAAGGCTACCTAATCAGCAAGTCAGTTATAAGGGGAAGACCACCACACACTCACATAGTCAAGGACTGTATCTATTTATTAACTATGAATTACATGCTACATTAAATTATTTAAATTAGAAACTTTCAAATTTTCTAAAATGAAGCTTGATTAGAGTTGATATCACAACTGAAATGATACTAAGACCTAAATGCTGCTCTGATTTAAAAGATGAGTTAATTGAAAAATGTCCTCAAAAAATTGAATTTTATTGTTTGAGTATGTTCATATCTTCTTTTGCTTTCGAGACAAGCAAGACTTTAAGTTTATAGTTTGATTTAGTCTAAAACCATCTATTTTTAAATCCATTTTCAAGAATATTTATGGTTTAAAAGTCCTAATTTAATGCACTATGGAGATTTAACTAAATTCTAGTTTTTGTAGAAACTTAAAGGAAATAAGAAGAATTCAACAGAAAAATGAGTAAAAATCAGCATGTTGCAAAGAAAGGGGCCAATGTCGCAACATTACTTCAGCAAATTTCCAATGTCGACATTAAGTAGATAAAGTCTTGAAACTATGGCAATGTCGCGACATTAGCTGGAGAAAGGAAAGACTGATGCAGAAATGTCGCGACATCACAAAAAACTCCAACAGTCAAATTATATCCACCATTCAATGTCGTGACATCATAACATTAACATGGTTGTGACATCAATTGAGGAAGGGAAGGAATGCATAGTTTAAATGTCACAACATCAAAACAATGTAGCGACATTAAACAAAGCTTGAACACTGGAAACCATCGCATCCAATGTTGTGACACTGAATAAATGTCGGAACATCAACCAAAAACACTGGCAGAGGATTTCAAAGCCATTGGACTTAATGTCGCAACATCAAAACATAAATGTCGTGACATCAGTTTAATAGTGTAGACCTATAGAGGCAATGTCACAACATCAGCAAGTGATCAACATGTCAATGTCACAACATCATATCAGCTCTCGATAGTTTAATGTCGTGATATTAAATAAATGTCGCGATATCGTTGAAGACATTGGGGAGAGGACCATAACACAGATACAATGTCGCGACATCGATAATCGCAATGTCGCCGACATCGATAATCGCACGTCACCTACATCGACACTACAATGTCACGACATCAGATACTACAATGTCTCGATATCAAGGCAAGTGTGTACGCGTAGGCATCGAAACGTCAGCATTATCGGCAACGCCGCAACACAAGAATGACAAGCAGTCGCGGACATCTAATTAATCTACAATAACATATCTCCAAATAGCGAAGACATCGCGACATGGACTTATCAATCAAACCGGGCGCGGTCAACATTCGATGTCGCGACATCAGCTGCAACCCACGACATCGACAACTCTAATGTCGTGACATCATCACGACATCACCCAAACACGCCAGCCTAAAGGCGCCACTTTGGCTTTCGAAGTGTGTGACTCTCCTCGTTTTTAAAATAGCCCAAGACCTGAGCCTATAAATAAAAGCTCATGGGGAGTAGTGCACAGCTTCCAAATATCAAGTCTCAATGCTTTTGGGAAAGCTCTAGTCTAAAGTCAAGTCTCATCGTGTGTGTATATATATATATATATATATATATTTTTTTTTCCTTCATTGCTTCTAGATTCGCTTTTAGGATGAAAGGAAGGTCTGATCCTTAAATTCTGAGTCAGACCACATGTAAATCGGCTTTCATTTCTGTCTAAACTTAAATGAAAATCTAGGATTTATTATGGGAATAATTTTTTTTTTATTTTGATTGCAATCTAAATGACTCATGAATTAGTCATCAGATTGTGATCCGCATTTGAAAGGCTAAACCCTTGGGAAGTTATCACTTTGTTGGGATTATTGATTGGAAGAGTTAATGTTGTTTTAGGTAAGAAAATAGGAGTGATTTAACTGGTATTACTCATCGAAGTTGTTCTAAATATCAATGTTCGCAATCAGAAGAACTGGTATCATTTGCTTCACTTTGGTGAACTTCAAGTGACGTAGTCAGACATCCAAGAGGTAGATGAGTAGCCATTTCTGGGTAAAATTACACTAATATTATATGGACTAATGAACTTTTGGGATTACTTTGATACATCACTAGTGAAGATCTGACCTTTACTATCAAGGCTCTCTCATGGGTGACAACAGAAATGTGTGCCCGAGGCATGAAATCCACTTACTAATCTAGCAGCTTAATCCTAAGGGGTTTCACCTCAATTAAGAGGAACAACTTCAACCTAGTGTTAGCTAAGATTCTAATCAAGGGAAGAGGAAATTCTTGTCTAATTGATGGCTAAGGTATCTTTAATCTGTAGAGGGCTCGCGAATATCCTCATTCATGGAGCAAGCAATTTCTAGTCCTAATGCCTATGAAGTACCGAGAAGGAAAAATAGTCAGATCTTAAAGATGAACAAGTAGATTTTCTAATTCCATTGTCTAGAAATAGAAGTGGAAAGTCAAGAGTGAAATGTGTCGAAGTTAGGGAGAATCCATGTCTATCTACCGCCTTCTCGGGGACAACTCCAAGATTCATATTCATTACTTTATCTTATTTGAAACTTGATAACACTATTTTTCTTGCCATGTGTTTCAGCTCATAGTATCTCTCTAATCATTTAGTTCAGAAATTTCATTAATTGCTGATTCTTTTATTTTTACTTAAAGAGTAAATTCTATCATGAGAACTTGAGAATTCAAACAGTAAGGATCTTTAGTAGTGAGGGTAGTTAATCTTTAAATTTTTCTAATTGATCCTCGTGGGAATGATATCTGTACTTAAAAATCCACTGTATTACTTATATGACCTGTGCACTTGCAATGATCTAGACCAACCCAATTTTCACATAAGATAACTTACACATCGGGCAAAAAACATATTTTATATCTTGGGTCTCAACAAGTTTTTGGCAGTTCTTGGTAGCTGTGTCAGAAAATTGTCTTAACAAAAGTATCAAGAATCAGTTGTTTTGGTGCAAAATCTTATCAATCACAGTATAGAAGTTGAACAAGTTAAAATTCTGATTTACACTGCTCCACTCACTACGTTGATAGGAGTCATAAGCTTGTATTATACCGCTTCTGATTTATTAAAGACTTTTCCAAGATAGCTAGACCATTATGCATATTTCTAGAAAAAGACACAAATTTTGATTTTAATGAAGCATGCATGTTTGCATTTGATGAGATAAAAGCTAGACTTGTAGTGTATCCTATCATGGCAACACCAGATTGGAACAAAAATTTTGAAATCAGGTGTGATGCTAGGGACTTTTCCATGGGAGTAGTATTGGGGTAGAGAATTGAGAAAACGTCATCTATTATGCTAGCAAAACCTTCAATGAAACTCAAGAAAAATATTCAACCACAAAGAAGGAGATGCTGCTAGTAGTCTTTGCTTGTGAAAAATTTAGACCATATATCCTGGGGTCTCATGATATTGTGCATACAAATCATAAAGCAATCAAATACTTAATGGCAAAGAAAGATGCTAAGCCCAGATTGATCAAATGGATTTTGTTGCTGCAAGAGTTTGATATAGAGATAAAGGACAAAATGGGGAGTGACAATGTAATTGCGGACCACTTATCTAGAATAGAAAGCATAGCTAAAGGCAGAAGAGGATTTGAAATTGATGAAAGTTTTCCTGATGAGCAATTATTTTAGATGAAAACCCAGCTACCTTGGTATGCTGATTTGGTGAATTATCTTGCTTATGGTATTATGCCATAGGAGTTAAAATATCAGCAGAAAAAGAAATTGAGGCCTGAAGCTAGATTTTTCATCTAGGATGACCCACTTCTGTTTAGGAGGGGTGCATATCAGATCATTATAAGGTGTATACCTAAAAGTGAGCAAGTTGAAATTCTTGACAAATGCCACTCAGCACATTATGGAGGTCATTTTGCAGGACAAAGGATAGCTCAAAAGATCCTCTAATATGTTTTCTACTAGCTAATAGTGTTTAGAGATAGTTTTGAATGGGTTGACAAATGCTAGAAAATGGGTAACATCAACAGAAGAAATGAAATGCCTCTACAAGGAATCTTGGTTATACATATTTTTTATGTCTGGGGAATAGATTTTATGGGACCATTTCCACCATCTTATGGGAACTTATACATTCTCCTTGTGTGGATTATGTAGAAGTGGGTAAAAGTTGTTGCTTGTCCAAGGAATGATGCAAATACAGTTCTAGGGTTTGTCCAGAGGAACATACTGACCAGATGTGGAGCTCCAAGAACCATTATCAGTGATGAGGGAAGTCACTTTACAAACAAGCTATTTGCAAAGCTCATGAGCAAATATAGGGTGGGGTAAGACATGCTATGGGTTTGGCTTATCATCCTTAATCAAATGGACAAGCTGAAGTGTCCAATAGAGAGAAAAAGAACATTCTAGAGAAGACAATGAATACAAGAAAGGATTGGTCCTTAAAGCTAGAGGATGCATTATGGCCTTAAAGGACTGCCTACAAAACTCCTATTGGGATGTCACCATATAGGATTGTTTTTAGAAAATTATGTCATTTACCTCTCGAATTGGAGCACAAAGCTATGTGGGCAATTAAGAAGATGAACTTTGACTGCCAAATTGGAAAAAATAAAGATTTTTCCAATTGAATGAGTTTGAAGAATTAAGGAATGAGAATGCGGACAAGTTACATATTCTTACAAGGACAAAATTAAAAAGATGGCATGATTGCAGTACTTTGAGGAAGGAGTTTAAGGTGGGGAGAATCGATCCCGCTTATAAACTCAAGACTCAGATTCTTTCCTTGTAAAAGAGTAATTAAAATCAAGATGGAATGATTCCCTTGAGCGCCATCAAGTCAACACTGAAAATAATTTAAAGTAAATGGACAAAGGCTGAAGCATTACTTGGGAGGAACAATGAATGAGGAGTAGTCAAGTGGCTAGAAAGTTTACAGGAGATGATTTATTGAATAGCTTTGATGCAGCAACTATGTCTATCTAAGGACACTAAACAGAGCAACTTCTTGGGAGGCAACCCAAAAAGAAAAAGGAATTTTTGCCCAGTTATTATTTTAGCTTATTTTTAGTTAAGTTAGTGTGGCATTTTGATTTTTATTGTTTAAGTTAGTTTTTGTTTGTGTTTTTTAGGACATTAAGGTTGATTCTAAGTATGGGAGTTTCATCAAGATAACCTCAAAAAAAGTATAATGATCAGAATTGATCATCTAAGGGAGTCCTTTGTTTTTAACTTACATATCTCCTATATTGAGGGCAATGCATGTTATAAGTTTCGGGGAGTTGTATTGAGGGAGGTCCCTCTACTTTAAAAAAAAAAATTCCAACAGCTTCAATTGTCTTATTTTTAGTGTTTTTCCATATTTTCTTGTTTTTTAGTTTCTTTTCTTTACAATAGATAAATTTTGTTGTGATGAAAATACTGAGCTTAAAAGGCCATGCTTGAATATGCTTGTCTGAATCATAGTCATTTTGTGCTAATAGCTTGATTTTGGTGGAGTTTGTTTTGTCTGAAGTGAGTGTGTTTCTTGCTTAAATATATGATGAAAATTGGTCACAATTTTGAATTGTTAATTTTTGTAGAATTAATTGAAAATAACCTGTGTCCCGACATATCTTTGAATCACGACACATCAGAGTTCTGACCTGTCTCATATTGTAAAGCTCATGTGTTGTGACATGTTTTATAAATGTCGCGATTAATTTTTTAAAGATTTAGAAGCTAACTTATGTCGCTTGTCTTGATCTAAAAGTATCACTACATTTCACAGTTCGCTTGTTTCGTATGGTAAAACATTCGTCAATTTGTCAATGTCACAATACTCTTTTAGCCTTGAGAGCCCAATTAAGTGTCGCAACACAACTTATGAATGTCACGACAATCTCAATGTCGCAACACAGTCTTTTTCCCTTTAAAATAGAATCTAAAACTTTCAAAAGTCCAAATTTGAAGTTGTAACACCCCAAATTATACCCTAACAGTTTTATAACATGTTTTGGGTATAATAAAAGTAAATGTATATTTTTCCAGAATAAAACAATGCTAAAAATAAAATAAGCAAAATTTAAAATTAATCTAAAGGTCAAGGGTAAATTAGTAATTTATCAATTTCGGACCCAAAGGTCATGTGATAAGAAGATTATAGGCTAAAGTGGAAATATGAATAAATTGATTTGCAAATAGAGGGGAGTTGGAGGACCAAATAGAAAAAATTGGACATTTGACCCAAATGGGTATTAGACCAAACAAGACCTAAGAAATATCTCATTTTGCTTTTGGTTGTAAGGGCAAACCTACGAGAGAAAAGAAGAGAAGAGAAGAGAAGAGAAAGAGAAGAAGAAGAAGGAAGAAAAGAAGAAGAGAAGTGCAAGAAAAGAAAAGGTATGGAATACTAGTATAGAAACTTTGGTAAGGATGCTTGTTTAGAAATTTTGTTGGAAAATACTTGTTTAAGTTGGGTTAGAAAAACCCTAACTCTTCAATACATGTGTATTTTGGTTGGTCTAAGTTAGTTTTAGAGTTTTGTTTTGTAACGGCTGATTCAAGTTGCAGAAAATGGGCCAAACCGGCCATTTCTTGCTCGACAACCCTACGCCTAAGAGTAGGAGTCCACGCCTAGGCATAGAGCTCCGCCTAAGTGGAGGCTCCTTCTCCTAGGTGGACCCGAGCTAGGGTTTTTGCATTTTCTGGTCTACCTAGGCGTAGCAATGCTTGCCTTAGGCAGTCCTCTCCGCCTGCATAGCGGGCCGCTAAAATTTCCATAAGCTCTACTTTTGTTCCTCTTTTCCCATAAGTCTAACAATCGTCCATTGGATTAATGAGAATACTAATAACTGAATGAAAGGGTTCATACAAGTATAGAAATTATATGAAAAATGTTATGTACCTCGCCGCCTTGGCGAAGCGAATTGGGCAAACATTGTTTCTTGCCCTTATTTGCTTATGGGTTTAAAATGAAGTGTTATCCCTTGGTTAAGGGATGAAAATATAAATATGTAACGAAGGCATATAGAAAAATGTATAAATGTCTAAATAATACAAGAATAAAGATGCATGCGGAAATGATAAGAAAATATCGAAATATGATTACTGGATAACAATAGTTATTCGGGGATATGGGATATATATTGTAAATGAAATAAAAGAAACAAATTGCCTGCTTAGAACCTAGTAGAGGGATAGATGGGCATGCCTGGCTGTGAAACAAGTCTCCAAAAGACACGATCGTCTTTGTCACATACGCTCTGGCCCATGGATGGTCATTGTTCAGATAATGATATCAAAGGCCTATGGGCCCTTGGGTGGTCATTGTCTCATACAATGATAACAGCGCCTTGAGCTCCCATGGGATGGTCATTGTCTCGCATAATGATAACAAGACTTCTAAGTCCTTATAGTTCATTGTCTCGCATACGGGGATTATAGCACCTTCTAATCCTTATAGGTTCCCATATCCACTTCTAAGGTATTTGCATGCATGAAACATAAGATAGGTGTAAATGACAGACATGATATGAGAAGTATTAGCATTGCTAAGGCGTGGATGATACGATACAAGGATAAGCACAAGAAGCAAAACGAATGAAATATGATATGGAATGAAACATGATAAGTCTAATAAGTATGATATATGTAGAAGCATATCTATAAATGATATGTTCAAACATGAATAAGCATGTGTATATGTAAATGAATGTTAAAGTTATATGCAGTTGTCTAAAGTGTGATGACCCTTATTAGAGATCGTCTACATGTATTATTTCCCACTAAGCTATAAACTTAGCACAGGTGTTTCATCCGTGTAAGTACAGGAGAAGCAGGAACAAGAAGTCTGGACATTCCACATCAGCAACCAAGGCCAATGGTGCCCACTGAAGACCTTTTGTTCTATTTTTGTATATGTTTTGCCTTTGTAAGCAATGTAAAAATTTGTATATGTTGAACACTCCCATTTATGGAGTTTTCAATATATTTTGTAATCCTCTAATACTGAATATATTTCAAGTTAAATGTTTAACAGTACATGAATGAACAAGTTAATGGTATGGTAAAAAGTAAAACATAGTGACAAGTTAGTAGTATCAGAGCACCCCGTGTTGGGGGCGTCACAAGTTAGATGGTAAAAGAGGCATGACAAAAGCTCATCATTTTCCAACTGTTAGAAAACCTAGACCCCTTTTTCCTTATCTCAATCCTTCATCTTCTCCTTCGTCAAGAATGTTTGAGCAACAGAAGTTAGTGCTAAATCTAGATGAGATAATGGTAGAGATTAGGGTCGATACAAGGGAGACAGTGGCTGAGATTGTCGAGAAAGTTCCTGAGAAGGAACTTCATAGGAAAAGAAGAATAAGAAGAAGTGGGAAAGGAAAGAAAAAGAAAAAGAGGGGAAGAAGAAGAGAAAGAACGTGGAACTGATTGGCGGCGTAGAAGGGTTAAGGATGTTAGTGCAGCGTGGCTCAGAAGGTGTCAATCGGAAGTTAAAACTCGAAATGACGGCACATGAGTGGAAAGATTCAAAACGAGGATGCGTTGACCACTCGAATGTGCTTCATGATGAGGTAATGTACTATGATGCAGGAGCTTCTACAACAAACCTGAATTCAATCTTAATTATGGAAAATTCATATATGGGAGTTTGTGAAACTTTGCAGACACCAAATTTACTTCTTTTCCAAGTATTTTGAGTCTTGTTACTATCTTGATTTGAAATTATTTTATTTTAGTAAGATTTGTTCTCCAAGTCAAAGTAGTAGTTGTTTTATTTAATTTAGAAAGTTTGTTTTGCTAGTTAAACTAGGAGTTTCTATTTCTTTTTAGAAAGATTTGCATTTAGGAGTTGCTTTATTTAAATTAGAAAGTCTTGTTTTCCAAGTCAAAGTAGGAGTTGCTTCATTTAATTTAGAAAGTGTGGGGCTTATAAATACCCCCTTAATGTAGTCTTTGATTATTCAGTCCAAGTTTAATAATATTTTCAGATTTCTCTTTTTAAGAGTTCTCTCTTGTCCTCTTATCTCATTGGTGGATTCCTCGAGGTGAGTGTGCCCATTACTTATCCTCGTGATTCATAGTGGTGGCGAAGCATATCTCGCTCTCTTATCTCCGAGATTCCTGGTGCGGCGAAGCCAGGTTTCTTATCTCTTGGTGCATTCCTTGAGTGGCAAAGTAAGTTTCTATCCTTCTATAACATCTACTAATCTCGACATCTTTTTTTTTTTAACTTTCCAAATCCAATTTTCCAACCACAACCCAAAACTTTCCAAATCTTGTTCCATAATTCTAAATAATTTCCATATACTTTGTTTCACCCTAGAAACCACAAATACCATCATCCCTAACCTTAAAGAAACCCCAAAATCGTGCATAGCCCTAGCCTACCATAGAAAAACCTACTCAAAACAAAATTACTTTGCATTAAATTGAACTCGAAACTTTCCAAAATTAAAGTCCTTCATTCTAAACCTTAATTCCACCATAAATAAACCTCAAATAAGCCCCTATAACCTGTGAGACCAGACATGTCTCTTACCCTTTAAACTTACATCCTATACCCCTAAACTACACAAACCCATCTCTAACTTACCCAAACCGTTAGATCATCTATCATGGTCTCGTCCTTGCATCATACCATGTCATGGATGAGGAATCTCTGGCAGCAATTTGGTGTAAGTTAGAAAGTCGGTACATGCCAAAGTCATTCACGAACAAAATACTTCTTAAGAATAAGTTATATGGTCTAAAGATGGCAGATGGGTCAGCACTAAATCAACACATAAACATGTTTAATCAGCTTATTAGTTATCTGAATAAAGTTGATGTGAAATTCAAAGAGGAAGACATGGCATTAATTTTACTGAATTCTCTACCCAAGTCTTACGAGAATCTAGTTACCACTTTGATGTGGGGGAAAGAAACCCTAGAATTGGAGGAGATCATAGGTGCTATACTATTCTTTAATCAAAGGAAGAAAGCTAGTGATGGGAGTTCACAGGGTGAAGGGCTTGTGGCCAAGGGTAATCAAGAGCGTGGGAGAAACAAGTCTTAAAGTAAGTTGAGTAGAAACAAATCTTGATCCAAATCTAGGAGAAGAAAGGATATTCAATGTTACAAGTGTGGGAAAAAGAGGTACATAAAACAAGAATGTCCAGAATGGAAAAAAATGAACACAGAAAACAAAGAGGGTTGTTCATTAAGGTCTACAAATGTAGTAGAAGAAGGGAGACTCGTAGACTGGGTGATTATGGGATATGCTTTGGGCTTTCATCCACCCGATCATTCGAGACAGATTTAGGATTATGGATTCGACATGTTCTTATCATATGACACCCAATAAAGATTGGTTTGACACTTACAGGTTAGTAAATTCTGGTTATGTTATGATGGGTAATGATGCTTCATGCAAGGTTATCATAATGGGGAATATCAGAGTTAAGATGTTTGATTTATGTCATTAGAACGCCAGGTGATGTTAGACATAATTCCTACTTCAGAGGGAAGAATTGATTTAATGGGAACTTTAGACTAAGAATGGTTTTAGTTAAAAATCTATCAATGGAGTAATGAAGGTGAGCAAAGGTGTCTTCACAATGATGAAGGGACAGAAGCTAGCAAGAAATATCTATAAATTGATGGGTACCATAATTGTAGGTGGAGATGCAACCGTAAAGCCTGAGATAGATAAGATAACTCAGGGTATATGCGCGTTAGGTATACGGGTGAGTACGGGATGATGGAGCTTCATAAGAGAAAACTATTAAAGGGTATCAAGACATGCAAGCTTGAGTTATGCAAATATTGTGTTCTAAGGAAACAAAATAAGGTGCAGTTCAAGACAACCACACACAAGACAGAAAGGATCCTTGATTAAGTTCATACAAGAAGTTTTGGGGCCAGTACAGACAGCATCATTGGGAGGAATGTATATTTAGTGAGTTTTATTGATGACTACTCACGGAAAGTTTAGGTATACTTCTTGCGACATAAGTTAGAAACATTCGACAAATTCAAGTTATGGAAAACTGAAGTGGAAAACCAAATAAGGAGGAAGATAAAATGCCTTAGGTCAGATAATGGTACAAAGTACACAGACTAGAGATTCACAGAGTTGTGTTAAGAGCATGGGATTAAGAGGCACTTCACGGTCCGGAAGACATTACAACTGAATGGTGTGGCAGAGATGATGAATATATCTATAGCTGAAAGAGCTCGGTATATCATATTGAATGCAGGACTAGAAAAGAAGTTCTGGGCAGAGGCAATAAGTATGGCATGCTACTTAATCAATAAGTCACTAAGGGCAGCATTAGATGGGAAAGTTGTAGAGGAGGTATGGACAGGTAATGAGGTAGACTATTCGAGGTTAAGAGTGTTCGGATGTCCAGCCTATGCACACATTACTGGAGGGGAGATATCGAAGCTTGATGTTAAGTCTAGACAGTGCACTTTTTTGGGATATCAGAAAGAGTTAAAAGGCTTCAAGCTGTGGGAACCGAAGGCAAACGAGGTGGTGATCAGTAGAGATGTGATTTTTGATGAGAAATCCATGTTGCAAAATACTCAGAAATATGAGATGCAGGCTCTAAAAAATTATTACAGTGATGAGTATGTGGTACAGGTGGAGCTAGAGACTCATAATGCAAAGGATGATACTCAGAATGCAGAGGGACCAGTATAAAAGATCAGTAGCCCTATAGTATAGCCACATGCAAAGACAAGCACACTATCAAGTCGCCTAACAAGTATGGTTTTGAGAATTTGGTTTCTTATGCTCTAATTACTATTAGTGGGAATCCTACTAACTTTCAAGAGGCAATACATAGCCAAGAGAAAGGTAGTTGGATGGGTACTATGGAGGAGGAGATGCAATCTCTACATAAGAACCAAATGTGGGAGTTGGTGGAACTTCCTAAAGGGAAGAGAGCTGTAGGGTGCAAGTGGGTGTACAAGAAGAAAGAAGCAGTTTTAGAAAATGTGGGTGAAAATTTCAAGGCTTGCCTAGTAGCAAAGGGTTACTCACATAAGCATGGGATTAACTATGATGAGATATTTCCCCCATGGTCAGACATACCTCTATCAAGACAGTGTTAAGTTTGGTAGCGTATTTTGATATGGAGTTGGAGCATATGGATGTAAAGACAGTTTTCCTTCATGGTGAGTTAGAGGAGACTTTTCACATGATAATGTACCTGTAAGGGTTCACTCAACATGGATGTGAACACTTATCTCAGAATCAAGAAGTCACTATATGGGTTAAAGTAGTCCCCAAGGCAATGGTATAAGAGATTCGACTCCTATATGATCCAAATTGGCTACAAAATATGTGAGTATGACTATTGTGTTTATGTGAAAGAGTCTTGATGATGGTTCATCTATTTTCGTTGTTTATGTGATGATATGTCAGACACGCAAAGAGTAAGGAGCGAGGTAAAACAAATTAAAGATCTTATTGAATAGAGAATTTGACATGAAGGATTTAGGTGCAACCAAGAAGATTCTTGGGATGGAGATTCATAGAGAAAGAGCTCTAGGGAGATTATGGTTGTCTTAGAGTTGCTATATAAGTTAGGAAGGTGTTGGAGAGTTCAGCATGGAGAATACAAAACCAGTAAGTACACCTTTAGTGAACCATTTTAGATTGTCTACAACATAGTGCCCAAAGACAAATGATGATGTACACATGTCACAGTCTCATGCAAGCGGGTAGGTGCTTCATGTATGCTATGGCTCAGACAAGACTAGATTTGCACAAAGCATAGTGTAGCGAGCAAGTTTCTATTGAATCAGACGATTGCATCAAAAGTGCTCAAGTGATCTTTAGATACTTGAGAGGGACAACAAACTATGGCATCATGTTCAATAGGCAACATAGTGTTCCTTCAACTGTGGGATATGTAGATAAGGATTATGCAAAGGATTTGGATGATAGGAGGTCTACTACAGGTTACTTGTTCACTCTTGGCAGAGGACTTATTTGTTGGAAGTCTGATGAGTCCTAAACTCATCTATTTTTAATCCATTTTTCTGGCATATTTTTAGTAGTTTCATATATATTTTAATGTCAAATTATGATATATTCACCAACTTTGTGTTTTGCAGGTTTTAATTGAAAAAGGATATAATTCCAGTAGAAAAAAAGAAAAAAAAATGGTAAATGCAGCATTCTCTATCGCGACATAGTATTTGTGTGTCGTGAAAAAATTTCAAGTAGACCAGAAGAACTATGTCGCAGCCAACAGCTGCATGTCACAGCAAAATCCAAGCTGAACTCAAGGCAAAAATAAAATCTCTATCACGACAGCATTTTCTCGTCATGGCTACCGTTTAAGAAGAATGTAAAGACCGCCACGCACACTCTTAACTTTGTCGTGACAATGATCAAGACAAATGGAAAAGGAACTTTGTCGCAACAATCCTAACTCGCCGCAAACATAAAGCATTGGGCATTAGCAAACGAACTCGCCGCGGATAAAAGATGCTATTTCGATAGAATATGGCGCGATATAAATATAAGTCACCGCGATAAGTGTTTCGCTTTATCGCAATAAAGTTTTCAACATGGGACCATCCCAAGGAAGCATTTTTATCGCGACAAAGAAAAATTTATCTTGACATAACATTCAGAGTTCACAACAAAGAGCAACAGAACTTTGTTGCTACAAGAAATTGAAGAGCAATACAAGAGGAATGGCGACAAAGAAATTCTTGTTACAACATAATGAAGAATTGAAGGCAGAATCTCTATCGCGACAAAGAAGTTTTATGTCGTGACAATAAAAGCTACATAGTGATAGAATTTTGTCGCGATAGAAGAAAATTCAGTCGTGACAGAAATTGAAAGAGAATTGAGATTAGTCAAGTCAATGTTTGTCGCAACAAAGATTTCTATGTCACAACAAACAAATTTCAACCAAATGATAAGGACCGTAGAAGAAAAGTCTATTATGACAAAAAGATAAACTCACAAGATGGAGTCATATGAAACCAAGAAATCTCGTCAATTTACATAGAAAATCTATTGCGAGAGAGTAGATAAAATGAAGAGAAAAATGCTTGTCGAGATAAAGAAAATTTATCGCTATAGCCTACTGTGTAAAAGTGTATAAAAGCCGGGTAACAAATTTTGTGTCGCGACAAGACATTCCTGGCCACGATAAGAACAAGATTGTCGATCAAAGCTCGCTTCGCGACATTATCAAAGTCTATCGCGATTGCATCCAAGAAAAGCTCAGAACCGATTCGACAAAAATGCATGTCAAGCACAGGCTTCGTAGACAAAGATTCAAAGACTCTATTGCAACAGAACTTTCTATGTTACGATAGAGCGACTAATTTGAGCCATAAATTTGGGGATCCACAACACGCTTTCAAGGCGGGGCTCTAACATTAAAAGCCTTATAAATAGGACGATCTAGGGCAATCGCTCCCAGCTTGAATTCAGACTAATGATAGTTGAAGACACTTTGTCAACTATTTTTTTCTCTTTTATTTTTCTTTTATTCCTTTAGTAGATTTAGCTCGAGCAGCTTTTTAGTTAGTTTTTTCTTTGATTTTCCTCGAGTTGAGTAATGTGCGACAAATGAATTTTCAAATTTTCTCTTCATAATTGTTTTGAATAAAATGGAGTTTGGAAAATTTCTGGAGTTCATTTATTTCAGTTCGTTTACACTTTCAATGAATTTTCCTAATTAGTTAGTCACTGGTATGAGTGAACCAGTTTTGAAAGATTGAGCTCCCTCTAGGAAGGGTTGATGATGATTGTTATTTTTCTGCACAAATTAGAAGAATGTCATTGTTAGAATTCTTAAATATATTTGATTGGTATTATTTTTTAACTTAATTGTTCCAAGTACTAGTACCGTGTACCCAAACAAAGTATTGTATCTTGCTCTTATTTCCAAGAGGCCCTCTGCGTGACACAGAGATGGAGAATCCTAAGGTATGTGAAAGAAATGACTAATACTTTGGAATTAATGAACTCTGAAAGATTACGCAGATAAATCACTAACTTACTCATGGTTTAAGGATAGTTTGATGAAGTATCAGTTTGATCGCTCAGAGGTTTCTCCTCTTTCTGACGAAATGATTTTGATCCCGTGTTAGCATAGATCTAATCAAGGTGATGGAGAGTTTCATTAAGTATCAAGGATGAGGTTCCAAACTTTAAGTCGAGAAGGCTCAGTATCTTTGTCTATAGGGGGCACGAATTCTTCATCCCAAGATTCGTCAGAAGTACCGAAGGAAAATACCCACATCTTAGAAAGAGGATTACAGTTATTACAAGTAAATCTAATTTAGGACCGATGATTTCTAAAATATGAATTTTAACTAGTGAAATGTATGGTTAAGGGAGAACCATATCACGCACTGACAAATTCAAATTCTTCCAACTTATGTCTTAACTATGATTCAAAATGGTGCAAAAATTGACAATTATTCATTGATCTATTTCCCAGTGTTGTCTGACTCGGTGAATTCTCAATTCCATTCTTATTAATATTCTTTATGTATACTAGTGAAATTACTTTAGTATTATTTTATTCATTCTCTAATCATCTTAATATTGGAGTTCAATAGTAAGGATCTACAGTAGTTGGGGTAGTTGGTTTTGTGATTCCTCATCAATCCTCGTAGAAACGATATCTGGACTTAATAAAAATTCACTTTTATTACTTGTACAATTTGTGCACTTGCAGTGATTTAGACCAATCAAATTTTTTAATGAATCAAGTTTACAAAAAAGACAAACACATATTTTCAACAAAATCAAGCAACAAATTTTTAGTGCCCCTTACCGGGGACTTTATTTAGTCTTCGGCAGCAGTGCTAATTACTTGGCAAATTTGGTCTATATATATACATATAAAAAAGGTCAACAAGTTTTTAGCGTCGTTTCCAGGGACTTTAGTTAGTCTTTGGTAGCCGTGTCAAAAATTTGGTCAACAAGTTTTTGGCGCCGTTGCCGGGGACTTTAATTAGTCTTTGGTAGTCGTGTCAGAAATTTGGTCAACAAAGTCTATGGTACAATCCTTAGTTGCATTATCTACCATTGAGTCAAAGTATATGGTAGTAGTTGAAGCTACCAAGGAAGCATTGTGGCTAACAGGATTGGTCAAGGAGCTGGGTATTCAGAAAAGTGGAGTTTAGTTGCATTGTGACAGTCAGAGTGCCTCTTTTTGGAAAAGAACCAAGTGTATCATGCAAGGACCAAACACATAGATGTGAGGTTTCACAAGATCAGGGAGTTTGTCTCTTTTCATTATAACCCTTCTATGTAACCCTATTTGGTCATAATGAAAAGTTCAAGCCGTTGTTCCCGTGGATGTAGGCACACTGCCGAACCATGTAAAATCTGTGTATTTTTTTTGTTTTTCTTCTCCGATTCTTATCACCATTCTTGCACGATTCTCAATAAAATAGGAATCTTATGTTTGTCTACATCAATAGGAAAATATTAAAAAAATTGAAAACAAAAATATCATTTGCATTATTCCGTATATTCTTACAAATAATACTTATCTTATGGGTAAAAAGTAATAATTACAAAAAAAATAACCCCAAACTACCCCTAACTAATCCTACGGTAAAATTCAAGAAAATATATATATATATATATGTTACTTCTTCTTCTTCTTCTTCTTCTTCCTCAACAAGATACGACCTTTAGCCACAATCACTCTTCTTCTTCCTCTTCTTCTTCCTCACCAAGACATGACGTCCAACCACATCTTCTTTTTCATCATCTTCTTCTTCTTCTTCTTCTTCTTTTCCTTTTTCTTCTTCTTTTTCTTCTTCTTCTTCTTCTTATTCTTCTTTTTGTTCTTCTTCTTCATCTTCTTCTTCCTCTTCTTCCTCACATCCCTTCGGCCGCATTGAACCATCTGCAATAAGCTAATCCCAAAACCCTAACTTCTTCTTCTTCATCCTTGGATCACGACGCCATTACAGGTTCCTCCCTCCCGTCTCGTCGGCCCTTTTAAGATTATCTTCTAAAACCCTAACATCTTCTTTTTCTTCTTCATTTGAACACTTTTTCCTCATTGGAAAACCCATCACGAGATTTCTATGGGAAGGAAGAAAGCTTCCTCACAAGATTTTTGTTGTACTGTGACAATACCATGTGATTTGGTATACTAGACGAGCTTCCTTGTTTTTTAAATTTGCATCACCATAACATACTCGGTGTTACTACCATAACATACTGGGGTACTACCATAACATAATGGGGTTACTACCATAATGAAAAAATGCGCAAAATGAAAAAGAAATGCCAAGACCCCATACAAATAAGTATATTATACACCTATTTCATGTTTATGGTTGTAATGAGTCAAACCATTGGTTAGGTACCAATTTGGAATGGGTGGTACTACCATAATATATTAGGTGTACTACCGTAGTATACTCGGTGTACTACTTGGTACTATCATAACACTTGGTTATTATCTGATATATTATGGATGCCTAACAAGTAGTAGTTATGTTTGAAGGTGAATTCAGAGAGTAAATGACAAACTATTATGTTGTATTTGTTGGTAAAAAACGTGGAGTATGCGATGCATGGATTGAATGTCGAAGAAGGGTGATATTCTATAAAGGGGGTCATATAAAGCCTACACTTCTAGAGACAGAGCTATGCAATCATGAGTGTTATATCCACCAGGATGGAAGACACTTGATGGATCTAGTGCTGGAATATGTTCCCCTACTCCCAATCGTGGACATGAAGATAAAAAACAAAATGGAGAAGTGTTTAAGTGCTATGAACATCTGTTTCATTACTTGCGTCATAACAACATCAATGTACGTAATTGTAATTGAATAATTGTTGTAATAGCTTCACCAAATTGTATGAATGAAAATTTTCTTGAAATGGTATCATCTTGTGTATGGAATAAAGCTTGACTGTAATCTTTACTTTATATGAATGAAAATTCAGAATTTTGCTTCAAGTACACTTCTTCTTAATTACAAAATATATTAGGTTTGGACTTCAACATATCAACAAAACATCCTTAAAAATGGATGAAAAATTTTGAAAATAAAAAACAAACTAATACTATCAACCAATTACCTACACAAATTCACAATAAACATAAACATGACATACAATTTATATAAAAAAAAAACAAAAAACAAGAATTATGTCTCTCATATTTTCTTTATTTGAAATTTTGTCCTTTTCAACCTTCTTTGACATTAATCCAAAAATCACATACTCCATGTTTTCAACCAACAAATACAACATAATAGTTTGTCATTTTCTCTCTAAATTTACCTAGAAGCATAACTACTATTTGTTAGGCATCCATAAGAGATCAAATAATAACCAAGTGTTATGGTAGTAGCGGGTAGTACACCGAGTATATTATGGTAGTACACCCAATATATTATGGTAGTACCACCTATTCCAAATAGGTACCTAACAAATGAAAATATATTTTTTGTTTTTTTGTATAAAATATATGTCATGTTTATGTTTATTGTGAATTTGTGCAGGCAACTGGTTGATGGTATTAGTTTGTTTTTTATTTTCAAGTGTTTTCACCCATTTATATTTTGTTGACATGTTGAAGTCCAAACCTAATATATAGTGTGATTAAGAAGAAGTGTACTTGAAGTAAAATTCTGAACTTTCATTCATATCAAGTAAAGATTACAGTTAAGCTTCATTCCATACACAAGATGGTACCATTTCAAGCAAATTTTCATTCATACAATTTGGTGAAGCCATTACAACATTTATACGATTACAATTACATACATTGATGTTGTTATGACCCAAGTAATGAAACAGTTACACATAGCACTTGAACACTTCTCTATTTGTTTTTTGTCTTCATGTCCACAATTAGGAGTAGGGAAAGATATTCCAGCACTAGATCCATCTTGGTGGATATAGCACCCATGATCGCATAGCTCTGTCTCTAGAAGTGTAGGCTTTGTATGACCCCCTTTGTTGAATATCACCCATCTTTAACATTCAATCCATAAATCGCATACTTCGCATTTTCGACTAGCAAATACAACATAATAGTTTGTCATTTACTCTCTGAATTTACCTTCAAACATAACTACTACTTGTTAGGCATCCATAATACATCAATTAATAACCAAGTGTTATGGTAGTACCGAGTAGTACACCGAGTATATTATGGTAGTACACCCAATATATTATGGTAGTACCACCCATTCCAAATAGGTACTTAATCAATGGCCTAATTCATTACAACCATAAACATGTAATAGCTGTGTAATATACTTATTTTTATGGGGCCTTGGCATTTTTTTTCCATTTTGCACATTTTTTCATTATGGTAGTACTAGGTAGTACCCCCAGTATGTTATGGTATTAATATCGAGCATATTATGGTGATACAAATTTAAAAAACAAGGAAGCTCGTCCAGTATACCAAATCTCATGGTATTGTCATGGTACAACAAAAATCTCGTGAGGAAGCTTTTTTCCTTCCCATAGAAATCTCATGATGGGTGTTCCAATAAGGAAAAAGTGTTCAAATGAAGAAGAAGAAAAAAAAGATGTTAGGGTTTTGGGATTATCTTCTTACCTGTAGATGCTTCAAAGGGATCGACGAGACGGGAATGAGGAACCTATAATGGTGTCATGATATAAAGATGAAGAAGAAGAAGTTGGGGTTTTTTGGAATTAGCTTACTACAGATGGTTCAATGCGGCCGAATGGATGTGAGGAAGAAAACGAAGAAGACGAAGAAGGTGATGTGGTTGGACGTTGTGTCGTGGTGAGGAAGAAGACGAAGATGTGGCTGGACATTGTGTCTTGGTGAGGAAGAAGAAGAAGAAGAAGAAATAAGAAGAAGAAGAAGAAGAAGTTTTTTTTTTCTTGAATTTTACGTTAAGAGTAGGGTAGTTTGAGGTTATTTTTTATAGTCATTACTTTTTTACACATAAGACAATTATTTTTTATAAGAATGTAGTGACCAATGTAAATGATATTCTTGTTTTCAATTTTTCTAATATTTTCTTATTGATGTAGACAAACATAAGATTCCCATAAAAAATTAAATCAACTCATAGCTTGAATTTCTTTGTCGGCCCATAACTTAGGAGCACCCTAACCTATCCTATGATTATCATGCTTAAGTTATTAAACTTCAAAGTTTTTGTTTAGTTCGTGAAAAGAATGGGTTGGTGAATTTCATTTTGACATACAAAATAAAAATTAGAAAACTAATTTTTTTTCAAACTAATACTACGCCTAAAATAACACTTCTAACATGAGGAAAAGTAGATTCCCTTTGATGATGTTCTAAAAATCACAAATGATTTTTGCTTTAAAACCCGCTCTAATATCAATTGTAGGATGAATCTCAACAATGGAACACACCTAGATGGAAGGGGGGAGGGGGAATAGGTGTTTTTGGCTATTCCTTTTAAAGACAATTTATCCAAATAACGATAACCAACTTTCTCAAAAAAAATTCCTCTCTACAACCTTAAAATCACTTTAAGATTCTATCAAATGCAAAAGATGCAACAATACTTCCCAAACAATATAAGAATGCAAGTCACAAGAAAATGATTCAACCTATCATTCAAGAATCTAATACAAAGGAATCAATCCATATTAAAAACTGAAATAAGGAAGAAAAAAAGAAGATAGAATAGAACACCAAATTTACGTGGAAAACCTCATAAGAGGTCAAAAAAAAAACCCACAAGCCTACAACTAATCAAAATTTCATTATGACGAATGAGTTAGTTGTACAAGGAAATCCCAACTTGAAGCTTCTAATCCCTCACAAACTACTTCATGGAACTTTCTCATCTAAACTCTTCCCTCGTCTTTTTGAACATACTTGAAATCCTTCCCACACTTTATCTCAGCCTTCTTGTTGAAGATGCATCAAGAAGAACGAGAGTTTTCGTCGAAACTCCATTGCTTTAAGAGTAGAGTGAACACATGATCTCAACTAATCAAAATTTCATTATGACGAATGAGTTAGTTGTACAAGGAAATCCCAACTTGAAGCTTCTAATCCCTCACAAACTACTTCATGGAACTTTCTCATCTAAACTCTTCCCTCGTCTTTTTGAACATACTTGAAATCCTTCCCACACTTTATCTCAGCCTTCTTGTTGAAGATGCATCAAGAAGAATGAGAGTTTTCGTCTAAACTCCATTGCTTTGAGAGTAGAGAGAACACATGATCTCAACCAATTTTCAAAATCAAAAACAAAAGATTTTCTTGAAACACAGAGAAGGAAATTTCACCTAAAACAAACACTCATTTTGAGAAAAGAAGTTTGGAGAATCATGGATGACGACTGAGTGTTTTTCTCTTTATCCTAAAGAAGAAAAAACGAAATCTATATAAAGGGGTTGAAGCACTAAATTTAAGGTCTGGAAAAGATCTTAAAATCTGTGTAGGTGGGATCGATTCACTGTTAGTGGGATGGATCCAGCCTAAATAGGACAGATCCAGAACCTCGGTAAAAATAAAAATAAAAAACTTATAAACCCTTTCCCTCTTATGAATTAAAGCTGGAACCAAAACAATGAAAAAAATTGTACGACATTTTGGGTTGAAGAGGATCATCACATCCATCAAACCACTTTCTGCCTTAACAAACTTTAATTCTTGAGCTTCAAATACAAGTAGTCCATGAGAGATTTAAATACTCAAGGTTAGGGAAAACGTAGGAAATTTTGTCCTGAATTATTAACATAATTAAGCACTCAAAGCTAGGATACGATACATGAGTATTTTTTAAATTTTGTATTATATAGGGTTAGTATAAATATTTTTTATGTGACCCTAATTTGATATAATAGAAAGATTTCAACTGCGTTTCCGTGGACGTACGCATCCTATCAAACCACGTCTTCCATCCTGTGCTTTTCTCTAATTTTTCACCAGGATTTGCTACAGATTAAATAAGAAAGTGCTATAAAATAAAATAAAAAGTCGGAAAATATCCTTAAACTTTGCATGGATAACGTACGGTAAAACAAAAATATGAAGAAACTTTACTTATAAATTAGAATGCCTTGCATATTAATTGTGAATTTGGCATTAATCTTTGGCTTTTACTATACAGTTTTAGATTGCTTCAAATTTTATGAAAATGAAGAATATCAGTATCATGTTTGATTCTTCAAATGGAAAAAGAAAAAACAAAGTAAATAAAATAAGGTCGTTTGGTTCCTATTTTCAAGAAAAAAAAATTTTCTTTTGAAAAATAAAAAAACACTAAAAACTTGTTTGGTAAAAAGTGCCTTCCATTTTTTTGTGTTCTCTTTGTTTCCAAAACCCCTTTTTTTAGAGAATAACTTATTGGTGTTTTTTGTGTTTTAAAAAACCGTTTTCTATTACAGTTTTTAAGAACACAGACCAAACAAGCTTAATATTCTAATGTTTCATTGAAAACGATCAAAATTTAAAATAGAAATATATAAAAATAGTTTGTTAATTTTAATTCTTTTTTTTCTTTTTCTTTTTCTTTGAACTTTTCTTTCTGACAGTAACATTTATGATGTAGCTCAATTATAAAGAATAACAAAATTGAAAGAAACAACAAAAATAAACAAACGGTTCTCAAGTTTTCACATCATATCAAGTCTCCATTCAAAAACACAACATGGCAAAGGAGTAGGCACCAATAAAAAACCCTAACAAATATGGACTTCGGGACTTAGTCTGTGCATGACAATAACATCTTAACGATACTCATGAATCATCACTGGACTGTAGCTTCTACCTGCTCAGCTCTGTGATACGGGCCTTATTCTATCTGATTCTCTGAAGGAAAAGAACTCACTGGAAGAGGAGAGAAAGGTATAACTAACAATCAAGACCCAATGACAAGATTATCCTCTTATTTGGTGGTAATTAAAACAGACACATGGGTTAGCTGACAAGAAACGATAAACCACTATCACTTGAAGTCAAACTCATCATCAAGGATAACATTCACCATTCCTTAATGTACAATGCATAAGGGTACTTTTGCACTAATCACACTTAGAATATGCGTAAAAGTGAAGGCTCCTCAAAAGCCATAGCAAATCCTCTGGGCAGATGGAAAATAACAGTGAGGGAAGATCCATGTCATTATAAAAACTCATAAGATACATGCAGCTGATCCCAATTTACTAACAGATAGAATACAGGCCCATATTCTGTATAGAAGTTTTTAAATTAGTTGAATTTCTCAGAAGATTTAATACAAACTATAACATGATCACCAACATTGAATCTCTTAGACTGAGATTATAACTTTACAAAGAAGTTATAATTTCAATACTTAGACAATCTTAGCCTTAATCTTTAAATGATAAAGTCAGATGTTTTGCAAGTTATAGGTTCAAACATAATGATGGAGGTGGGCAGGCGGTGAGATATGAACAAGACTCCAACATGACATGCGGGGTAAAAGCTATTAATAACTCTGAGAAAAATGACCACCAACGAACACAAGAGACAGACCATGGCAAACGACTATTGGTATACCAATCAAACACTATTTACCCAACTGAAACGACTGAAAGGACATATCAACTAAACCACATTAATAACTTCGGCCGACCAGATCAATGAGACGAAAAAGCAATGAAAATAAAGTGAACAACAACGCTCAAAGAATTTCTTCAAAAATAGATGAACAAACTAATGATCTCAATGAGACACGGAAGGTGCCTAATTTGAATTAACTTCTAAAAATAATTAATAAATGATGTGAAGCACAATATTTCATTAATTTTAATAAAATACTAATTTTAGAAAACTGGCCACACAATCAAAATATGACCTGTCCTTCTGGAAGACAGGCTCTAACAACCTTCCTAACCATTTAATGATCAACTCCTTCTCTTTAGATCATCCCAAGAATGTGAATGGAAGAAGGGCACAGAGGAACCTGAGGTTCAAATTAAGACATGGATGGTCTCTTGTAGTCACTAAGAAACTCCATCAAGCAACATACTGACAAATCACTTGGAGTAAATTTTTCAATTTAAGAGGAACACTTCAATAACTAAGAATCAAATGGAACCTTTGAAGAATGAATACTAAGTATATACTGACTTGAGAACCTCTTCGAATTTCTACATTTAAATACGAAAAATTTAAGCTATAAGTTTCAGAGACATGTCATGTCATCAATGTCACCTTAGGCTAAGAGTAAGTCCTCGTAAACACATCACAATTTTTTATAATTTAACAGAAAATGATGTTACTGTCTCTACCAGAAATCAAAACGACAAGATCATGCCGTTTATATTTGACCAGAAAGAACCGGCAAACATCCATGGTAGCAATAATTACACAATGATTTCATCATCCTTTATAACGTCTCTATTATCAGAGATTTGATAATCTCGATCATTATAAATGATATCAATCAATCGGCTTCACTGAAGATTTGACAAAGATTCACTGGTAGTTTGAACAATTTAATGATCCGCGAAACATATTTTACTGAATCAATCTCATCACGACCATATCATTTTTATCTTCCACTTTAGCGACCGTGTGGAAAATACGCCAGTAACGCCCACCGATTATTTGATCATCGCCGTGATGAGAACAACATCTCAACAACCACCACGAGGCACCACTCATCACCACACCTCATGAAGACCAATCTTCTCATCAACGGACGACCTGACCAACAACACCATCTTCCCTGAACTCCAATCACTTTGTCATCATCTGATCGCCGAACAACGAGGGACAACGGCACCGGTAATCGGATCTCGTGAAGACACCAAGATGTATCAATCGACAGAACTCATTAAACTAATCACTTATAGCCAAACGCTGCAGTAAACAGATAGCACGCAAACCACTTTGGCCACCCCACGCACTACCCTTAGTGGACAACGCCGATGATGTCGGATCGGACTCTGAACACCTGGCGTGGCAAATATATGGTCTGGCTGAACCTTGACCTTCTAAGGTTATACATCCTTCATATGTGGGAGCAAGGCATTTAACCATATCTGAAATGTCGAACTTCAGACTATTAAAACTGGTTGATCTTTAGCAATGATTCCTCGCGATGGAACCACTACACCCGCCTAGTTTTCCCAACGGTGGTTTATTTCGAACTGGCAAAGAAGAGCCATTTTTTAGATTAATCATGCCGGAGAAAACAATCGACCACCTTATAAGAGATAAACGCAATTTTTCTGGGAAACTACGTTTCTTCATAATAAATTACTGGGTGATGGTGGTCATCGGACCAAACCCAATCCAGCACCCTCATACCTACTAGACTCTCTGCAAGTATTACATCTAACCACTACACTTCCTTATCTTATAAAAACCAAACCAACTCATCATCAACTAATACTACACCTTCAATCAAACAATTCCCTCAATGAATAACTAAACCAACATGAGATCCATCAGCCAATAAATTCGCGATAATTTAACATGGTTTTTCAGATGTTCCTTTTGATATTGATCAACTAACATCCCGGAATTCTCAACTTAATATATTAGAACTTTAATACCACTTAGAATCATCTTCACCTTTATCTGGTGGCAATTTTTCCTGGTAGTTGGTAACTAATAAAGGAGATTCAGCCAAAACCCGATCACCGTAAAGCGAAACTAAAGGTCCCCGCAGAGGTAACTTGTTGTGGCGATAAACGAATCAACTGCAAACACACCAATCACTTCATAAACCATTTTGACTGAACCCAAATCGATGCGAACTCATATGGACTAAACCCACCCGGTAATAATCAATGGAGTCGTGAAGCGACCCAATATATTCAATCATTCATAATTAAATATAAAATCAACCATTTTTCGATTTATCAAAGATGAATGAGTTGATCAGGCAGATCGATCGCGGAAACAACTGGAACAATATGAATTTAAATACTACCAAATGGACCAGAATCAAACTGTGCCTTAATTGCATCGCCACTTCACGCACGACATATGACCTTATCATTTAGACTTCTCAGATAAAGTCAGAAAGGGCAGTCGTAAATACAGTCCCATTAGATCTTTGTGTTAGGTGAAGAAGATCAACAGATCACTGTACTAACATACAGAGAATCTAAAATTTTCACTGGGCAAAGCTATAACCTATACACAACAATTAATAAATCTAAAATGTATTTGGGATTATATAAAAGTTACATATCAGACGAACAACAAATATCAGAACTGGAAAAATAAAAGAATTAATATTATTAATATTATTATTGATTTAATAATTTTTATATACACTCAATAACGGTAGAACTAAAAAATGAATTTGAATTAGCCATAACAATATTACTTAAGACGACCAGCCGTACAATGAAAACGTAATTCCATCAACCAGATACTACTGATTCTTAACGCATAAAAGCGGGATCAACAATGTGCGACTTGGAAAAACTGTTCGGCGATCGTGAATTTATTCAAGAACCTCATCAGACTGAAATCGTTCACTCACTTCTCAACGATATAACGAGTGATCACTGCGGATGAGATCCATCACGCAATAGCGTAAGATCACCGACGACCGAATACCGTGATTACCTTCGCAACGGCGAGTTCTCCAAAATCTAACCCGGAGGCATGAACGTCGCGGTCTCCCGAATGCGGGCACGCAATGGAACTCGTTCTTCATGCTTAATAAGACATGAAGTGATCGGTATCTTTACAACTCACATGCCTAACTCTAAGGAGAAAAAGACATTAATCGTAAGCAAGGACGAGATTGAGACTCAATTACAACCCACCTAAAAAGAGAGAAGTCCGAGATATTTTAAATGAGACATGGGAAAGAATTTATGAACGAAATTAATGAGTGAGGAATCAACATGACTTTTTCAACACTTTTTCAACAAACACTCTAAATAAAACTCTTGATCTGAGGTAGTTCAAAATTTTCAAAATAAGGCCTTACACTTGAGGTTAGGCTCTTTTTTTTTTGAACTGACTCATGAGCAAGAGCCGTGAGAAAATAGGAAAACTGACTGGAAAAATGGAGGATCTGAGAATACTTATGTTTGACCAATCGGTAGAAGTTGGAGTCGCACGATCATCCAATAATATTCAGAACGACCGCTGAGAACTGAAACAAACATAGGTTAACTGATGATCGGACCAAGTTCCAATTCCTAACACAAAATTATGCAGCAAAAATTGAAAGAAAGTTAACAAATGAACAGGCAAAAGAAAAGAAGCCCGTTCACATCGTACTGGTTCATCTGTAGTTAACATAACAAGACATAAGATTTATAACAACAAACTTTAGTAGAGATATGGACTGGCTCTCAGCCCTTCAATGACATTAAATAATAACAAATAATATTAACATCATCACGAACTGGGCTCTGATTCCCACTGAATAAGATATATGGAATCACCATATATCCACTAATTGGTACATAGAGACCGTAGGACCCTCGTAACGAAGAAGGTCTCACGAATACTACCAATAAAAAGCACAGACTGAAGAAAAAATCGTAAACAAAAGAAAAGACCTAAAACCCAATAGAGACTTTTATCACACATCTATTATACGATCCTGGCGGATCCACCATAATGATATAATGAGAATCATGGCATCATCGCAGCCTCACTCAGATATATGAGATGATAGATCTAACGCCACTAGAATAACAGACTTCCAAAAGAAAATTACAAAATCACTGAATTTCTGAAGACATAAACTGGAATCATCCTCAACTGATTCTTCCAGAAAATCAAAGATATTGTAGATCCAACGTTATTATATTGTACAAACAATAATGAAACTACTGAAATGACACATGTCTCTCGTTAACTAATAATCGATAAGACAGGCGAGAGAACTCAAAAGAAACAAGAGATGAATCCACTTAATCAAAAAGCACCGAAAATAGGTGAATCTATGTACCAGTATCAAGGATTTTGGCACCCTTCTGCTGCTGTTGTAGGAGTTATGTGGGTGCAACAATATTTCAAGGCGAGGAAGGAAGATGTCCTATTAGTCTATGCGGAACCACATGGATGAAATCTCTCATGTTCTCCATCATGGACCGGATCCGTTATCATCTCTTCTTAATTAAGGGCCCATAGTCCATTAGGTTTTGACCTATTTAGATTTGGAATACAAATATGTTATATATTTTTTAGGGTTTTGGGGATCTATAAATTAATAGCCACCATACCTCAATCTTTTACCCTCTTTTCCAGAATAGTGGATTTTTCTCCTTCTCTGCCCATAATTTTATCCTAGTTAGGGTTTTCCATGTAAATATGTGAGTTCATCTTTTTTGGCTTTTTTTTTTTTTTTTGTTGCCTATTAGTTTGTTTATTTTTAACAAATTGGTATCAAAGCATCAGGCTTGATATCGGGAATGGCAACAATTAAGTACGATATTTCGCTGTTAGATCAAAACACCAGATTTTCGTTATGGTAGGTAAAGATGCGTGTCATCCTTGTTCAAATGGATTTGAATGATGCACTATTATGGTTTGATAAGATGCCCTCGTCGTGGACAAAGGAGGAGAAACAACGTAAGAATTGAAAAAACCCTATCTCATATTCATCTTCACCTATCAAATCAAATTCTACAAGACATTCTGAAGGAAAAAACCGTTGCCACGTTATGGTCGGGTTGGGAGGGCAAGATGCATGATGAAAGCTACTGGCAGCCAGACTTGAAGCAAATGATCATATTCCTCATCATATGGCACGTCTTTAGAAGATCATTTAACTACCTTTAAGAAGATAGTTGATTTAGAGACCATGGAGGTTAAGTACGATGAAGAAGATTTAGGGTTGATTTTATTGTGTTCGTTACCCCCTTCTTATTCGAATTTCAAGATACTATTTTGTATAGTCGTGAAACCCTTACTTTGAATGAAGTATATGATGCCTTATTAAAAGGAAGGAACATCTCGTAGTAAGATCGGAGGCTCAAGTAGAGGGCCTTGTTGTTCAACGGAGGACACATAAGAAGAATTTTGGTAGTGTTGTGGGAAACAAGACCTGCAACTATTACAAGAAAAAGAGGCATATCATATCTTAATGTTATAAGTTGCATAATAAGAATAAGAGAGCTTTTGAACAAAAGGGTATAAACAGAAAATTTCAATGAAGCTATGTTGCGTATGACCCCGATGAAGCCAAAGCTGAAGAAGATACCAGGTAAGTGACGAGACGCCTCATTGAGTTTTAATGACGACCAAAACCTTTGAGGATCTGATTTTATTCAAAGAGCACAAGCCTATGTGTCCTAATCGAGACTAGTTTTCAACATATTAGACTGTGTCTACAAGTGCTGTGATGATGGGAAATAATGCATCCTGTAAGATTGTTGAAATTGGAATAATTCGAATCAAAATGTTTGATGGGGTTGATATGACACTTGGTAATGTGAGACATGTCCCACATTTGAAGAGAAACATGATTTCTTTGAGTATTCTTGATTCAAAATGATATGAGTACACTTGTGAAGTGGAGTTTTGAACATTACCAAAGGGACTAGTATTATTATGAAAGGAAAGAGAGGTTCTACCAAATTATATGTGTTGTAGGGTTCTACCATCACAAGTGATGTTGTCGTCGCTACCCCTTCCATTTCAAATGGTAATATTATTATGGGTAAAGTTAGTACTCATGATAATTCGACGGATATGTTGACCAAGTCACTTTCTATGGCCAAGTTTGGACATTGCTTGAACTTGATTGGTTTTTGTTGATGAGTTTAGCCCTAATGGGCTTTTGTGGAAGAGGTCGAGATTTTTTGAAGATTCAAGTTTGTTCATTCCGTTTGAATTGGTGTCAAGATGGAGATTGTTAGAATTGGTGCCCCGAATTCTTAATTAAGGGCTCATAGCCCATTATTGATCTTATTAGGATTTTGGCCTATTTAGATTTAGAATACAAATATGTTATGTATTCTTTAAGGTTTTCGGCTCTATAAATTAATAGTCACCACACCCCATTCTTGTACCCTATTTTTCATATTAGTGGATTTTTCTCCTCCTTTGCCCTTGGTTTTTCCTACTTATGGTTTTTCACATAAATCTGTGTTCATCTTTTTCATCATTTTCTTTTTCGTTGTTGCCTACTGTTTGTTTATTTTTAAACATCTCTCAGTCTCAGCCCACCCTTTCCTCAATTCTAGCCCTCGTGAGCTTCTTCCCTTCTTCGAATTCTATTTACACCAGAACATCTCATTCCCAAACCATTCCTTATCTCTTCACTACTCACATTCCCCAACCTGTCATAGACTCTAACTGTCGAATTGCCTACATTTGTCGTGACCCTAAAGATGTGTCTACTTTTTGTTGTCTCCCTCGAGGAAATCCATTTGTTTCCTTGAAATATGCATTTGATATGTTCTGCATAGGAATTAGTGTGTAAGGACTTTATGGGATCATATGTTAGGGTATTGGAAGGCATGCTTAGTTTCACCTCAGGGAGTATTGTTCTTCACGAGGAAGCATGGACACGAACACGGTCACAGGGATACAACACGGTGGAACACGCGGACAAGACACATTCCAAAAAAACTAGGATACGGATAGGGCAAGGACACAACATAATAAAATAATAAAAAATAATTATTCTTACAAATATTATCCTTAAAAATCAATTTAGATAAATAAAAAACAAGTGTTCAAACATTGTACTTACAAATTTTCAAAGACGAGCATAAGTAATACTAAAACTAAATACTAGGATTCCCTTCTTGATCAAATAAAACTAAATACTAACATTTTTTTTATAAATGTAATTAGTATATGATATTTAAAAGACCATTTAATTAAAAGATTATTTTAAGTTTTAGCCCTAATTTGTATAGTTGTGAAAAAAGACCTAATTTTGAATATTTAATTTAATAATTATGATCATTATCCGAAATTATTGTTTTAATTTTATCTTAAATAAGGTTTGAATATTTGAATAATTTTTCATTGCAACGTCAATCTTCATTTTGGCATTTTTGGCATTAAATATGATTTTTTTTTAAAACTAAATATGAATATTGTCTTTAACATGTATTTTTGCTTAATTTTGTCATTTTTAGACTTTTTAAAAATATTTTCATCAAATTTTATATAATTTTCGATTTACCAATATTTTTGTAAAAATATCCACCAATATATGAAAGAATGCCAAAGTGAAGAAAAGAGCCAAATAAATTAAAAATGTTAGGGTTTTTTAAGAATTAAGGCCAGATTGCAATGTGTTTTGTGAATGTTAGCCAATAATTTTATAAAAAAAAAAAGAAGGAAAAACCCATGAAATTTGTCCAGTCATGTCTTAGACCTTTGACTTTTTATTTGATCAATGACATACCACATGGCGTGTCCGAGTGTCCAACACACGGACACTTCACCATGTAGTCATGTCCGTGCTTCATAAGTTCTTGAAATATGAAGATGTGAAAAGGGTTCCCTCGCCTCATGTCAAGAGGTTGGTAGAGTTCATGGGTTGCCCATTTTCTTTTGAAAAAGGACATGCAAAATCAAGACATAACCTCAAAGCATGAAGTTAAAGTTCCAAAAAGGCAGGTTTTAAGAGCACAAAGAAAGAAGATCAAGAATGCACTCAATAGGCTAATTCGAGTTCTAGAATAATCTAGATGTATTTGGGATGTCTTCTAGATCATATTGTATAGCTTGCAAGTCAAGTTATTTACTTTCCTTTTAGTTTATTTATTTTTGTATACTTTCCTTAGTGTAATTTTATTTAGTTTTAAGTGTGCATGATTTAGGTCAAATATTGTAGTAGATATTTTATTTATATTTCCTTTATAGTTTGTAGCCTATAAAAAGACATTTTTACAATGTAATAACAGATAAGAATATGGATTAGAAAAGTGTGAGAATCTCTTCCCTTGGTTCTTCAAAGACCCTTTGAACTTAGCGGATTTTTCTGTGACGTTCATCCTATTAACTTATCAATCAACTTTTCCATAGTTGATTGTGACGTCTTCATTCCATCGACTTATCAATAAACCTTTCCATAGTTGACTATCGCGTCTTCATTCCATCGACTTATCAATCAACCAGAGTTGATTGTGGCATCTTCATTCATCAACTTATCAATCAAGACTTCCATAGTTGATTGTGGCGTCTTCATTATCCCACCAACTTATCAATCAATCATCCATAATTGATTGTGGTGTCTTCACTATCCACCGACTTATCAATCAATCATTTCATAATTGATTGTGGCTTCTTCACCTTCCCCCTTTGAACTTGATTGTAGAACGATCCTAGAGACTATTCTGTTGCAGGTCACATCCGTCCACGGTGACCTTGCATCAAATTGGTATCAGAACTTGTTCTCATTCAGGTTTGCTTTTCTTTTAAAGTTTTAATTTTCAAAAAAAAAAAAAATCTATAGCTTTCATGGCTAGGTTTCTATATTTATGCACCTTATCCCTAGGTTTCTAGGTTCAAGAATTATTTTTTAGGTCAAATTGTGTTGAGGAAATGAACTTCAGTAGTAGAAAGCCATGAACAGCATGAGTCATTATAAAAACAATAAAATATTTCAAGCCAAAATTGTTGGAGTCAAGGAAACACAACTAGAGGAGAATAAGAAGGTTGTATTTTACATTTTTTGTTATTTGTCTTTGTGTCAAATAGGATGGTCGATTATTGGAGTTTTTTTATGTCAAGCTTGTGCTCCATATTTTTGCTTTACAGTGGGATCCTATGCTTTATTGGTTACTGATAGGGTTCGAAAAATAAGGCTCATAGGCCCACCTGCCAGGCCCAAGAAAGAGGCCAGCCCAACGAAACACTGAGGCCCATCCGCTAAACCCCAAAGGAGAGACATACCCATTGTAGCATTTAGCCTTTCAAGCCAACATTCAAGCCTCGTGGTGCCAGCCTGCACGAAGGCCCAACCCGGGCTGGTCTAAAGACCGATTATGGGAAGTCTCCTATAGGTACAGAAAATAGAATCATCCCTAATAATATATTATTCCACAAATCCAACCAAACCTCACCAATAAGGAAAGAAAGACAATAATATATCAACATCAAATCGGATCCCCCAATAAGGAAGGAAGATTATCCTAAATAAACTGCTCTTTCTATATCCATTACCAAATTCGATATCAATAATAACAAGAAATATCCCATCCAATGGGAACAAATCCTAATCACCATCCAACTGGTTGAACATCTACTATAAATACAAGGTCACCCCATCGATGAAAGGTACGCAAAAGCATACGCCACTAAGCGCCTGCGCCTCTTTCTCTTAGAAAGAACCGACGGGCATCGGAGCGGCCACACAGCGGCCCTCACCACCCCCTTCTTCTTGTTTTTGCGTGAGAAGTGATACCTTCAAACCTCGTCGCAAACCAAAGATCAAGAAATGAGTCCTACTTCGTACCGCGATTCAAAGATCCTATTGCCTACTCTAATTAATAGCCTTTGGTCCGCCCAACGACGCCCACACGCTCCAGCCTGGCTCCGGCTGAAAGCATCATCGGGCTGGCGCCATCCTCGTGGGAACGACAGCTTCCTTTACAAATATAATCGATTTCTCAAGCATCGATGGTATCGACTTAACACAAAGCAGGAGCAACGCTAATCCTCCAAGGATGCAAGACCCACCGGGCAACGCAGATAGCCGACCTCCCGACGTGTTAGAAACAATGCAGGCCAACATGGACGAGGTAGAGGCACCGCTCACCAATCGCCGATTAAGAGTTAACAACTCACTCGTACGTATCCGACGACCACTGAGGCGCGACAAACTCGGGGAGGCCCCGATATCCCTCCCCATGAAGGACAACACACACCCAAGACTTCGAAGGGCCTAAACATAAGCAAGCAAATCTAGTCGAGCCCGGGGCACTGACCACTTAGCCCCGGAGGGGAAGGCAAATGGCAACACTGAGAGCACGCCGAGGACTCGAGAATCGCGCCATCCTCGCATGAGCAGGGGAACAATCATGGGAACGAGGTTCAAGAGCCTCCAAAGAAGAGTTCTACCGTGTGAAGGAGGTGGTGAAATGATCTGCTCTCGACACTATGGATACCTTGGTACAACAACCGAGTCACCCCACACACCGAGGTATCTAATTTCCCTTCCGTACCCAAGTTCGAATGCCATTGTGTGAAGGCTCGACCAGACTAGAGATCCCGTCGATCATCTCAACACTTACAAAAACCAAATGGAGCTGCATGGGTATCAAGATCCGATGCGATGTCTTTCGCTATCACCCTAAAAGGCCTACCATGCGGTTCAATGTACTTCCAACGGAGTTATCCATTGCGTTCGTCTCTCACTTCATTGGGGCCAGGACGTATAGAAAGCCAAGTTATCATCTGTTGACCATCAAGCAGGGCTCGCAAGAAAGCCTGAGGTCTTATGTCCAACGATTCAATGCCGAGTCTCTAAAGGTAGATATACCCAACGAGAAATTCGCGATCACTGCGTTCATTGCTGGCTTAGGGATTCAGTCGAAAGACTTAATGTTTTCCATCTCCAAAAATCCCAAACAAGCATGGCAGAGGAGCTCGCAAAAGCAAAGAAATATATTAATGGTGAAGAGGCCCTCATATCCAAGAAAGAGAGCTCTTCCACTCACAAAGAAAAGAGCTAGGGCATAAACGACGAGACTTAAGCCCTGTAAGAGAGACAAAGTGACCAAAGGATCTCCAAAGAAAATGGAGAACGATCTCCAAAAGGCGTGGGAACCCAGAGATCGCCCAGGTCCATCAGAATCCCGAAAGACGACGACGTGTTACTTCGCCTCACGTTTCACCCTTTAACAACCCCGTGTCATGTGTTCTCACACATACGAAACGAACAGCCTCGAGAGGTGGCCAACCCAAATGAAGCTGGGAATCTCACAACAAGAGACAACCCAAGTATCGCGAGCCCTGAAGGTGGGACTACAGACACCGCACCTGACGACCGCACATACCAAGAGAGAAATAAAGAGCCTTGATACCTACGCGGCGGCCTCCAACGCCTTTATATCCCCTAAAAATCGTGTCCAGAATCAAGCTCTCGAACCCGCCTCCGCCCAACAACCACGCTCATCGAACACGACTCAAAGACCAACAATCCCTAGGTGAAATCCAGGTAATCTCAGAAGGATTCGCAGGAGGAGGGGAATCCAACTCAGCTCGGAAGGCCCATCTATGCAGCATCAGGTCAACAGAGATAGCGGAAATTCAAGAAGTGTCTAAACTACCGCGGCTCGACACATCCATCCATCAATGCCGACTCGTGGGGATCTAGAGGGATGCCAACACCTCATGACGCACCACTCAGAAGGCAGTCAGGCCAACAAAACAAGCTTCATCCGTGCTAATTGACAACTGAGTTCACCGATATCATCTTTAAGGCCAGCCTTGATAAAATGTGGGCACGAGCGGAAAAATCTGAACTCACAACACCCCCTCTACTTCTGGGTTCTCAAGGGAAAAGGTCACTTAGCTCAATATAATTGCAATCACATCGAGATTCCCATGCTGCGACGACCACGGCAAGATTCCTCATCGTAGGACGCCGCCTTCTTATAACATGCGTTGCCGGGCGACCTTCTCAATGCAATAAAAGCCATCCCTTTCGCGATATCACATGATGATCAATTCTACCGTAAACGGGTAGAATGGCTCGAGGAGACCAACGAGTGGCTGGGGTGGAATGCTACTCCAAGATCCATGAAACAAAAAACGGTCGACAACATATACGTGGACGGGCTCGACATGCGTAACGAGGTACTCACTTGACCTGAGCCCTCAGAAGAACTGGAACCGGTATCGTTGGATGAGATCGACCCAACATCTCGCCATATCGGCCTAAACCAGCGTAAGACCTCAAAACCTCTCATCCGTTTTTAAGACAAACAGAGACGTTTTCGCTATAAGGAAAGGCATGGGAGGAATCCTACCAGAATCACCATAGGTCGAACCGCCTCGCTCTTTAAGCCATCCCAACAAACAAAAGAGGAGCTTACGCCGTAAAGACAAAAGCCATCAACGAAGAAGTCAACAACTCCTACGTGCGTGAGCGATCGCAGCGAGAATGCCCAATGGCTGTGGCCACTGTCGGACTCGCCAAAAGGCAAACGACAATGGCAACTCTACATCACTTCACCGACACAAAGCGCGCTCAGCGACGCTTCACCGCCGAATCAACCTCATTATCGTAGATGCCACCGCGCCGCGAACTCCTCGCTTTATTGATGCCTTCTCTCGGGCTACTAACCAGATCAAGATGGACCAGCGACCAAGAAAAGACGCCGCTCATTACAAATAAGCAAGGAACCTATTGATATCGCGGTGATGTCGCCGCTCAAAAAACGCAGGAGCTACATATCAGAGGTTGGTGAATCGGAACCATTTAGGCACAACTATGGAAGTATACAGATGACATGTCGTAAAATCCACCTCACCGTTCCACATAAATTATCCGTCCGCTGCCCGCATTCGGTGAAACTACAACATGAAACTGAATCTGGGGCCTAAGTGCCTTCTGAGTATCACGGAAATTCCCGGTTTCATAATAACCACCGAGGAATTGAAGCAAATCCGCATAAGATAAAGGTCGGTGACTTCGACATGCCCCGCCCATCAAGTATAACGGAAGTTCGCCGCTTGATCTGAAGGATTGTCATTTGCCGATTCGTATCCGTGAGCAGTGATACAATGCCACCTTTCTTCCAAGTCCTGAAGAAGGCCTTTCAATGGGATGCGAAGTGCGAGGAAGCATTTTCAACCTTGAAAACATATTTAAGCTCCCCCTCATTCTAGTAAGTCTTATCAAGGGAGCTCCTCACCCTATACCCGTCAGATCGTGACTTTCGACCGTTGTCAGTTCTCGCCGAGACAAAGAGCGAGTACAACACCCGGCATCATTGCAAACAGCTTTGAGAGGAGCGGAGGAGAGATACCCAAAGATGGAGAAATCCACTTTGCCTGTAATCAAGCAATGAATCCGCCTACTTCCGTGCTCACACCATGGTTCCAACTAATACCCGATGAAGCGGCGTTACATAAACCGGGTCTTCTACGTTGCCGGATGAAGTGGGCCATAGACGAGGAGTTCGACATCGATACAAACCAAAAAACCGCGATGTGCAAAGGTGTCTTAGCCGACTTCATCATAGAGTCACCCCGGGCAACATGCTCGGGACCGGCCAAGCAACGAATGACCTCCCCATATGGAAACTCTCTGTAGATGGAGCCTCAAACGCACAAGGAAGCGGAGCAGGTCTAATCTTGACCTCTCCAAAAGGAATAGATATAGAGTACGCACTCATTCTGATTGCCTCCAACAAAAGAGGCTTCAGCATGAGGGCGCCATACAGCCTCCCAACCTCGCCTCATTCACTGAGGTCGACCACTAGAGGTCTCGCAAATGACCCCACCGGTAGTAAGATAAATAGAAGACACCTACGAGGCTAAAAGTGGAAGGATGATCCTATATCTCCAAAAGGTACGAGGTTTATTAAAAAAATTTGTGCAGGTTCAGGTCAGACATGTCCCCATAGTAGAGAACTCTCGAGCCAACGCTGCAAAGCTGGGGGCGACAGCCTCTTAAGAAGACCTCAATGTGTCGACACCGTTGAATACCCGGTGCACTCTCTATCAATTCGCGACGTGAGGTTGCCTAGCCTGGAGATGAGCCGAGTTGGATGGACCCCATTTGGGACCATATAATGAGTACCACGTCACCCGACACCAAGGAAGCAAATAAAATAAGGACGAGGTCTCGTCAGTTCACTAATCATAAGGGAAGCCTATACTGCCGGTGTTTCTTCACACCAATCCTCGCGTATCGCTGGAAAAACATTGAATACGTGGCGTATGGAAGTACACGTGGTATATGCGGAAATCACATCGGAAGCTCGAAAGCATCAAGTGTAGAAAGGTCTGGTGAGACAAGGATACTACCGCCTACAATACTCAAAGATGCAACCACCGGGCCAAGAAATTTAAGATCCGGCCAGAGCACGCCAAGATCTCACGCTCCCATCGTAACCCCGACGCCAATCACAAGCCCCGTCCTTCCAACAATGGGGTATGGACATTAGTGACCTCTCGCCTCGGGAAGCGGGCCGCAGTAAGTTCATCATCGCCGCAAGAGATTACTTCACCAACGGCCGAGGTCGAGCTCAGCCCACAATCACGTAACGTAAGATAAGCAATTTTGTGTGGCGAAGCTATCATATGCGTGTTTAGTATCCCAAGAGCTCGGTGTCGAACAACGGAAAACACCACAACGCCAAGTTCGTAGATTTCTCGTGTCGAGCTCTAATTAAGAATTACTACTGCCTCCAAGACATCCAGCCTTCCAACGGTCAGCCGGTCACCACGAACCCCTTAAGGCCGCTTAGAAGACCAAATTGGAAGATCTAAAAAGAAAGTGGGTAGAATACCCCAGGTGCTATGGGCCTCATAGACAACACGTGTAAGGCTTCAGCCACCCGAGAAACCCCTGCTCGCCCCTAACCTTCTGCACTAGTTTTAGTCCCTTGGCTTAGATCACTAAAGTCCCCAAGGATCGAAAGTTGCCAAATAGCTGAGCACAATGACGCAGGCTCTCCGTCTAAATTTGGATCTCTAGATGAAAACGCGAGCAAGTTCTAAGGCGCATTTAAGAATACCAAAGGAAGACAAGAAGGTACTATAACCAAAGTAAACCCTGAAGCATGCCGTGATTTGGTCTTAAAAAGCTACCGCTAACAAGGAAGAATCCGCCATGGAAAATTTGGGCCCCAATCGAAGGCCCCTACATCATATCTCTTCAGCCGTCGACCAGCAATTACGAGCTCCCGAACGTAGGAGGGGAAAATTTACAAAGATGCCCTGGAATGCGGAACATCTTAAACGTTTTTATCAATAGACCTTGGTTTGTAATCTTAAATGGAGATTTATCAATTTTCAGTTAACGATTCGACCATTTACTGGTTATCCTGTTAAGACGTCACAAGCAACTCAGACATATAATGCTCAGAAAAAAATTACATGCAATAGAATGAGAAAGCTCATAGACATAAAAGAAAAATTCTCTCTTTATTCCAATCAGATTACATTTAACTACAATCAGTAGTGTCATCGATTACATCTTGGAAGCACTCAGCATAAGGCCTCAAAAAAAAAAAAATAAAATAAAATAAACTTCAAGAAGAAAAAAGGAAAAGAAAACGAGATGGGAATAAATGGAAGAAGGCCAGAAAGGTGGAAAAGAGGAGAAGAAGAAAAAAGGGATGAAAGGAGTTTGTGCGAAAGTGGGAGAAACAGATGTGGAAGAAGAGGACCAAAAAAAAATGATGAAAGGAGTTTGTGCAGAAGAAACAAAAAAGAGGAGAATGAGATGTGGAAGAAAAGATGAAAAGAAGGAGAAGGAGAAAGGAGAAAGGAAGAGAAAGAAGAATTGTAATGGAGAAGGCGACGCAAGAAATGCGCCGTCCCTTCCCAGCACATTCCTAACGAAGCTAGGAATAACATGACTTACATAAAGGGGAGACTAGGAAAAACACAACCCCACAAGCGTAAGTCCAACAAAACTGAACTGCATCTTCTCGTGATCCTCAATAAGACACCAGATTTCGACGCTTCATCTCGCCCATATTTCGCACGCACTGTAAGAGGCGTAATATTCAAAGTATAAACCCATAGCGAAGCCGCCATTTATAAGAAGGCCAAAGCACTTCGAATCACAAGAACGCCTCACCTCTCCATAACCAAGATTAAAAACGCCGCACCTTTCCAAGAAAATCAAGTCGGCGGGTCGAGCCCGCGAGCTCACCTTGACGAAGTTCGCTTACTCGCACGCGTCACGCCTACCCGAGGAGTCGACTACCAGTTACATCGCCACCGTCAGAGCCCAAGAACCACTCGACAAGTTCGTCATCGCACAGCTCACGCCACCGAGTCGATCGCCAGTTACATCGCCACTACCACGTAGCCCTGAGCCCACAAATTCACTTTTTGACGAAGTTCGTTTACTCGCACAGTCACGCCATCCGAGGAGTGTTAGATCAGCTCAGTTACATCGCCACTGCACACATCGAGTCTAAAGAACTCACTCCGACGAAGTTCGTCTACCGCACAGTCACGCTACCCGAGGAGCCGTGATCGCCGCTACATCGCGCCACACAACGCCGAGCTCCGCGAGCTCACCCGACGAGTTCGCCTACTTACCGTGTCACGCCACTGAGAGTCGATCGCCGCTACATCGCCACTGGGCCTTAGCGCCCCGGAGCCCAAAGAAACACTTTAACGAAGTTCGCCTACCGCACGTCACGCCACCGGCGGAGTCGACGTACCGTGCTACATCGCCACTGCCACGCTCGGAGCCCGTCAACAGCTCACTCGACGAAGTTCGTACTCAGACAGTCACGCTTACTCCCGAGGAGTCGATCACCAGTTACATCACAATTTACTTACAGAACTGAGCCCACCACCACTCACGAGCGTTCGCCTACTCTTACCGTGTCACGCCAATTCCTCAGGAGTCAACCAGTTTCGAAGTTACATCGCTTACTCTGGCCAGCGTTCTCGAGAGTTCAAGAAATTCACCTTGGACAGTTCGGTTTACTCTACACTGTGTCACGCCACCCGAGAGTCAACCACCAGTTACATCGTCACCGCCACGCGTCTGAGCCCGAAGAACTCACTCGGACGAGTTCGCTTCACTGCGACCGGTCACGCTATCTCGAGGAGTCAAATCATCTCGTGCTACATCGCCACTGCGCTACGCCGAGCTCAAAGATCTCACTTTGACGAAGTTCGCCTACTCGCACAGTCACGCCAATACCCGAGGGAATCGATCAGCTCTCGTGTTACATCGCCACCGCCTACGCCACGCCGAGCCTGTGTGAGCTCACTTTGACGAGTTCCGCTCTACTCGCACGTGTCACGCTACTTGAGGAGCGATCGCCGTGCCATCGCCACTCGCCATAGCGCCCTTTGAGCCCAAGATCTTCGCGATGACGCAGCTCAACCATTCTCTCACTCGTGCCATGCACTGGGGAGCCGCCTCAACTGAAAAACTGCTCACCTTGAGTCAACAGATTCACCAGCTTTAACTGATCACCAAAGCGATGTGTGCCTTAGAGTTTCCGGGCCTAACTCAAGTAAATCAACTAACTGAGCTCCAAGAACAGATTAAGAGCTCAACTGCTCACCTCAGGCCATGTAACCCAAAGGTCAGCTCGCCAGTTACTTTAGGCCTTAGAGCCCAAAAGCCCGTGGGATCAGGGTTTGAGTACCAATGACCAACTCGTGAGCCCACCGCACCATGCAGACAAGAAGTCGATTCAAATTAAGAAGAACGTCAAGAAGAGCACAAGTAGAGGCGAAAGAAATGAGGTGCAAAAATGAGTATTCATCAAGGACAAGGCTACATATGTTTTGGGGCCTGAGCCCAACAAAAAGCATAAATTCGACATCGGGCAAAGGAAGACGCACAGGAGATCGTGCACCATGAGAAACAGATGCTGAAGAAGGAGGCCCCGCCTGGGTGCCCATTTCACTGTGGTAATCACAGAAGGAGCCCCCATCCTCCCTCGTCGGGAAGGTCAGTTAAAGTCCGTGCCTAATAGGCGTTAGAATGTTCTCTTCCTGAAAAGGCGAGCCACCCGTAAACCCATCGATTGAAGCCTCGCCTCGCCTTCCAATAACTCGTCTCGCTGAGCCACCAAAGCTATTTACCGATGGAGATCCCACGTTGTTCCCAACACTCCTCATCTCAGCGTTCCACCGAGATGACGGCCGCAGCCTCGCGACGAGCCTCGGCCCAAAAGCGCCGCCTTATCACGAAGACTTTGTTCTGACGCGCCTCTTCCTTAGACTTCCGAAGCTCGCCTTGGGACGTGAGAAGCTCGTCCCTAACCATCTGAAGTTCATATTGGGCGGACGCCAGCCCGTCCCTAGCCTCCATCAAGTCATTCTACACAGCCCTCAAGTCATCCCGAACCTCCCAAAGCTCGCCTTCGGCCGCTCTCAAGTCGCTGGCCCGTTTTCTACCGGCCCGAGCAAGGGCCGACGTGGATGCTCTCAGATCAGATTGAAGCCACAGCCTTCCTCTGGCCATACGCTGCACCCGACCGCAATGCACCGCCAGAGGAGGGGAAGCCACCTCGCTTTATAAGCCCAAGGTCGCTTAAAGATGACCTTCGCTTATTTTCACTTTACTAAACCCTTCAAATGAGTAGCCACTTACACATCCAACATAGAATCGACATCCAATGCAAGTTCGAAACTCATCTCAAAATGGAGTCAAATATGACAAGGTACTCTGAACTTACTTGAGGCGACCTCGGGAGAGATGGGGCCAAAGCTCTCATCAATCTGGGCAACAAGAACCGACCTCTTAAGATCAGAATCCTTAAGAATGGACGAGACTGCGCCTGCCGCGAGTTCGGCATTCTGAAGTAAAGAATCCCCATCTCCGCCAATTTGGGGTTCTGGATCTTTCCTTCTCGCCTCTTCCGCCCTTTGAGAAGGCGACTTAACCTTCTTCATTGGCGGGTTCCAGATGGTAATGGGCGTGACCGCCAACGGCCGTCAGCAAGTTCCCACCCGGCGGACCTTCTCGCTTCGCAGCAATCTTAATGGGGACCGCGAACTCAAAACTATAGGAGCCGTAACCCGTTCTGGCTTATGGATATGAGAAGACGGGGAAGATGAAGATGCCCCCAACTTCGGAACTTTGACCAAAGCCGGCCTATCTTTCTCAACAGAGTCCGAGGTTTTTCGTTTCCCACTTCGGGGCTTCCGAGACACCATCTCCAATCACACAGCTTCCCTTGGTTTAAGTGTAGGGCCCAACGGGAGGAACTTTCTTACGTGGAATGAGGTGAAGGCCTCTAAAGTAAAGAGATCAAGTGCACTGAAACTCGATGGACCGAAATATCCGATTTCTGATCGGGCCCCGCGTAAGGACGAAGGACATCAACAACGCTAACGCCAACGCCAACGCCAACGCTATGGCGTTATCTCTCAAAGACTGAGATCACTCAGCACTGAAGCATGCGTGACAATACGTAATCGGGTGATACCCAGCGACTGTCAATAATACGTTATAACCAAAAAAACGTAACTAACACTCATGAAGATTCTCTGGTAGTCCAAGCCACCGAACGCCCGTAGCGTCGCCCGCCGAAAGGGTCATACCCCACTACGCCGCTAACGAAGAAGTAGCATCCCTTCCACAGCTTATGGGAGGAGGGAAGATCGGAAATCACCAGAGGAGCACCGGAACGCCGAGAAAAATAAAGAAAGCCCTCGAATGTCTCCTTCGGGCTAAAAAAGAAAAGAAGCAAGGCTATGCTGGGGACACCGAGCCCCCTGTCCCTAAAGAAAACCCGCAGACTAACCAAAATACCCCAACCATTGGGCGCAAGTTGAGCAGGACACACATTGAAGTGCTACAAAACCCCTTTTATGAAGGGATGCAGAGGGAAGCGAAGACCATTATCGAAGGCCACTTCGAAGAAACACACCATCTTAGGCACAAAGACCACATAGAGGGTCAAAAAGTCAGGGGACCACACCCGAACGCCAGCAGTACGATAAGGCCCGCAGCACGCCCATACGGCTGACCGACTCGCTAGGTCCCACAAGAAGTACGCCGAATCCGAATCTTAGATATTCACCCCCGTGATATTCACCTCGGGGCATCTCGTTCAACTCCGGGCCAAATCCGTTGGGGGACAGATCGCCGGTCATTCGTAACCAACAATAGCCGAAGAGCGTCACCATCGACACGCCAGAAGAACAACGCATCTTGACCCATGATAAAAGTGGATAATGAAAATAAAATTCAGCCAACCTAACCCTAACGCCTCGTCATATCGCCCTAAAAGAGACCAAGAAAAACAAAGACGTTAGCGGACCCGTAAACACCTACGTAAAAGACTATCCTAAGAAAGACACTAGAAAAAGACTCTGCACAAAAAGGTTCAGACATAAGACTAAGAGAGAAGGAAGTCCGAACTCGCTAAAGGCAAAGAGAAGATCCCATAGCAGAGGCACACAAGACAGAGGATGTCTGCGAAAGAAACAAAAGGAAACTGAAAGGAGTGGGAGAAATGAGCGCGAAAACCGAAGAGTCATCATTATCATAAGACAAATGACTCCGCGAATTAAGCCCTAATTAATCCAACCCTGCGCACACGTGAACCGTGATCCGGGTTAGACACGCATGTACTCCTTTGTCCACGCACGACACAAGGGCTGGGGGTAACTGACAGGGTTCAAAATAAGGCTCATAGCCCACCCTCGCCGGTGCCCAAGAAAGAGGCCAAATTTCAACGAAACACCGAGGCCCATCCGCTAAACCCCAAAGAGACATGCCTATTTGAGCATTTAGGCCTTTCGCGCTTCAACATCCAAGCTCGTGGTGCCGCCTGCACGAAGGCCCAACCTGATTGGCCCAAAGACCGATTATGGAAGTCTCCTATAGGTACGTTAAAATAATCATCCCTGACAATATATTATTCCACAAATCCAACCAAACCTCACCAATAATAAAGAAAGACAATAATATCAAAGATCAAATCTGATCCCCCAATAAGGAAGGAAGATTATCCCAAATAAACTGCTCTTTCTATATTCATTACCAAATCCGATATCGATAATAACAAGAAATATCCCATCCAACTGGTTGAACATCTACTATAAATACAAGGCCACCCCATCGGTGAAAGGTACGCAAAAGCATACGCCAATACTAAGGTCACAGCTCTCTTTTCTTCTTAGAAAGAACCGGACGAGGTAATTGAGCGCCACTTTGGCGGCCCCCGCCGAATTTCTTTCTTGTTTTTGTAGAGGAGTGATACCTTCAAACTGCCGTAAACCGAAGATCAAGAAGGATCCTACTTCGCCATGATCCAAAGATCCTATCGCCTGTACCCCACCGCATTCGTCCACCTAACGACGCCACACGCCCAAATTTCAGCTCCGATTGAAAAGGTATCATCACATAATTGAAATTAGAGAACAAAAGCACATGTCTTAAAAATTTCAGAGAAGAAAGGTTTTGGAATTCTGTTTAGGTAACGAAAGGTGAAACCGGGAAAAGGATACTATTGGTTCCTAAAGATATGTGTTTTTTTGCTTTTGGACGTTGTATTTTATGTCGACTATGTGTATTTGATTTAAACCATCACATTTGCTGAATGTCATGTATTGAATTAAGAATACAAATCAAAACTGCTTTTATTATTTTGGATTACTTTGGAGTTGGTTATGAACAGAGTATCATTATTTTTGGTTCTGTAAAGATATGACAAAAGCAGCTTACATTCACATAGATAATTTAGATTCAAATTTTCACAAGTTTTGTCACATGAGAAACTCAAAAACGATTCTGCACTTACTCCAACTTTCTACTGTAGAATACAATTCAAAGTATGAATGCAACTCACTCTCCCTCTCCTCCCGCTCCCTTGCTGTCTATTTATGAGTGTTTCTTAATCCTGCTTCTTTCTGCTATATTGATAACGCATATTTCTCATGGTTGAGACATTTCATCCTGAGATAGTAGAGATGAGGATCTACTTTGTGGATTGAGATAGGGAACTGTCCATACCTCAATCATTATTCATACTTCATGATTTCCAGAACTGTCCTGTTTGTTTCTTTAGTATAAAATAATGATAGAGCACACCTACTTTGTGTCCCTCCTAAAGAGATCTTACTCTTCAAGTTGAGAGAAAGGCCATATTGAGGCTGTAATGATGGAGACAAGTGGCAGCCATTTTTAAAAGTTTATCACAAAGGCTAAGGAGTTGGCTCTCATATAAATGTGTTAGTTTATCATTTCAATGGTTGTCAATTTCCAATAGTTGTTATTTTCCAATAGTCTTTATTATTCTTTAGTAGTCAGTCAAGGTTGTTAGTTCCAAGTCAGTCAAAATTGCTAGTTCCTAATTACATCCTTTACTAAATGGTAGTTCCAAAAAGTTGTGAGTCCCTAGAAACACCTATACATAAAGGTTGTATTCAGCCTTGAAGAATCAATGAATGAAAAAAACAAAATTTTCCAGCAAATACAAGTTTCTTTATGTGATGCAAAGATCCCTATGGTGTGAAGCCTAGGGTTTCTAGGAGTGATTCCTAAAGTTATTTCAATCTCTTTGTGTGATACAAAGAGCCCTTGGTGTGAAGCCTAGGGTTTATAAGAGTGATTCGTATAGTTATTCAATCATACGTTGTTCTTCTAGCATTTTACTTTTGGTGCTGCATCAAAATTTTGATTATTGGGATGAAAAAAAGGTGTTTATTGCCCCCATATCTTTTGATTGACTAGTGGGAATGCATTGATGCAGGTCTTGTGCTACTAAAACCAATCAGAGAAAAGTTCCTTAAAGGGTTCACAAGGCCATGTGAGAGAAATTGAAGTGGGAGAATTTGAATGACCTCTTTCTTGAGCTAGCCAATGCACTTGGTAACTAAAGTTTTTGTCATGACTTAATCATTTTGAGTCCTTGTTGATTTGTGACCCGAATTTGGTTTTGGGCTTTTGTCCGATCCGAAGGCCTGCAATGCGACTTTTGTGAAAAGAAAAAGTTGAGAAAAAATAAGGATCTGTTATACAACCGTACAAATTGATAGTGAAGCTTTCTCCTCCGCCCTTGGTTTTTTCCCGCAAGGGTTTCCACGTAAATCTTGTGTGTTTTTTCCTTTATTTTGTATTTCTTTATTGTGTCATTGATCTTAACAGTCCTTCTGTTGTTTAAGACTTCTGTGAAACAGACTTGAAATATCTTTGGCTCCAGATTAGCTTTATTTTTTGTTTAATTGAATGGGTTAGTTTCAGGGTGGCAATCAATTTGAGGGTTTTGTTAGTCTAGTATTGAAGGAATATCAAATTCATGTCACTTATTCAGGATGCTGAGTTTATGGTCTGGTCTTAACAATCAGGTAATACCCAGCAAATGTAGATATGAAGTCTACAAGTTGTTAGGCCTGTAAACTGCCCTTATTTTTATCCACCCAGAGATTGAGCTGGAGATTATTTAATTACCTCCGCCCCTCAAGTTGCTTCTAAATTATGGATCTAAAAATCAGAACTAGGATAAGTTAACAGTTCAGCAGTTTGACAGTGTTTCCAGGTTGAAGACACCGATAGTAGATATATCAATTTTCTCTGCTGCTTCTGGAAATATATTTCATGTTCTCTTTCTGAATACTTTTACTTGTATAATGAGTGGCTCTTGGTTCTTGCCCTACTTTCTTCATAGTTATCAGTTTGGTATTTCTTTCCCTAAGAGCAACTGTTTGCAGCAAAATCATGATCTTATTACCATTGTGGTGCATAAAGTTTCTTTTGACGCCTAATAATGTCGTTTCCTTTTTCTAGTTTTCCAGCTCAATGGCCCACTTACCCATCCTCCAAGCTTAAAAGGATGGATTGGGACAAGCTCAGTGTCGGAGCCAGGATTTTACTCAAGAAGGACATATTTTAATAGTAAATAAAATACTTTAATTAATTATAAATATAAAAAAAAAGTTATATTGATTAATAATATTATATTGTAATAATGGTGGATGACCACCCATATTCTTCATTATGGTGGATGACCACCCATATCATGCCTAAGTATAACCCCCCTTACCATTAAGGCTTGTGAACTTTCATATACCCTCTTATCTCTTCATATTCAAGATTGTGAGCCTATAAAAGGGAGGACTTAGACCTTTTGAAGAAATGGATGTAAGGCAAGAATTTCTTATCTAAACTCTTCTACCTTTTCATTACTTTTACAACACGTTATCAACACGAAGTTCTAACCAAGCACGAAGTTCTAACCAAGCACGACGTTCTAACCAAGCACAAGATTCTAACCAAGTTATTTGAAGAAATTCAAGAATGTCGAATCTTACGAAGCTTGAGTTTGTTGCTCTTGATATCTCCGAGAAAAACTATTTATCTCGGATCCTCAATGCTGAAATCCATCTTACTGTTATGAATCTTGGCAATACAATTCAAGAAAAAAATTAGGCATCCCAGCAGGATTGCGCCAAGGTAATGATTTTTCTTCGCCATCACCTTGATGGGGGCTAGAAAAATGAATATCTTACGATAAAAGACCCCCTTATCCTTTGGAAAAATTTAAAGGAAAGATATGACCACCAAAAGACAGTTATACTTCCTAAAGCCCGTTATGATTGGATGCACTTAAGGTTGTAGGATTTCGTAATAGCTGCGCATCATACCTTCACTTTTCAAAATCGCCCTAAATTGCAATTATATGGAGAAAATCATTGAATCGTATATGTTGGAAAACATAGCTCCAGATTTCACGCCGAATGTGCCTCCCGCAAGAAGAATATCGACAAATGTGAGGTTTGCAAAATATTCTGAATTAATTTCATGTCTTCTTGTGGCTAAACAAAATAATGAGTTGTTAATACAAAATCACCAATCACGTTCAACTGGCTCTGCATCTATCCCCGAAGTGAATGTTGCATCATCTAGTGGTCGTGGTCGTGGTCGTGGTAGTGGTCGTTGGCGTGGGCAAGGTCGTGGTCAAAATAATTATCAATCACGAGGAGGTTATATCAATACCACAAAAAAACCACAAAAAGTGGTCTAACAATATAGCACAATAAGGGAAAGAACAATTTCAGCCTCCTGCGAATTATGAAAATAAATGTTATAAATGTGGCAAGAATGGGCATTGGTCACGTACATGCTAGACGACTGACCATTTAGTTAAACTTTACCAATTACTACCAAGGAGAAAGCAAGAAAAGAAAAACAAATTTCCATCGATGGTGACAACTGCATGATATTAACTTGGATGTTTCAGATTTTTTGAAGATCCAAATGGCAAATTGATCACTTAATTGCGATGGAAATGTCCACATCAATTAATATTTTTATTGTCTTTTGACAATTTTATGCATTTGTTTTATGCGTTTTAGTGTGTCTTTTTTCTTTTATTTGAACACAATGTTTATTTGAATTTATTTAATATACATTTTATTTTAAGGTATGGATCTTGTGTTGGATCGTCAGCCCAAGATAGTCGGTGTGGAGATATATGACTAGCAGATAGTGCTACTACTCATACAATTCTTCGAGATCAAAAATATTTTTCCCACATAACATTAGTTGAAGCTAATGTAAATACAATATCAGGTCCTACAGACTTGATTGATGGTTCCGGGAGAGCCACTATTATGTTACCATGTGGCACGATATTCCATATTAACGATGCCTTATATTCAGTCAGATCCAGAAGAAGTATGCTAAGTTTTAAAGATATACGTCATAATGAATATCATATTGAGACCACATATGACAATAATAAAGAATATTTATGCATTACTCATATTTTTTCAAGTCAAAAGCTTGTAGTGGAAAAATTGTATGCTTTTTCTTCATAATTGTATTATACCACAATACAACAATTGAATTAAATATGGTAATGAGCCAGAAGCTCTCTCACCCAAATATTTTTATGCTTTGGCATGATAGACCTGGGGCACCTGGTCAAATAATTACGAGGCAACATGGAAAATTCACATGAACATCCATTAAAGAACCAAAAGATTCTTTTGTCTAGTGATTAGCCATGTACTGCTTGTTCACAAGGAAAATTGATTGTTAGACCATCTCATACAAAAGTCCTTATTGAATCCCCAACATTTTTGGAACGAATCCAAGGGGACATATGTGGACCAATTCATCCACCATGTGGACCATTTTGCTATTTCATGGGGCTAATCGATGCCTGATCTCGATGGTCACATGTCTGCTTGTTATCTACCCACAATGTTGCATTTTCCAAAGTCTTGCCTCGGGATCATATAGTTAAGGCACATTTCCAGATTATCCAATCAAGAAGATCCGTCTCAATAATGTCAGGAATTTATATCTAAAAGCTTTGATGATAATAGCATGTCAGTTGGAATTGAGGTGGAACATCCGATTGCTCATGTACATACACAACATGCTTAACAGAAGCCTTTATCAAACGACTCCAACTGATTGCTCGACCTTTACTTATGAGGACAAAGTTACCTATTTATGCTTAGGGACATGCCATTCTACATACATTGGTCGCATTCGACCGATCGCTAATCACCCCAATCAATCACCATTTTAATTGGTACTTGGTCAAATTCCAAATCTTTCCCATTTACGAGTGTTTGGATGCACTGTACAAGTTCCAATTACTCCTCCACAACGCACAAAAATGGGTCCTCAATGTCGATAAGGAATATACATTGGTTTTTATTCATCATCCATCATCAAGTATCTTGAACCTTTGACATGAGACGTTTTCAGAGCCAGATTTGCGGATTGCCATTTTGATGAGGTCAATTTCCCGTCATTAGGGGGAGATAAGCTACCAAAAGAGGAACGGCGTGAAATTATTTGGAATGCATTATCCATGTCTCATCTCGATCCGCGCACTGCTTCAATGTGAGAAGGAAGTACAGAGAATCACTCATCTTTAGAAGATTGACAGCCAATTGCCTGATGCATTTACAGATACAGCTAAAGTAACCAAGTCCTATATACCGGCTACAAACACACCAGTAAGGATCAATACACCAATTGGAAAAATTGTTATTATGGAAGCTAATGAATCATCTATGACACGCCTGAAGCGTGGTCGACCCTTGGGCTCAAAATATTTAATTCCCCGAAATAGGAAAACAAAAGGGCAACAAAACCCCAGTCTTGAAGAAAATAGCACTCTTGAAGAGGCTACTCCCACAATTTCTAAAATCATAACCTCTGAAAAGGAAATTGTCATTGAAGTGACACATGCCCTTGAAGAGGCAATAGTCCTTGAAGAGATACAAAATCATGAAGATGCACAAGTACTTGCAAATGATGAAATTTCCATAAATTATGCATCCACTAGGAAAGTGTGGGACCGTACAAAAGTGGTTATTAATGAGGTATTTTTCTTTGTAGTAGCCATAGAAATTTTAAAAGAAGATGATGATCATGAACCACGCAGTGTCGATGAATGTTGCAGTAAACATGATTGGTCAAAGTGGAAAGAAGCAATCAAAGTAAAATTGGACTCTCTAGCAAAACGCAAAGTATTTGGGCCTGTGATGGATGTTATTACGTTTCGATATTTAATTAGTCTATCGGTCTCAGAATGACTAGACATGCGTCTCATGGACGTAATTACTGCATATTTGTATGGTATGCTAGAAAATGATATTTATATGAAAGTCCCTGAAGGATTTCAGTTGCCAAAAGTAAACACATCACAACCACGAAATATGTACTCAATTAAGTTGAGACGATCATGATATGGCTTAAAATAATATGGAAGAATGTGGTATAATCGTCTGAGTGGGTATTTGATCAAGGATGGGTATATTAACAATCCTATATGCCCTTGTGTTTTTATAAAGAAATCAAAATTAGGATTTGCTATCCTTGCAGTATATGTTGATGATATAAATTTATTTGGGACTCCTGAAGAGCTCACAAAAGCAACTACATATTTGAAGGATGAGTTTGAGATGAAAGACTTAGGAAAAACTTTATATTGTCTCGGTCTGCAAATCGAGCATAAGTCTAATGGAATTCTCATACATTAGTCAACATATGTCGAAAAGGTATTGAAGCAATTTAACATGGACAAAGCACATCCATTAAGTTCTCCAATGATTGTTAGATCTCTTGATGCTAAGAAAGATTATTTTCATCCCAAAGAAGAAAATGAAGCACTACTTGGTCCTAAAGTACCATATCTTAGTGTAATTGGTGCTTTGTTATACTTAGCACAATGTACAAGGCCAGATATTGCATTTTTAGTTAATTTGTTGGCAAGATTCAGCTCTACACCAACTCGAAGACACTGGAATGGCTTGACACATATCTTACGTTACCTTCGCGGGACTACAAATTTGGGTTTATTTTATTCAAATAAATCAACTGTAAAAGGATATGCAGATTCTGGATACCTTTTTTATCCTCACAAGGCCCTCTCACAAACAGGGCATGTATTCACATGTGGCAATACTGCAATTTCTTAGCGATCAATCCAAGCGTGACTTCAATTACCACTCTCTAATCACTCTGAGATAATTGCACTCCATGAAGCAAGTCATGAATGTGTATAGTTAAGATTAGTGGTACACCACATTCAGAATGCATGTGGGTTGTGACGCCCCAAAACCGGGGGTCCATTGACAACTCGTCAACCCGTGGAATACTCATGAATGTCGGATAACCCGACACCACTCACGAAAATTGGGCAGAGTCTCCTTTGTACGAGGAGCTCTACCCAAAATACATAACCTATCCCAAACAACATCATAAGACATATACATGAGTAAAAACGGCCACTTGGGCCTATACAACAATACTCATCAATATACATCAACTATATACCATAGCTCAAGAGTTAATAATTCACTCTTACTTCAAACATATATTAAAATTCTAGAATTCTAATACATGTCATACATCATAAAACCATCAAATCCACAACCTGGTTTTCTTCAAAATCGGTCTCTAAGATGAGCCGTCTCCTCGTACGCCCTGCAGGCACTGGGAAATAATATATTCCTCGATGTATGAAGCACGCTCCGCAGTGGAATCACCCTAAATGGGTTACTCCCCACCAAAGTGCATATGCAATGATCCAATGTAAACACACACTCAAGTAAATGCGTGATCCTACTTGAATGTCTACATGACCAACCCATGTCTCGAGTCCTTACCGACTCCCTCACACTTGCCTAAGCCATGTATGAGAAAAACATCATTTCAAACAAAACTTGTTGTTCCCGAAAATACACTAACTATCATCGGTAAAATATGGGACTAACGAGGCTTAATGTGTTAAGAACCCAAACAATACATGGGCCCTCTCGACGTGCAATTGCGTGACCATCTCCCAACACCATTCTACTTAAAATCATCCCGTGGAAATTCCTTTCTACAACCATGTTCATTTTTCGTAAAATTCATGTCATGCACACACCTAGTTTCGTGGTTACCCCGTGCATATGAAATGCATTATGTCATTTCAACACAATTTATATAACACATGCAAATATATCAACATGCATATATTTACATAATTCAAATCACAACAACATGTTATATAAATTCTCAATACATTACATCAAAAATTAGCTCACATGGGCTAATTAACAAACACGAGCAATTCGATTTGAATTACTCAACCAAACATATTTTCTCACAAAAATATTTGGTGAACACTATTCACATGAACAGTGAAACCCTCGGGTTACTGTTCACGGCCAATCATCCAACATCGGTTCCACTTTGTGAACTTGAAATCCATGGCCATTTCCGGCCTCATACACATCAAAACATGATTTAATGAAATCAACACCCAAGATGCCCAAACAGTCCGTGCACTGTCACTGGTTGTCCAACCGGGCTCCTATAATTTCCACACTTCGTCCCAAGTTTTGGGACCGATCAAACGGCCGTTCAAGGCCTCAAACCAACCGAATCATCAACAAAACACTTAAACGAAGTGTAACTCAAGTAGGATAAAACCCCTACCTCACAGAGTATGTCAAAACTCCAAGAAACCTGTACCTACACGTTGCCCTCGCCGCATAAAACGACTTTCCTTCTTGCTCCGAAGAAATCCGACGGTCGGATTAGCCGAGATCTTAGAGAGAAGTTGCTCTCTCTTTAAAAAAAAATCAAATCTCTTAAGTCACTGCACCTTTCCCCAGCTACTGCCCGATTTGCTCATTTTGTGCCCTTTTGAAGAAGACAATACTATTTGTTATTTTGTCCTATTATCATTAAACAAATTTAATAATGCCAATCATGTCCCTAAGCTTGGATTTTTGACATTTGGCACTATCTCGGCCATCCATTTTGATCATCTCTCTACTCATGCAACATGTGCCACATGAGTACATGTTATAGGTGACTTTTGTTACATCACATGTCGTTGAACGGCACCCGATACTGTGCCCGAAAACGTGCAAATTCGATCGCTCCCTGACCGACCGAAATTCGACGTGTTGTACCTAGATTCAAGCAGACGATTCCAACGGTAAAATCCGTTTCGTCATCCGAGATCTAGAAAACTTTCAGGTTTTGACCGAAATTAAGATTTTACCCTTTTTCAGAAAATTAGAATTTTCTCGAGTCTTACATTCTCCCCTCCTTAAAAGGAATTTCATCCCGAAATTCAGGACAATCACAACACAACACATGCATATGCAACGCACTCTACCATGCATGTAAATCCCGCCATTTAAATATTGAACTACTCAAACCACGCATATTCATCCCTAAACAAGCAAGGGGATAGGTGGCCCACATCGGTGTCCTCGCTCCCACGCTGACTCCTCCACCCATAGTGCCGCCATAGCACCCTCACTAGCCTCACGGTCTTGAGTCAGAAACCCGATCACTCGGGCTATCCAAAATGCACACCGGTCCTCCGAAGGTCCCATAAGTGTCAACTCAACTCGTCCCCAATCCACCACATGAGTTGATCCGAGTATACCCCAGCATGGAGACGGAAATACCGTGGACACCGACATGTCGGGCAAGAAGCCAACCCAGACGCATAAAGGCCTACCCTCTCGACATTCCCGAAGGACCACAAACCTCAGCGATAGCTTTCCGCGCTTGCCAAACCTGACCACTCCCCTCTTAGGCATCACCTTCAAGAAGACGTGATCCCCAACCTAGAACTCTAAGGGTCGACGTCGTACATCTGCATAACTCTTCTGCTGGCTTTGAGCCGTGAGAAACGTCACGTATCAAGCTCACCTTCTGAGGTCTCTAATCGATTAGGACCGTTGATGGAGCTCTCCACCTTTGCATTCAACATAACTGATCTCGCAAGGCTCCCATACAATGCGTCATATATGGTTATCCAGATACCTCGCCCGATAACTATCATGTAGGCGAATTCCACTAAGGGCAAATGCTCTTCCCAAACTACCCTTATGATTTAGACGATGCTCATAATATGTCCCTCTAACACTGTATAGTCCTCTCGCATTAACCATCTATCTCGTGGGTGGAAAGCTCAGATCATGGTCATCCTGTAGCTCCCATAACCTTTTGGAAACTCTTCCAAAAGTGTGCCGTGAACCCTGGTCCGAAACTACGGATACCGCATCTATGTAGCCTGATCATCTCTCGAATGTACAACCGGCAGAATCTCTCCAATGTGAAGGTCATCCGCACAAATTTAGACAATGCGCCGACTCGTGAGCCGTCCACTACATCACCCATACCGCATCATGTCCCACGGCGCCCTCGTGGCAAGTGGGATCACAAAATCCATCGTGGCGCGTCTCACTTCCACTCACCCACCTCCACTAAAGTAGCCTCGCTCGGCTTCGGGGTGCTCATTAACATGACACGTGAGACATCGTCGACCAAAGTCCCCTACGTGTCTCTTCGCCGCTCAAGACACCGACGACGAAGATCCTGGTACATCTTCGTGCCACCTGGATGCACTACAAATCGAGAGCAGTGAAACTCCCTGAGAATCTCCTCTCTCAAATCGGTCGATTGGGGAACCACTACCCGTCCTCTATACCGAAGACTACCATCCGTGTGGATGGTCCACCTCACCCATACCCGACCGTACCGGTCCCTCGATGGACAATATCTCGCCCCGCCCTAGGACTCAATCACTCACTAATAGAGACGCAGCCACTAAACTCCCCAAGTAACGCACTCGAGCCCGGTCACTATACTCAGAGTTCAAATTGGTCCCATTAGCCTCGAGCATCCGCCACTCCCGAAAGCCATACTCAGCCAATGCTCCTCGTGACTTCCGATTGAGCGCATCACCCACCACATTTGCTCACAGGTGGTAATGCAAAGTGAAGTCATAATCCTCTAGGAACTCCATCCATCTGTGTTGCCTCATGTTAAGGTCCCGCTGCGTGAAAATATACTTCAAACTTTTATGGTCTGAGTACACCTCGAACTCCTCACCATATAAGTAGTTGAGCCAAATCTTCAAGGTGAAGACTACGGCCGCCAACTCCATGTCGTGTGTGGGGTAATTCTGCTCATGATTCTTCAACTGACGGGAACCATAAGCTACCACCCTCTCGAACTACACAAACACATCCCGCCTGCCTCGGAATCTGCCAATACACCGTGTACCCCGTCACCGGTCTCGACTCATCAAGATAGGAGCAAGAGTAAGCCTCCTTAAACTCCCGAATGCCTACTGCATCGGTCATCCCCAATCAACTGACCTCCTTCCAGTCAACCTCAAGCCAGGTGCCGCTTAATCTGAGAAATCCTCAATGAATCTCCCAGATACCCATCCAATCCTAAGAAACCACGCATTCGAAGACCGACTTCGGCCTCCCAACTCATCACGGCCTCACCTTCTCTCGGGTCCACAACACTCAAGTGCACACCACGTGTCCCAAAAATCTCACCCGCAGTTTCAAAATCGCACTTATCGAACTTGGCGTACAACCGATGGTCTCTCAACAACCGAAATGATCCTCAAGTGACACTCATGCTCCACTCGACTGAGCATCAAAATGTCATCCACGAAGACTACGACAAACTGATCTAGATATGGTTGGAATACCCTATGCATGAGGTCCATGAGTGTTGCTGGTGCATTCGTCAATCCAAAGGGTATCACCGTAAACTCAAAGTGCCCATAATGCGTCCTAAACGATACCCAGTGGATATCCGTCTCCCTAACCTCGCCTGATGGTAACCAAAGTGTGAAGGTCTAACTTTGGAGTGACTCGCGCTCCTCCTCAACTAGTCAAACAAATCATCAATCCTGGTGAATGGGTATCGATTCCACTCAGAACCCTCGTTCAACTATCGAATCAATGCACAAATGGCGGTCTTATCCTTCTTTTCGCAAATAAACCGGAAATTTCTATGGTGAAGTGCCCGGTCTTATGAACCCCTGTCCGATAACTCCCTGTAGGGGCCGGACTCGAGTCCCCGCAACTCAATCGGTGCCATCTTATGCGGAGTCATAGGAGATGAGTGAAGCACCAGAGTGTAACTCAATAAGTCTACAACCTCTACGGAGGTAACCGTAGCTCATCCCGAAAACAATCCACATACTCAGCAAACTACTTCCGGGAGCAGAGATCTAAGTCTGGTCTCTCCTCGTCCTCTAGGGTAAGGCCCGCTAGCCAACCCCGCTTAACTCCGGTCCCCGACACCTGGACTCGTATACCGTCTAGGGTAAAACATCATGCTTGTCCCCCCCGAATACCACACGAAAGTACCGTCTCGCGTAAAGCAGAACCCCTCCTACGCCACAATCGATAACGACCCTATAAGTCACCAATCCATCCCTAGGATGACATCAAACTCGATATGTCCATGATCCTTCGTGTCCATCAGGAATAGAGTCCCCGAGATCTCCAACTCGCAACCACGACATATCATCCCTATTCTCGCCCTAATCCCTAAGGGAGAACTCACATACAAAGGTTCTTCCAAGGTCTCAACCTTTAAGCCTAACTCTATCACAACTAATGCAGCAATGAATGAATGCGAAGCACCAGAGTCAAATAACACTCTTGCCCATAGGCGATAGCAAACGCACTCCTCAGATAACCGGGCTAATCACACTCAAACGACAGGATGGCGTGACACGCCCGAACCCTGACGTCTCGCCGGTGGACCCGCCCTCGCCTCGGCCCACGCCTTCTCCGTCTCCGGGTCCGCCCTGCGGTAACGGAGGTGTCGTAGCCCCCAACCGAACCGCCCTCCGACCACCGGGCTATGGAGGAATGTATTGTATCCTCTCTTATCCTACCGCTGACTGGGACTATGCTATCCTAAAACCCTGGGATCCCTGTCTCTGGGGGCAATCCCTCCTCATGTGTCCGGGCTACTGGCAATGGTAGCACACCATCCGCCTGTACTCGGGATCGGCAACTCGATCCGTCCCTAGCCCTGATGGCCGCAACTCGAACCCTTCGTGAACTAGAAGCCCTCTCGTCTTCAACTAGAAGAAGACTGGCTTCCTTCCCTCTCATGATTAACACCCGCGATCCCGAGAAAGTGCTCCGAGCATCCTCTATCTCTCGCTCTATGGTCAAGGCTGTCCCAACCATAGAATCCATATCCTATAGGCGGTCCCACAATCCCACTCGAACGGACAACCCACCCCATCTCTCGAATCTCCTCACCTTTGGCCATGTCTCGTGGCCACGTAATCCTCAAAGAAAACGAGCTAATCCTCGGGTGGAATCTACCACATAATCCATCACAGCCATCGTCCCCCGATCTACCTCTAGGAACTCCCGAGCCTCGCGATGCCTCGCAGCATCCGGAAAGTACTTACCCATGAACAACTCCCCAAATCCCGCCATGTCATCGCTCTAGATCTCTGCAGGTCTTTGCCTACCTACATACTGGGCTCACCTCTCTAGCTTGAACGCATTTAGTCCGACAAGGCTGCAGGTAATCTCCATAGCCTCTAACACCTTCTCAACCTGCATGAACCAATGGTCTACCACCATCGAATCTCCTCCCCTTGTGAATGTTGGAGGATGATGCGCCCTAAACCTCTGGAGGTTACTCGGACCTCCCTGACTACCTACTATACCAACAGGCGACAAGAATTACGCAATACCTACAAACTTCAACAAAGATCCGCTGATCAACATCGGGTGGTGCCTCAACGCACTCGTGGATGCCCTCTACGTCCTCGTCCTCGACTAGCCATCTACACAGTTTAATGGCAAGTTAAATACAATGCAGTATCTCTAAGGCATAAACACAGCCCCAAGACACTATTCATACTCAGAATACATTTCATATACTATGTCCTTGCATTTATAGGCAACGCAAGACAATTATTCCACCTATTAAATCATTTTTATCAACAAAAATGTTATTTTTGAAAATTTTATTTTTTCCAAAATTTTATCTCATTTTATTTGATTTTATTTGATTTGATTTTTTTTTATTTTTTTTTATTTTTTCGAAAAAATTTTGTGAACAAAGGTCCAAACAAGGACTCGTAAACAAAGCATCGAGTCCAAAATCATCCTGTTAGAGGTGCACTGCGCACAAACAGCTCTCGCCCTCGCACGCCAGCCGCGGCGCGGCTATGTCGTGCCGCGCGCCGTGTCGCGCCCCGCCCCCGGCCGTGTCGCGAAATACAGTGGTCGTGTCGTGGCCCCCAGGCCCCGCGCAGCACGGCCGTCAAGGCTCTAAGTCGCGGCACGCCCCAACCGCTCTAGCCCTCCCGGTCACGATACAATCTGTATCACGAATTAAATTTTCACAACGGCTGCTTTTTCCCATGTCACGACAATTTATTGTATCGCGACTTCGCATTAAGCCTCACGCTTTGTCACGATACACCCGATCATATCATGACACGCCCAAATTAATCAACCGGGCCTCCAAATAATGAGCACAATGGTTAGATTAGAACACCCAACAGCCTCACGCACGCCTAAGCTGCTATGTCATGATACAATCTCCCATTGTATCGTGACCCAGTCCTCCAGCCCAAAGCCTCTCCTATCACAATACACTTGGTGTATTGCGACACAACCCACTAGCCATTTTGCACTCCCAGCCCCATCATGTCACAATACAATGTCCTATCAGACAGATTACTGGCCAAGCAAGAAATTAAACCCATTTTCTCTGCGACCATTTTTTTTTCATTTTTTCAGACATTTTTTTTTCTCTTCTTCATTTCTGCTACTGAAAACACCCAAAAATACCTATCCATTTTTTTTTCCTCATTCTCCAGTACACCTAAATAAATTTTAATAAAAATTTATTTTCTTCAGTTTTACACTGTAAAACCTAAACACATATTTTCTCCACCTCATTTTTTTTTTCTTTCATTTTCTGGACCATTTTGTCCAAAATTCATCAACCTCCTGTTCTCACACTAACCCTAGTGTTCAACCTTAGAATTTATTAAAATTTTATTTTATCATCCAATAAACCAAATAAATTTATTAAAATTTATTTTATTTATTTTTCTTTTTCCAGTTTTACACACTGTAAAACTCCAAAATTTTTCTCCAACACATTTATGTGCTATTTACCTAAGCACCCAATTCACATAACACATAACAATTCATGTTATGCATATCCTTCACACAACAATTCATCAAATCACACAATCACACACCAAACACATGCATGCAGTGTTCTAGTTTTGTCCCGTGCCTTCCTAGGTAATCTCATACCTAAACCTAACATCGAGCCACACCAAGTGGTGATGTTCTTACACGACTATGGCCTAAGCCCAAGCCCTCAAGCCCTAGGTATTCGTATACCTAGCTCTGATACCAAGCTGTAACGCCCCAAAACCGGGGGTCCATTGACAACCCGTCAACCCGCGAAATACTCGTGAATGTCGGATAACCCGACACTACTCATGAAAATCGGGCAGAGTCTCCTTTGTACGGGGAGCTCTACCCAAAGTACATAACCTGTCGCAAACAACATCATAAGACATATGCATGAGTAAAACGCCACTGCGCCCATACAACAATACTATCAATATACATCAACTATATACCATAGCTCAAGAGTTACTTAATTCACTTACTTCAAACATATATTAAAATTATAGAATTCTAATACATGTCATACATCATAAACCATCAAAGCCACAACCTGGCTTTCTTCAAAATCGGCCTCTAAGATGAGCCGTCTCGTACGCTCCTCGCACTAAATAATATATTCCCCGACAGGTGAGTTAATGTGCCCAAGAGCGGAATCACCCTAAATGGGTTACTTCCCCACCAAAAATGTACATGTAATGATCCAATGTAAACACACACTCAAGTAAATGCGTGATCCTACTTGAATGTCTACATGACCAACCCATGTCTCGAGTCCTCACCGACTCCCTCACACTTGCCTAAGCCATGTATGAGAAAACATCATTTTCAAAACAAAACTTGTTGTTCTCGAAAATACACTACCGAAATCGGTAAAAATATGGGACTACCCTCCGAGGCGAATGTGTTGGAGAACCTTCCAAAACAATACATGGGCTCCTCCGACGTGTAATTGTAGGACCATCTCCCAACACCATTCTACGGAAAATCATCCTGTGAAATTCCTTTCGCAACCATGTTCATTTTTTCAGAAAATTCATGTCATGCACACACACCTAGTTTCTAGGTTACCCTAGTGCATATGAAATGCATTATGTCATTTCAACACAATTTATATAACACATGCAAATATATCAACATGCATATATTTACATAATTCAAATCACAACAACATGTTATATAAATTCTCAATACATTACATCAAAAATTAGCTCACATGGGCTAATTAACAAACACGAGCAATTCGATTTGAATTACTCAACCAAACATATTTTCTCACAAAAATATTTGGTGAACACTATTCACATGAACAAGGAAACCCTGGGCAATCGTCACGCCAATCATCCAACACGGGCTCCACTTTGTGAACTCTAAATCCATGGCCATTTCCGGCCTCATACACATCAAAACATGGTTTAATGCATAAATCATCACCTAAGATGCCCAAATCCGTGCATCACACCGTCATTCAACCGGCTCCTATAATTTCCACACTTTGGTCCCAAGTTTTGGGACTGATCAAACGACCGTTTAAGGCCTCAAACCAACCGAATCATCAACAAAACACTTAAACGAAGTGTAACTCAAGTAGGATAAAACCCCTACCCCACGTAGTGTCAAAACTAAGAAACTGTGCCTACGCAAGGTTCTCGTCACAGAACGACTTTCCTTCTTGCTCCAAAGAAATCCGATGGTCGGATTAGCCGGGATCTTAGAGAGAAGTTGCTCTCTCTCTAAAAAAAATCAAATCTCCTAAGCCACTGCACCTTTCCCCAGCTACTGCTTGATTTGCTCATTTTGTGCCCTTTTGAAGAAGACAACACTATTTGTTATTTTGTCCTATTATCATTAAACAAATTCAATAATGCCAATCATGTCCCTAAGCTTGGATTTTTGACATTTGGCACTATCTCGGCCGTCCATTTTGATCATCTCTCTACTCATGCAACATGTGTCATATAAGTACATGTTATAGGTGACTTTTGTCACATCACATGTCATTTCACGGCACCCGATACTCGGTGCCTCGAAAAACGTGCAAATTTCGATTGTCTCGGAATTCGACGAAATTCGATGTGTTAGCTAAATTTCACGAGATGATTCCAACGGTGAAATCCGTTTCATCACCCGAGATCTAGAAAAATTTCGGGTTTTGACCGAAATTACGATTTTGCCCTTTTTTAGAAAATTGGAATTTTCTCGGGTCTTATATGGGTTACCTTTGATTACAAGCATTCTAACAACAATTTATGAAGACAATGCCGCGTGTATTGAACAAATCAAAGAATGATACATCAAAGGTGATAGAACCAAGCATATCTCACCAAAGTTTTTCTTCACTCACGAACTCCAGAAGAGTCATGAAATTGAAATGAAGCAAATAAGGTCGAGTGATAATGTTGCAGATTTATTTACCAAAGCTTTGCCATCATCAACATTCAAGAAATTGACATAAGATATCGGATGCTGCCGAAGCCTAGATCAATCAAGTCGAGACCACTGTGGGAGTATTATCTTCAAGTCTACTGCTTATTTGGACATATGCACGCTGTACTCTTTTTCCTTCATCCAGGTTTTTCCCACTGGGTTTTACCGGAAAGGTTTTAACGAGGCATTTCTTTAGTACGTCCAACATCACTCTAAGATTTACAAAATGTTGTACTCGTTTTCCTTTGGTACATTTTTTCCCTCAAGGTTTTTTTTTAGCAAGGTTTTAATGAGTCACATTATCTTAGTATGGTGGGCATCCAAGGGGGAGTATTATAATAATGTAGATGACCACCATTACCATTATGGTGGATGACCACCATATTCTCGCCTAAGTATAACCCCCTTACCATCAAGGTCTGACCCTTCCTATACCCTTTTATCTCTTCATATTCAAGATTGTGAGCCTATAAAAGGGAGGACTTAGACCCTTTGAAGAAATGGATGCAAGACAAGAATTTCTTATCTAAACTCTTCTACCTTTTCATTACTTTTACAACATATTACTATTTTTTTTAAAGTAAAAATAATATTTTTGATTCAAACTTACAATAGATACAAGATACAAATAACTAAAAACCATATACAATGAAACAATATCCAGGTTAATAGCATAATAAATTAGCATAAAACCTACAAATTTGATAAAATAGTGACTAGAATATCTGGAACTCTAGTTCTTCAACATGATGACGATCATAATTTGATATCTTCGACTGATCAAATTTGTCTTACTTGTCTGAATCACCCTCATACAGATAAAACACCACAACAAGACGATGAACAACACCACTGATGAGCTTAAAAGTCATCCATTTTCAGTTCATTTTTCTGATTGATTTCTATCTAAAAAGGACTGGATGAGTATGGAAATGTGGAATAATTCACCAAACTCAAGTATACAGCAGAAATTAAAGAGAAAGAGGATATTGGCAAAGAGAAGAAATAAAGTGGCTGAGTTATGAACACGATCAATAATGATGTCGCAAACTAGACGCACGAGGAAGAAAGGACTAAGTCAATGACGCTTCTTGACAAGAATGAAGAATCACATCAAGGTCGCAACTACAAAACTCCGGGCCAAGATAAGGGCACGGAGCAGAACGAAAGGTGTTGCAACATAAACTCCAAGTCATGCAACCATAGATTAATGAAGAACAAGACATGATGTCGCGACACCATTTCGAGGTCGCGACATAATTGAAGGTCGAGCAGTAGACATAGAAGTCACGACACAAGATTTTCAAGAGATCGAAGATCAAGTCGCATATTTAGAAGAGGTCGGCATCAACACTAAATCGTGAATTGTTCCAAGCGGGTATCGTGAGACAACTTGCAGGAATTGGCGGTCGCGACGCCATTTGGGGAGAGGTCGCTACCGTAAGATGAACCTTCTTATGGAAGAATGGATGAGTGATTAGACAACTGATGTCGCGACCAAATAAAAGCTTCTGCGACGTATGCTGAGTAACTGAGGTCGCGACAAAGAATCGAGGTCGTGACATAGGAAGAGCCAAGGGATGCTAAAGGCAAGTCGTGACCAAATAAAAGCTTCTGCGAAAAATGCTTAAACAACTGATGTCGCGACAAAGAATCGAGGTCGCGACATTAACAACCAAATGGGCCATGACCAATCCACAAGGGAGTAAGACAAAGTTAGGGGCCCAACTTCGTAACTTTAAATGCAGCCTGCTACCGAAGGAAAGCTAGCTGCGGCTCGTAACAAGAGATCCGGGCAAATTTCTAAGGCTCATGTATTTTAATTTTCTTTTTTCTTTGTTTTGTAGTTATTTTAGATTAGATTATTTCTTTTTCCAAATTTTGATTTGACGTTAGTCAATAAAGTAGAGCTTAAATGCGTAATTCCTATTTCTTTCAAATTATCGCTGATCACCTCACCTGCATAAATTTTGAATTCGATTTCCAAATGTCCGATCTATAGTGGTTCTCTCGATCAAAAGCCATTGTAGGGTGTAATAGCAATTTAGAAACCCACTCATTGAATACCTACACAGCAGAATCTTATCTCTCCTGTAGAAATATATCGTGGTTACCGAACTCGCATATAAATCTACTTGCCGGGTTCTCGAATATTCTTGTATCCGATCCAATATCGTGTCCTACCGAAGGATTGTTTACGCTCGATTTCCGTGAGGCCCCTCTGAGTGACACACAGAAGGCATTCCCCGAGTAGTGAACAATTTCCCTCAAAGGTATATGAACCTCGATAATGGAGATCTAATGAGCTCGTGGAATGTAAGTCGATAAATCGTCTTCTCACTTGAAATCGAGATTGAGTTGAATGATTCTATCAATTTAAAAAATAGAGAGTTCACACTTGATTCAACAAAGAAGTTCAATCCCAGGTTAGCAAGGATCTAATCAAGGAAACATGAACTGCTCCAATTTGAGGAAGAGAAACTAAAGAAGTGTAAACCCATGCTATACCTATGTCTTAGGAGCTAAGGTTTACAGTCCATGTTCAGGGTATGAAGTATTGAAAAAGAAAAATATCCAGAACAAGGCAACCCAGATTAAAAGTAGTTATCTAATCCTCTGACTTCGAAAGAATCAGGAAAGATTAGATGATGAACAGTGCCGTAAGGAGAGATCCAACTGCACTACCCTATTCCTTGGACAGATTTAAATCTATGGTTCATGAAGCAAAGTTACAAAGTAGTCTGCAGGAATTGATGTTTCACAATAGCAGTATTTTCATTGCTCTCTTTAAAAGATAACCGATCACCGAATTTGTTATTTTAGATTTTCGCTTTAATTCATTTTTTGTTATTAAATCACTTTTCTTAGTTTTTATTATTTTAAGGTTTGCTAAGAATATTTCTTAATTAAAAGCTTCCATCAAAGTCCAAATAGTATAGAGTTCGAGTAGTCAGGGTAGTTGATTGAGAATTCTTGAGATCTTTGTGGGAACGATATCTAGACTTAAATCCAATTTACTACTTGTTCGACCTGTACACTTGCAGCATCCTGGATCAAAACAATAAAGAAAATGATTTACTCTTAAGGAAACAGCTTTTAATCAGTACAATAGATAAGGAACACAACAAACAAGTTTCATGGCATTATTGATGGGGATTAGATAATAGTCCTGCAATAACGCTATAAATTAGATAGGTATTTCGTCCATCACGTAAAGAGGTGAACAAGTTTTTGGCGACATTGCCGGGATCGAAAAGCACTGGTGAATCAATATTCAGACCAAAAAGCGAAATACTAGTTTGGACATAATTTATAAAAAGAAATAGAAAATTTGCAAAAATATGATTCAACAGCAGTAGTTTAGCAAGCTACTGAAATTTTTGTAGAGCTTTTCATGTTAAATACAATTTTTGGTATCACTGACTCCATTTGATCTCGCATATTATAATTTCTGTGGAGTTAATTCACGCATTAAGCTATGGAAATTAATCACGCTTACTAGACACTGGATCGAAAGAACACTTAGAGGGCTAAGAAAGGTTAAGAGTGCAAAAATAGAAGAGATGGCAGACGAAAGATTGACCTGGCGCCAACCAGAATTTGCACAGAAGTACCTCAAGAGCGACATTATGGAGGACTCTCGACCAAGATCCAAGATGAATACCGCAGCCGAGACAAACAATGCTAGATGCTAACAATTTGAGCCTGCCACCCGATCACCATGGTCTCGAATGTAACCAATTCACAAAGTCACCTCCGAAGATCCCAACGAACACTGGGACTCGCCGAGAATGGCCAATACAAGAAATTGAATGGTGTGAGACCAGAAGTTATTAAGTTGCAGTTGTTTCCATTCTCTTTAAGAGATATAGCTGCATCATGGTTTGACTCACTACCATATGGACCTGTTAATACATGGGAAGAGCTGATGGAAGCTTACCTGAGCAGATTCTTTCCTCCATCCCTCACTTCTGAACGAAGAGGGGAAATTACTACTTTCAAACAAGGGAAGATGAGAGTTTGTACACTGCTTGGGAGAGATACAAGAGGCTGCTGAAGAGATGTCCCATGCAATTCCGATAGACCTCGAAGACAAATGGACATCTTCTAACACTCCATGAATTATACCTCAAAAGGTATATTAGATTAGCCATACAGAGTATCCGTAAGAAGAAGAGCATAAGAAGCAAGACAGCTGATCGAGGATCTTGCTGAAAATACGAGACCTCCTTCTCCTTCAACTCAGGAGTAGTAGCCGAAATAAAGGAAATGGAACACTGAGTTGAACAAGATGTTCCGCTATGGAGGCTAAGTCGGATGCACATGCACGGTTAGATGGGGCACGCACTCGCAAATGAGATAGGAGAAATGGGAAAGAGAAGAAGAGTACACTGTCGAGGGGCGACTCGAAGAGGGTTCCTGTGCAAAGGAGGAGGCTAACTATTTGAACGAGCACGCAGCATATCATTTCAAGCTCATCCCCACCGCTAACCCATTATACCCCCAAAGATTAAGGAACCATGAGAATTTCTATGGTGGATGAGCACAACACCGTCCCAAGACATGGGCAAAACTTTCGCTAGCGGTATGCCCACCAAGGTTCCAAAGAAGAAGAATAAAGGAAAGGCGTAAATGAATATCGTAGTTAAAAAGGACTTTAATTTTGAAGACCGATGTCGTTAGCTCATGGGGAAAATAAAAAGTCGTTAAAACTTCCATGAACAGTTGCTCGCAGAATCGAAGCTTCAAAAACCAATTCTTAAATTTTTCAGACAACCACCAATGCCTCTCTCAAGAACCTGGAAACGCAAATAGGGCAACTGGCGCTAACCCTGCATAATCAAATTAAATATGCTTTTCCCAATGACACGAAGAAAAATCCGAAAGACTGCATGGCTGTGCAGCTTAGAAGTGGAAAAGAATTAGAGAAGGAAAAGTCAGAGAAAGATGAAAGCAACAAGGGAGAAGGGATCCTAGAAAATGCTGAGTCACCGGGGAAAGAAAGGAAGAAAGAGTAGTAGCAAGAAGAAGAAAGAAGCAAGAAAAAAGCCCATAACTCTATGCCTGCAGTTCCATTCCCACAGAGATTGCAAAAGTCAAGGATAGAGGAGCAACAGCAGTTTTTGAAAACTTCCGTGTTTGAGATAAGCATGCCATTCAGAAGTGGTAATCAATGCCACTTACAAATTTTGAAAGAAATTTTAAGCAAGAAGAGAAGATTTGCAAAGGAAGGAGTAGTGAATCTGACTGCTACTTGCAGTGCAGTGATAAAGAAGAATTTACCAAAGAAGATGAAAGACCTAGGAAGTTTCACCATTCCTTGCACCATTGGAGGATTTGAAATTCAAAAGGCTCTTAGACTATGTGTATGCCAACTTAATGCCATTATCTCGTTGCAAGGAAATTAAGTTTTGGGGCTTTGCATTCTACCATCAAGTACTCTCCAAATGGCGATAGAACAATGGCGTAAAACCCGAAGAGCCACTGAAGATGTGCTCGTTAAGGTGGGGAAATTTGTTTTCCGCCGACTTTATCATCCCGGGACATTGAAGAAGATTTCACAACCACTGCTAGGAAGGCCATTCCTAGCAACTGGAGCTGCTGTAATAGATATGCAAAGAGTTCTCACTCGTGGTTGGAGAAGAAGCAAAATGAATTTCAATCATCTTAAAGTTTGAAGAATTGGACATAGATAAGGAAGATTTACAAGTTATAGATGATGTTTATCTCAACAACTACATTGTTATTATGATTGTAATGCTCAATTTCCTATCAATGAAAATGAGATGAATTTCCAAAGATCTTGAAGGTGTTAATCTGATTTTCGCACATCGCTTGCACTCCACCTAAAAGGTGTTTAGTCTTAAAACAAAATAAAGATGGACAATGGAGGACAATAATGAAGAGAAGGAATTTCATCGAGACCAAAGGCAGTAAGGGCTAGTTTAAAGAGCTGTCATCTAAAGTATGATTACTGGAGCTACCAAAGGAGTGTCGCGATTATCTCGCACTCAATGATGCCGCTAACGTAAGCTGGCCGAAATTTTGAAGATCAGAGCTCCATTGTCGTCCATGATGAATTAAAGGGTATCAATCCGCCAATATGCATGCAATAAAATATCATGGAGGAAAATGCAAAGCCATTCGTTGAACATCAAAGGATCAACCAACATGCGAAAGGCGAGTCAAAAAGGAAGTGCTCAAATGGTTTAATGTCGGTTTTATATGCAATCTCGCATGCCCTGGGCAATTTCAAATGATGCTGGTTCTAAGAAAGATGGGTTCATCGTGATCCAAATGAAAAATGAGTTAATTTCCAACAAGAACGGTGACAGGATGGAGTATGTATCGACATCGAAACCGAACACAAAGAACCGTAGAAGCATCATTTCCCAAGGTCTCTTCATTGATCGGGATGTTGGACAAAGAAGCGTGACACCCTCATTTTTGTTTCCTATATGGATATTCCGGCTATAACCAGATTGTCATTGCACCTGAAGACCAGGAGAAAACCACATTCGCATGCCCTTATGGCACCTTTGCCTTCAGAAAGATGCCATTTGGGTTGTGCAATGCCTCACTGCAGGGTATGATTCATGCTCGTGACGGTCGGGAGGAGGTCATGGAGATTTTTACATGACTTCACAAAGATATGGATCCAGATTTGAGCATTGTCTAAAACAACTCCGAAACAAAGGTTTCAAAGATGCAAGACAAACAACTAGCATTAAATGGAAAGTGCTATTTCATGGTAAATGTGAAGGTATTGTTCTGGTCAGCAAATTTCAAGCACGGACTAGAAGTAACCAATCAAAGGTTTCGATTATCAAGACTCCCGTGACCGCCCACAACAAGAAAAGGGATAAGGAGTTTCTGGGACATGTCGGATTCTATAAGAGATTCATCAAAGACTTCTCAAAAATAGCAAGACCATTATGCAGATTACTAGAGAAAGACACAAGGTTTAATTTGATGACTCTCGCAAGGCTAAGAAATCAAGATCGATTAGTTCAAGCACCTATCATGGCTGCAACTTAATGGGACTGTGTGGATTCAATAATGTGTGATAAAGATTTCGCAATGGAGTCGATAAAGGGTTAAAAGAAAGAAAAGATATTCAGAGCCATATACTATGCTAATTAATCCTTCAATGAAGCCCAAGAAAACTATTCAACTACCGAAGGAGAGATGCTAGCCATAGTTTTTGGCCAGGAGAAATTCAGCCATACATTTTGGGATCCCATACATCGCTCACACTAACCATGTAGCAACCAACATTCATGTCGAAAAGGAGCCAAAACCAAGACTGATAAGGTGAGTGTTGTTACTACAAGAGTTTGATCTGGAAATTAAAGATAAGAAGGGTTATGATAATGTGATAGCTGATCACTTGTCCAAAGTAGAAAAAAACAAAGTAGAAGAGGAGGAGGCAGAATTAACAGAGAACTTTCCAGATGAGCAACTGTTTAAATTGTCATTCCAACTCCCATGGTATGCTGATATCGTAATTACTTAATACTATGGGAGAAAAGGCCTCCTGAATTCAAATACCAAATGTAAAAGAAAGCTCAAAACTCGGGACAAATAGGTATTACATCCGGGATGACCCATTGCTATTTAAAAGAGGTGCCGACATGATTTATAAGAAGATGTGCCGAGAGTGAACAATGCAAAATTCTGAATGAATGCCATGTATCACCATATGTGACATTTTTCCGAGAAAAACTACCATAAGATACTCCAACTGATTTTATCGCCCACTACCTTTAGAGACTGCGGCCGAATAATAAATTATGTGATAGATGCCAAAAGATTGAAATATCAAGAATAGGAACGAAATGCCCCTACAAGGCATATTGGTGGTGCAAATTTTTGATGTATGGGGAATAGATTTTATGGGACCCTTCCCACCATCATTTGGAAACTTGTACATACTGCTGGCAGTGGATTATGTGTCCAAGTGGGTGGAAGCAATAGCTTGTCCAAGGAATGACGCTAACACAGTAGTGAGTTTCTTGCAAAGGAACATTTTGAGCAGATTCTAACACTCCAGATCATCAAGGATGGGGAAGCCACTTAAAACAAAATATTTGCAAAGCTCATGAGCAGTATGGGATCAAACATATAATGAGCCTAGCTTATCACCCTGTGATTTAATGGATGTTGTGAATTTCCAATAGGGAGATTAAAAGGATCTTGGAAAAGACTGTAAGTTCAAGCAGAAAGATCGGGTCTTCCAAAACTTGGATGATGCACTGGGCCACAGATGCATTCAAACTCCCATCAACTCCATACAAAGTGGTCTTTGGCAAACCATGTCACCTCCCTCTTGAACTAGAATACAAATCCATGTGGGCCATCAAGAAGCTGAACTTCGATTTCAAAATTGCAAAGGAAGAGAGACTGCTCCAATTGAATGAACTAGAAGAACTGAGAAACGAAGCCTATGATAATGCTAGAATATACAAGGACAAGATAAAGAAATGGGCATGATCAAAGGATTCGAGAAAGAGTTCGTATGTGGATCGCTCAAGTATTTAACTCCGTGACAAGATTATTTCAGGGAAGTTGAAATCAAATGGAGCGACTATATATAGTGGTGTCAAGTACTACATTTGAGCAAGAATACTCGGGATCGATGCCGGGAAGAATTCAAGGTTAATGGTCAAAGATCAAGCAATATCTCAAAGAGGGGAAAAGAAAAGGAAGAACTCCAAATGTGAATTGAGAGAGAAGGCTTAAAACAGCTAGTCCAACTAAGGACTCAAAACGGAGCAGCTCATGGGAGGCAACCCATATAGATTTTTACTTCTTATTATCGATTTTGATTTTTTAATTACTCGTTTTGATTTTTTTATATTCTTGAAATGAGTTGTTAGGACTTGCTAAGTTAGTATTGATCAATTAAACCCTTTTTGAAATTGTTACAAGCAGGCTGCGTAATCACAGGCTCGTGTGAGAAAGAACCAACTCTGTGGATCTGCTCCGCAACACTTCACGTGATAGTCACAGATAGGGCGACTTGAAAAAGGGGAGTATTTTTCTCCCTAAACAAATTCTGTGGAAAATAAATAGAATGCATGTTTGAATTGTTGTTTGGGAGTACTTTATTGGATGTTAAGAATTTGCAAAATTAATAAGGAGTGCAAATGGTTCGATCATCACCTTAGTATACAGACTAAGTCGCGATCGACATAAACTTAGGCACCGAGGGGAGAACAAGAGCACAGGTCGTGACATAAAAGTTATGTCGTGACAGAACATTTGGGTCGTGACAAGAACAATTCCTTCAAAAGAATAGTGAAGGTCGCGACAACTCCACTATGTCATGAAATTACTTGTTTACCAAAAGGGGGTAGAAATGCCAGATGTCGCAACCTGATGATATATTGTCCTCCCACAACTTACTTATGTCGCGACAAACAATAATAAGTCGCGACATAAGAGAAAAGTGTGCACGTCTATCATGAATAAAATACTGTTATTCTCAACTTTTGCATCATATCATGAATAAAATAAGAAAATTTGTTAAAAAGGAAATGTTTGATGTTGCTTGCAGTTAGATTGTATTGTTACTTTTTGCTTGAATTATTAAGAATAACATTAGATTTAGTTCAAGAATGAAATGTCACATATCATAATCAACTAGTCAAGTAGTTTGACTAGAAGATAAGTCGAAACACAAATAATCGCGTAATAAGGGCGTAATGACATATAATTGAATTGAAACACAAATTGCATAATTGACTTGAATTTAGCCGATGAGTCCAAGATAAAGGAAAGTCATACAATTGAAGGAGAAAATATATTTTGAGTTTGTAGTATAAATTAAGAAGCCAAAGAACTCCTGAACCTTTAAATCATGTAAATTCTCATCAACCGAAGTGAGTCAAGGACATCCTGGTTAGTCAAGGTGCTTAATCAAACCGAATTTAGAACTTGTTAGGCTATTGATCAAGGCGAATCCTAGCTGATACAACTAACAAGAAATGATGCAAAGCCATCCAGAAGTTTCAACCATTCTAGCCAATTCTTATTTATATGTTTCTCGCATTACACCTTAAGTTCCCGAATTTGAGCCAAAACAATCCTTATCTTCAAAACAAGCCTACTGGAAATCCCAAACCATCCTAGAGATAACAACTCAAGAAAGAACCTCCGATACTCCAAAATTCAAAGAAGGAGGAAGAGATAAAGCCTGGGGGGTATGTTTTTTTTTTTGGAAACCAAAGGAGAAAATACGTAAAGGGGTGAAGAGAGAAAGATTTAAAATCAGAAGATACAACAAAAGAAAGCTTTTAAAGGAAGAAGTTTTGGTCTTCGTGGCTCAACTCCTGAATTAAGTTCTTGTGGGTGTTTCAAATACCTAGCACCCTAATTCCAACTGTATGGGAGTTACTAACCCAAAGTTCTGCTAAGAGTGTTGGGAAGCCTAAAAGATGTAACATTGCACTATTCCCGAATGGTGACAGAGAAAAAGTTCCAAATAAAGGTGAAGTACAATGGTAAATGGAATGAACAATTTTAAACAAAAGAAATCAAGAAGATACCCCAAAGATGAAGTTCGGGGAATCACCAAAGCAAAATTGCAAGGAAAAGAAGGCAAAGAAGTATAAAGAAAGGAGAAAGAGTCCGGGCACCCAACTTCCAAAAAGTTCCATCCATCCCACCAAAGACCCAAGACATTACAAACCTAAAGACCCGATTGATCTTTAAGGTTGGAATTACTCTACATTAGTGGGAGATCAATATGAACAACAAGCATATGGAATTTGGAAATCTTGAAAGGATCAAAACTGCACACTTCGTAGGTTAATTGACTCACTAAGAAAAAGAGGAAGAAGACCAACCTACTTTTCAGCAGGATCAACTGACTATACTGTTTATAAAACAAATTCAACAATTTAGTTTTGTACACCGGATTAAGTAGAGACTAACCTTCATATGGACTTTAAGCTAAATATACAGAAAAGAATGCAATTCTAGTCTTTCAATTAAATTGGTTGCAACTGCAAAACAAAATAGAAAAATATCCTTTTGTTTGAGGACAAACAAATCTTTCTTTTCTTTGCTCGGGGACAAGCAAAATTTAAGTTGGGGGAGTTTGATGAGCTTGCAGTCATCCACTTTCGCTTCATTTTTCCGAATTGATTTCTATCTAAAAAGTGAGGATCGATTTATATGCGTAAATGTGGAATACTTCACCAACCGCTATACAACAGAAATTCAAGAGAAAGAGGATATTGCAGAGAAGGAGCAAAAGTGGTTAGCAGAATGACACGATCGGGTTGAATGATGTCGCAATGTGAGAGGTGCACGAGGAAGAAAGGACCTAAAGTTGCGACGCCGACAAGAATGAAGAATCACATCAAGGTCGCAACCACAAAACCCACGCCATATGGGCAATTGAAGGCGTAACGGAAGTGTGTCGCAAATGTAAACTCCAAGTCATGCAACCATGAATTAATGAAGAACAAGACATGATGTCGCGACACCATTTTCGAGGTCACGCATAATTGAAGGTCGAGCAAGAGGACATAGAAGTCACGACACAATATTTCTAAGAGATCGAACATCGGTCGCACATTTAGAAGAGGTCATGACATCAACATCGAAATAAATTGTTCCTAGAGTGGGTATCAGAGACAACTTGCAATGAATTAAGGTCGCGACGTCATTTAGAGGTCGCGACCAGAAGATGAACCTTCTTTGGGAAGAAAGGATGAGTGATTAGACAACTAATGTCGTGACTAAATAAAAGCTTCGCGATCAGATGCCGAGTAATCGAGGTCGCGACAAAGAATCGAGGTCGCGAGCAAAGAATCTAGGTCGCGTATAGGAAGAGCCAAGGATGCTGGGGCAAGTCGCGACTCTTCAAATAAAAAAAAAAAAAAAAAAAAGCTTCGCAACAAATGCTTAGACAACTCGATGCTCACAAAGAATCGAGGTCGTGACATTAACAACCAAACGCGCTTTAACTGAATCCACAAGGAGGCGGACAAAGTTAGGGCCCAACTTTAGAACCCTATAAATATGCAGCTAATATCAAGGAAAGCAATTTTTGATGCTCGTAACGAGAGACTGCAGCCTAAGGCTCATGTATTTTAATTTTCTTTTTCTTTGTTTTGTAGTTATTTTAGATTAGATTGTTATTTTTTCAAATTTCGGATTTAGACGTTAGGTCAAGTAAAGCAGAAGTTGAAATGCGCACTCTATTTCTTCAAATTACTGCCTGATCGTCTATCTGCCCAATTTTGGAATTCTGATCAAGAACCGATCTACGTGGTCTCTTGACGAAGCCACTGTAGGGTGTAATAAAGTAATTTAGAAACCCAAATGCCCATTGAATAGACTCGTTGTTAGAATTTATCTCTCCCGTAGAAATATATCGGTTACCGAACTTCGCTATAAATCTACTTGTCGTTCTCGAATATCAGACTGATCCCAAAGATTTGTCCTATAATTGCAATAGGATTACTACATGCTCGATTTCCTGTGAGGCCCTCTGAGTGACACAGAGAAGGCATTCCTGAGAGTAGTGAACAATTTCTCAAAGGTATGCGAACCTGATAATGGAGATCTAATGAGCTCAGAATGTTCATAAACTGCCTCTCACTGAAACAGATTGAGTTGAATGACTTATCAATTTAAAAGTTGTGAGAGTTCACTTCTCGATTCTAACAAGAAGTTCAATCGTGTTAAGAAGGATCTAATCAAGGAAAGGATGAACTGCTCCAAATTTGAGGAAGAGAAAACCAAAGAAAGTAAACCCCATGCTATACTCTATGTCTTGGGGAGCTAAGGTTTACAAATTCATGTTCGGGTATAAAGTATTGAAAAAGAAAAAATATCTGCATCAAGGCAACCTGCATTAAAGTAGTTATCTAATCCTCCGACTTCGAAAGAATCAGAAAGATTAGGATGATGAACAAGGTCGCAAGGAGAGATCCAATCGCACTACCCTATTCGACAGTTTAAACTGTGGGTTCATGAAGTTACAAAGTAGTCTCATAGGAATTGATGTTTCACACAGCATTTTCTAATGCTCTCTTTAAAAGATAACTAATCGGGCCTCGAATTTGTTATTTTAGATTTTCGCTTTAATTCATTTTTGCTATTAAATCACTTTTCTTAGTTTTTATTATTTTAAGGTTTGCTAAGAATATTTCAATCATTTAACAAAGTCCAAATAATATAGTTCGAAAGTAGTCGTGGTAGTTGATCGAGAATTCTTGAGATCTCTCGTGGGAACGAGACCGATTCTAACTAATTTACTACTTGTTCAGCCCGTACACTGGCAGCGATCCCCGGATCAAAACCAGAAAGAAAATGATTTACTCTTAAGGAAACAGCTTTTAATCAGTACAACAAACAAGGGAACACAACAAACAAGTTTCATGGCATTATTGCTTGGGATTAGATAATAGTCCTTGGGTAATAACGCTATAAATTTGTATAGGTATTTTGGTCCATCACAGAAAGAGGTGAACAACCACATCGATAAAACGATGGCAAACCAAACGTCGATAAAACAATGACAAACCAAACGTCGATAAAATGACAACACAAAAAACAAAATAAAACCTAATTCTTCATGGAAGAACCAATTTATTAAGCAAGACAATGAAATAAAAAGATTCAAATGAGTGATTTCAAGCCAAGAATGGCGAAAAAATCACCCCTTCTTGCTTGAGAAAAATAAGCTACAAAAGAAAAATATGAGAGAAAACGAGAGAGGGCTGCTAGGGTTTTTTATTAGTAATATAAATATTAAACTTTAGTTTTATACATTTATTATTATTATATTTATATGTATTATATTACATAAAAATTGTAGAAATTAAATATATGATATTAGTACAAATAAAAAAATAAAAGTAAATATAAATTTCAACAAATATATAATTTATTATACAACAAACTATCATATTGATACAATATGAATAAAAAGTATAAAATGTCAATACAATTTCTAATAAGAGTGTATTTATTCTAATTTACACAACAAATTCTCATCATCAAGTATCAAGTTCATATAAATACAAAATATATAACACTAATAAAAATATATTTCATTCCAATTTTTAAAATAAATTCTTACGATATTAATTTTATATGAACAAAAATGAAAATGACAATAAAAAAAACCTTATTCTAATATATTTATTAATTATTATCAAAACATATTTAAAAAAATTATATTAAGTAAGGACTATAATGTTAAGATGATGCTTTAACAACAAATTTCGTTTTTCAAAAAAAAAAATAGTGTTAGATATGAATAATTATTATCAATAATAAATTTAATGTTAAGTATGAATAATTATTATCAATAATAAATTTTAAAAATTGAATAAAAGATAGATTCATCAATTTTTTATATTACATCTCATTAAAATTTTAAAAAATAAATAATAAAGAACTTATAAATTTTTCATCTTCTTCCTCCCCTTTCTTTTCTTTGTTTATCGTTATCTCTTAGGTTTTCTTACTTCTAGACTTCCCTAACTTTATAACATGTTAAGACTATTTTTTTTGGGAAAGATTTCCGGGGTATTAGTGGTTTAGAATGCCAAACAATATTTGGATAAAAATATTTCAGGGGCATTTGCCCCTAAGACCTGTTAGATTACTATATGACAAGTTAATTATATGGCAAGTTGTTTAAGACCATAAAGTGCCCGCCGTAATGGACAAGGCCTATGCTACCTCTGCCCATGGACAAGCTTGAAGCAGAAGTAAAGAATGAGTTTTGCCTTCAGTCTAATCTTGATGCTGTTAACTTTGGTTATCATTATCATTTAACATCATATGAGAGCCTCAGGAATTTTATTGGGGGATCAACTCTTGGTGGTTTGAATTTCAGGAGAAAGAAGAAAAGCTGGATGTAGCTCTTGGATGTTGGGTGCTTCTTACATTTGGGTCTCAAGTTTGCAGAGGAAGAGTCTGAGGTTGCACCAACACCTAAGGGAGAGAACAAGGGTCTTAGGCTTTTCGGTGTAGCAATTGGCCGAAAAGAACATGGTTTCTGCTGTGATTTAGCATTTTATTGTTATTTGATCAGTTCTTTTTTTTTTTTTTTTAAGCTAGTTGGTTGATTAGAGGAGTAGTTTAGTTCGATTCATGAATAGTTTTTCTGTGAAGTGAGAACAGCAGTATCCTTGAGGAGGAGATTGCTAACTTGACAAGGTTTTGAAATGTGTTAATTTGCATTCAAGCCAACTTGAATACAGTAGAGTTCACTTTAAAAAGAAGAATAGTTTATAAAGAAGAAGTTTTATGGAATAAAGTTTCTGGCATTATGTCAATACATATATACGGCGAAAACACACAAATGGCACGGATCTAAGACATGATTAAACATGAGAACTCTATCTAAAATTCAATATTAAATAAATTACCTTATGTAGATTTGCGCATCCGTCAACTAGACTTCTAGATCAGCCACCAACCAAGAATCTACACCGTCGATCTACAAAGAATAAACAGAATCAACGATTCTACACCGCTCCACCCATGATCAGCACTGGTGACCGTCCGATCTTCCGCATCTATCCTCAGTGGGTGTGCTTATTGCAAAAAGGGCACAATGAACGCACGCAGAACCAATCTAACACTTAGAGAAAACCAGCACAGAAAATTCTTCTTCTCTGTTTGAGACTCAAAACAAAGAAAAACCCAGCAGAAACCCAAAACCCATTACACATGAATAATTGTTCATATAATAAAATTATATTTATTATAAAAACCGTCATATAATAAATTATATTTATTATAAATTTATAATTCATACATATTTGAGAATACTTCCAAGGGACCCAAGAGCACATAATTGCTAACAATCTCCCACTTGCTCTCGAGTACAAACTTGAGCATAAGCCCCAAACCATGTAACTCCAACTTTTGTGTTCTATAGCCCATTATCGATATGAGCTCCGCCACTTTCCCGAGCTAGCCTCGGGATCCAACCCAAGTATTATTAATTAAGGCCCTTATATTGAAAAGCAATTATTCCAATCCGGTGCCACTCCACTAAAGGCCCGTGTCAACTCCAAAATTAATAATATTGATATATATATTAATTTCCTCCATTGTAAAATATCGATAATTAATTGATTATATTTTCTCGTCATCAATTAATATCTATTTTAATCTCTTGATTTACCGCTCTAATGGATCAAATGCACGCCGTTGACTTCATTACATCCAAGTACCTAAAACATATCAAGAGGATGTTTCATACAATTTCCATTTTTTTTGTTTATTTCATAAATACTCGGTACTAAACAATCACGCCTCCCAAATCATCTAGGTATTGGCCAAGCCAAAATAGGCCTCACATATTGACAATTCAAATATCATAATTATTCAATTACCTATTTTAAAATAAACTCCTCGATCGAGAGAAAAATAATAATCAAATATCACTCGAGATTTAATTCTTTCACGTAAATCTCTAACTCTTAATCAAATCTTTTGATCCTATCAATGCAAACATATCTCGCACCAATATTTTATAATAACCAAGACAAGATTATTTCATAAAATATCGCAGCCTGCAAATAAAGCTTTCAGCCCAACTTTATTCAATAACTCGGTGGATCTTATTCATTAATTATGAGAACTTATGATCATGTCTTCCATGGACGTATCCATATGACCATATACTGCATAATTAACCTTGACCTTAATACGAAAAATACTAGTGTGCACAAGGTGAAATTAATACCTCATTGAAATTTTATTAACATTTAAAATACACAATTTTATTTGCCTTGCTACAAAGCTCAAATAAAAAAAACTCCTAATTAGTCTCAAAATAAGTCCGTGCACTCCTAACACTCCATAGAATCTAAGCATGTCTTCAAAAACTCAATGTAGTAGAGCCTTGTGAATGGTCCCGCTAGGTTTTCCTCTCGACGCTATTTTGGTAACCACTGTACCCTCGCTCAATGATGTCTCATCAAGTGGTACTTCCTTCAATGTGTTTTTGTTTCAGATACCTTGGTTCTTTGGATCAGTATACGCCCCACCGTTGTCACAAGAGCGTAATGGGCCGACCTCGGCATCGGGTCACCGAAGATCCATAATGAACTTCTTCACCACGGCCAGCCTTCCTTAGCCGCCTCGTATGCCAAATATCTGGCCTTCTCGGTGGCGGGACCGCCACACACGTCCGTTTAATACTCCTCCAACGTACGCTCCACCATATAGTGTAAACATAACCGCAGGTAGATTTCGAAATAATATCCCTTGAAGTTCGAAGTCCCGTGAAACCAATGGTTTCTAAACTCCCACCGAATATACTAGCATATAATCTCCTCCTTAGATACTTAAGTATATGCTTTATCATAACTCAAGGTTCTTCACCGGGATCGATTGATACCGCTATAACTCCCACACTCGCATAAACGTATATCCGGGGCCCGGTACATAACATGGCATACATGAGACTACCTACAAACTCGAGGCATAAGGTGTATCCTACTCCATACGCTCTTTCCAGCCGTATTTTTGGTGATTGCCTCAGAAAAGATGAATTCCATGCCTAAAGGTGGTTAGATCCCCTTTTGGAATTTTCATGTTAAACCCTCGACAAGAATTTTATCAATATAAGAGGCTTGAGATAGTGCCAACAACTTATTCTTCCGGTCTCGTATAAGCTCTGATTCCAAGAATATAGCAATTTTCCTCCCAAGTCTTTCATATCAAACGCTTACAACCAATCTTTTACACTGAACACTCGTTTCACAAGCCCGATTAACAATATGTCATCACAAAGGACTAGAAAACACCGCAGGCTTGGATTCTTTTGTAAACACAAGGCCCATCAGGCTTTTCTCAAACCAAAAGAAGTAATGACCGATCAAACCCGATGTTCCATGATCTGATACCGCTTGTCCATAAATGGACCTTGCAACTTCAGATACCATGTGTTCTTTTGCCTTTAGCTTTGAACCCTTCGGTTATCGCATGTAGATGTCTCATTTAAATTGCCATTTAAAAGGTTGTTTTGACATCCATCCGCCAAATTGCATCGACTAGCAAATGCCACAACCTAAAAGAATCCCATGTAGATTGAGTATTGATATCAAGCAGTGTTTCTTCATGTAACTATCCTCTGGTATAGCCTTTGCCACCAATCTAGCTTCTTTGAAGGTTTCCACTCTTCCATCCCGATCCTCTTTTTCTCTTGTAAATCCACTTACACCCTAGGCTTGGTTTTACTCCCTTTGGGTGCCTCTACAAGAGACCGTGATCGAATTGGAATACATAGATTCCATTTCACTAGCCCATGGCTTTTTGCCACTCCCCGTAGACATCCACATCTTCCAAAGGCTTCTTTGTAATTGATGGGATTATCTTTCACCGTCAATAAGTACAATCTGCAAGACTACTTAGCAAGACATATCTTTGTGCTTCCGCCTACTCTATCACTACGACCTAAGCTCCACCGGGCCAGGGTTTTCATTGTCCCAGCCCTCGTAAAGGTACTAAGCCCTCTCAGACCGGCTCTTCCTGCCTCGGGTTCCACATGTATTGATCTTGTTCCACCGGGGTCTCCACTGCGGTGCTGTTCACCGGCACATTTTTCCCTTAACATGCATAGGAATCGCATAGAGGCTGTAAGACACTGGTGAGCCCCGCTTTGCTTCGAGCCGAGTCAAGCTCCTCAAGAATTATTTTACTCTTTGGCTTGAAATTGCTTATATAGTCTTCTCCAAAAGCTGCGTATACTCACAATAACCTTATCCGAAGGACTATAAAATAGTCCACCTCTCGTTCCTTTAGGGGTAGCCAACAAACATGCAAACCTCTGTACGTGCGATTCAACTTATTTGGATCCTTTTCTTAAGACATGTGCGTGAGCACCCCATATTCGGATATGGCTTAAAACTAGGTTGCGCCTTCCACAATTCAGGTGTCTTAGGAACCGCTTTAGAAGGAACTAAAATCTCGTAAGATACATTGCGCTTCTATGGCATATCCCCAAAACGATATAGGTAGAGATGAATCTGCCATCGACCTCACCATATCCCGGCGAGTCTCTATTTCTTCTTTTCAAGAACTCCATTTTGGTCAAGTGTTCCACTGATAGTTGTGAAACTATCCCCTCGAGTCAAGTAAGACTTAAACTCTCCAGATAGGTATTCACCAATTCCTGCCGTAATCGAAGCTCTTTTGATATGGAGTCCCACTGCTTTTTCGCTCACTATACTTCGAAATTTAGTGAAAAAGTTTCACTCTTTCGCGTGATTAGTAAATATATCCATCTGGAGTAGTCATCCTCAGAAGGTGACAAAATACTCATACCCTCCTTCCGCCAAGTTTGACATTTATTGGTCCGCACACACTCCAAGCATGCACCAATTCCAAATGGCTTGGTCGCTGGGCATATCCTGGGCTTTAAAGGGCCTTTTGGTCATTTTGCCTTCCAAACAAGATTCACATACCGGTAGGTTCAAAGTCTAGGGAAGTTAAGATCCCACTTTTTACCAAACCATGGAATCCTATTAGGATTAATATGACCTAATCCGCAATGCCAAAGGTACGCTTTCCATTTGAAACTTTCTCTTTCGCTGTGTGATCATGCTTATCAACAATTTCAGTAATTAGTGAAAACATCATAGGACATAGGACTTAAAATTAATAAAGACCATCTATCAAATCACCTACAAATAACCTAAGCTGAACTTATTGTAATAAAGGAATTAAATTCCACTGCTAAAACCTTTTGTTCAACAAACAACCAACGTAAATTAAATTCCTTTAAAATCCCGCATATAAACAGCCTACTAAACATAAAGTCCCATCATTATTGAAAAATAATTTACTTGTCCTAATGTTTTAACGGAGACATGTTCTCCGCTCTGGGCTCAAAACCTCCTGCTCCTCGTCAACTAAGCTATAGTTTGTCCAACCACTCCGCAAAGAAAGTACGCATATGGTTAGTGGCTCCTCGAATCAAATGATCCATTTATCATTATAATTCTCCACTAAACAAGTCGAATCGCATTTAAATACCATATCTTGCTTTGGCACCCGAGGCACTCTGCCTGAAGAACCTTCCGGTCTCGCATCTAGCTGACTTGCCTTTCTAGCTTTCTTCAGCGGTGGTCGGCACCGGCACCCGACCCTTCGCTTGTTCTATTCTTTTTCCCACCCCAGTTTCTGCCAAAGTAGGAACCTCTACCATATGAACACCGCCGACCCTTCCGAAAGCCCTTTCAAGACTTTCAAGTTCATGCATCAACTCAGAGAGGAGCTAGATCCATCTTGTTCATATTAGGCTCAACTTTAAACTCGAGTAAACGATCAGGTAGATCAAACATGAAATCAATTTGGGACCTTTGCTCCATCTTCATCCCCAACACTTCATTTGATTGAGATGTGACATCATTTTCGCATACTGATCCCCTCACACTTCCTCAAATATCTTTAGTGTTCATTATAGCCCCAATCGGCAGCCGCTCTTAAAGAACTTGTTGATTGTGCAACATCTTATCGAGTCCGGATCATTTCTCTCGCCCACTTCGAGATGAGATATCTCTGGGTCTTTCAAAATGACTAGCAACACCGGGTAGAATATAGCAAATGAACTGATATATTTGCCTTGTCCCAGCTTCAGTCTTTTCACTTGGTCGATGCATTTGCTGCGCCTATTGGGCTTTGGGTGTGGTTTTCAGACAAACTTCGCCAAAATCCGCAATGTACAAAGGGTTTTCCTTATCTACTATAATTATTTCCATCCATGTGCTTTGACTCAAAATCATTGCAAGTGGGTTAAAATGATGCCATTTTCTTGAAAAAATACACACTAGTATTAAAACGTAATATCTTGGCAAATAAACATAATCTTAAAATTTAGTTAATCCTAAAACTATTTTCTGCGTATTGTAAAATAATTATTGGTTTCCATTATAAACACTTACGGTTGGCAAGATATTTATAACAAACTAAAATTTGATCACAAATGATTAAGATCTCACTGCTTGGTTCCCAGAAAGACTGTGGTATCACAAAGTTCTGACTTACTTTAAATCCCACCTTCAGACAGTAACTTTCCTTGGGATAATACATAATCATTTCACTCTAATTGTTTCAAAATCCGGGGCACTTAATAAAATATCATAGCCTCTGGCTGGGAGGGTAATAATTAAATTAAGCTTGGAATGTTTTTAACCATTGTTTTAATTTCAAAAATTATCTTTAATATCCAAGATTGCCGATCGTCAAATGACTCTCAATCTTTATTAAAATTTTGAAATCTTAATCAGGTCTAATCCACAAAATCCAACCATGTTTATCCGTCTTCGGGGCATCACATGATCATTTTATTATTAGACTCCATTAATGGAGCCCTTTAGGGCTTAAAATTAATTAAATTAATTAAAACCTTCACCATTCAATATTTTAAATAATAGGGATAAAATTATTTCAAAAAATAGTGGGTCAATTTTTCCATAATAATTATTAACCAGATAATAAAAATCATAATAATTATTATGCACATGTAATTATCATTGGATGCAAATTTTATATGGCACCACCTATTCTATATGGCATGTTATCACATAAAACATGTTATAAGCATATAATTTAAACCATTCATTAAAAAGCATTAATTAAATAACCCTAATCCATGGTTTTCCTAAAAATTAAAATCAAGCCTATTATTAAAATATCCTTATGTTCTTGGGCCCACTATTTAGTTTACAAAAGGCATAAAGGGCCCAAACTAAAATAAATTAAAACCCTAAAACCCTAATACGTTTCTAATTCAAGGGTAGTAGGTCCCGCCGTCCACCAAATCAAAAACCGCCTGTGGGAAAGAACCACCACCGCACCCACGCAGCCGCCCGCCTAAGTAGCTGCCAAAAACGACCAAGACGCCTCACGCCCAAAGACTATCACGAGCGAGGACCACGCCGCCAGAACTTCCACCGCGCTGCGGCGCGCGGACGACGCTTTCTCTCGGTACCGCCGATCCGACGCGCCTCCTCCTCCTCTAACGTTTCACGGTGGTCACGTTCGAGATGGTGTCCGCATCTCTCCGGCTTTCCAAATAATGAAGGGTGTACGTATTTACAGGATTTGAAATTTAAAAATTACAACTATTTTTAATTAAAAAAAAATGGACACAATAAAACTGTGAAGGAAACCCCGATCTTATGACCACTCCCTCCTCAAGACATAAACCCAAAAATTAATACAATCAAAAATCTACCATGGATCTGGGTGGCAAAACCATTAAAAATAATACATCCATTCATGAACAAAAAATCATAAAATTAACAGATCTTAATCATGCGATTCTAACAACAAATGTAACTCTGTGTGCCATATACTAAATCAACATCAAAATTACATGCATTATTGAATACCTAGATAAGACATATCTAATCATAGCATGCTCGATACCAATCATAAAACACACAATGAAGCATGGATCTGAAGAATACGACAAACACGCAACTGTGACTAAAATTCAATATTAAATAAAATTACCTATGTAGATTTGCAGATCCGTCAACTAGACTTCTAGATCGCCCACCAACCAAAGAATCTACACCGTCGATCTACAAAGAATAAAGACGCAACCAACGATCTATTAATTCATCCAATCTACAGACAAGACCAGACCGTCCGATCTTCCGCATCTATCCTCGGTGGGTGGTATGGATGTGTGTGGGCACAATGAATCGACGTGAGAAACCTAATCTTAGAACACTTAGAGAAAAAAACCAGTTAATTAAAAATTCTTTCTTTCTCGCTCGTATTCTCAAAAAATGTATGAAACCCGTTATAAAAACCTTAAAACCCATTGGCCATATCAAGGAATAACTGCTCATATAATAAATTATATTTATTATAAAAATCGCTCATATAATAAATTATATTTATTATAAATTTATAATTCTATACATATGATTTTAGAATACTAAGTGGGACCCAAGAGCACATAATTGCTAACAATATATGCATATATATATATATATATAAATTCATTTAAAAAATAATATATTATTAAATTGAGATTAAATCTTTTAGTAATAGCCAAAAGGGAAGCCCTAATAATAAAACCTCTTATAATAGCGGCCAAACAAAGACCCTCTTTATCTCTTTTTTTTTAATTGCAGCTAGAAAAAGACCCTCTCTATATTTCCCCTCTTGCCAACCATAATCATTCTTATAGTTACGGTCCGGTCCAACCATGTATGACCCCATCCATAGTCATCTTCTTTAGTTACGGTCAAAAAATGGCCTCATCTATTGGCCCTCATTTACTTTGCAACCTCTTTAGTTGCGGCCAAAACTACAATTGCAACTATAATTGTTTAGTCATGCCTCCTATAATCATTCCATGTTATGGTCCATTTTATTTGCAGCTATATGGTATAATTGCACATGACTTTTCCTTTGATCGGAGTCCACGGCTTTGACTAAAAGCAGACTTCCTTGTAATGGATTTAGAGAAGTAAATTGATTAATTTTCTTATTTTGAAATCATTAATTTTCTTTATACAATCATGACTGATAAAGAATTTAACATACCTTGACATTATTTTAAAAAATATCAGAAGCAATTTGAAGAATTAAAAATCTTTTAGAAATTAAGACATTAGCTTTAATCTTTGATTGATTAATAAATATTATTTTCTCATGACATCAAGATAAATTGTGCTCCATATAAGCGAAAGTATCACCAACAGTCTTGCGTTTACAAAATGGTAATCAAGATTCAAATGAAAGAAAATATTTCTGTTCTTGCATTGAGAAAACCTGATAAGTAAGATCCATCACGGCATTGCTCAAAGAACTTGACGCAACGTATAGTGCGATTAATCAACACACGATTGATCAATAAGGATAAAACATCCCAATCCAAAGAACAAAGTAAAGCAAAAACTTTGAATTTATTGATAAAAGTAATAAAAGTCCCTAAAACAAACTCTAAAACATATATTTATACCCTAGACATAATATGGATATAATAAGAAATAAAATAATATTTCAAAATAATAATATGAAAGAAAATAATACTCCTAAAACAATAAGAAGAAATAAAAATAATATCCCAAGAAATAAAAATAATATCCCAAAAAATAAAGATAATATATCTAAACAACCAAAATAAAGATTTTGGTTGATTTGATAAAACGCCCTGCATTAGACACCTTCACTTGCGAAGAACTTGTCCTCGAGGTACTTCATGATATCCAAGACTCATATATGTCTTGAACAAGGTAAGTCAACCACATCCAACATTGATATTAGCAACATTGAAGATATTCGAAATCCACATCCAACTTGGTAAGTCAACCACATAAGAATTGTTGTTGATCTTCTTAACAATATGGTACGATCCATTCTTTCTTTGTTGTAGCTTACTATGGTCATCCCTTGTCTTGAATGTTGTCTTCCACCCATCACCCAGATGGATTTTGATTTGATGATTCTCACCCCTCAAGTTAATCTTGCTAAACACAACTACTCCACTTAACTAATCAAACATATTATCCAACCTTAGGATAAGAAATCTATATCCAACGATAATTTTGTTAATCGCCCTATTGTCAACCACGTCCACCAACTTCCATCTTTATTAGGCGTCAACAAAGTTGGTATTGCACATGTGTTAATGCTAGCCTGAATATGTCATTTGCTTAGAAACTCTTCTACCTTCTCCCTTAAGATTTTGTTCTCCTTGAAAATCATTCTAAAATGAGGCACATGAAGAAGAGAAGCACTTGGAATCAAATTTATATGGTGTTGTATGTTACACATAGGAGGTAACTTTGTCGGTAAATCCTCAAGAATCACATACTTAAACTCGAACAAAGTCTACACCTCCATTAGAATTTGAGCCCTAACTAAATCTCAACTTTCTACTTCTACCTTCACAACCATCAAATGCACTTCTCGAGTCTCCTTACACTCACCCATAAGTGAGGATGGGTCATGAACTGTGACGCCCCAAAACCCGATGGTCCGTTGACAACCTGTCAACCCGTTATCAATTGCAGGTCTCATATCGAGACCTGGCTACATGGAGTAAAATGGCCACTCGCTCATACACCAATACTCACCAATAATCTAACCAACTATATCACAATAGTTCAAGAGTTGCTGCTACATTACTTAATGACAAAACACATATTAAAATTAAGAATTATAATACATGTTATACCAAAAACATCAAAGCCACAATCCGGTTTTCTTCTAAAAATCGGCCTCTAATGAGCGTCGTCTTCTCGAACACTCCCTGGGTGAAACCCCGGAAAATCCGAATTTTCGAAAGAAGGGTAAAATGGTAATTTTGGTCAAAATTCGAAATAAATTTTTTGATCTCGGATGATGAAACGGGCTTTACCGGGAATCGTCTCACAAAATCTAGCTACCACGTCGAATTTCGTCGAATTCCGAGACAAACCCGAATTTCCACGCTTTTCACAAGACCAAGAGTACAGAGACACTTAAAGACATTTGAGTGGCTCTGGCGATGAGACTTGTGTCAAGCTGTGAGCAAGTCAAAAAATGAGCTCAAGTATGGGCTATAGGTGACATGTAGCTTCATGTCATTTGAGGGAAATCCATGGTAGATGGATAAGAGGATAAGGGAAATCCTAAGAGCCAATGAGAATTGGACACATGACAAGTGAGAGGACAAGCTCTTGGCCCATCTTAGACCAACCAGTGGATGGGAGAAAAGAAAAAGAACAGAAAAGAAAGTGGAATGCCAGTTTGCAGAGACTCCACCTCTCTCTAAATTTCTCGACGATCACCATTTGCCATGGAGCAAGAGGAAGAGTTCAACCTCACGACAAGGGCTTCCTATAGAGACTGAGGCTCGGGGAGTTTTATCAAAACCCAAGAGGTAGGGGCTTCCTACTGGGCTTCAACTCGTTTAAGTGGGCCATTCAAATGGGCCTGGCCAGATGAGGCCGTGTGAACTGCCTCCAAGACTTCGGGGACAAAGGTGTTAGAGATTTCGAGACTATTTACGAACAGTCCAGGGCCTGATTTGTGGGACTAAGTAATCATTCCTCAGGTGCCATTCTTATGTGTTAGAGTTAAAATAAATGAAGGTGTGGTCAGTTTTGTCTCTTAGGGAATGTTTGGTCAAGGTTTCAACCATGGAAATGCCATATCAGGTAGTACACATTAACCTGACCTTAGAAGTGGTTTTTGGCAGGAACAAAGGATTTTGGTAGTAAGTCCTTTAGGTAAATTGTATCCACGCTGAACTTTGATGGCAATGACTTCAAATCTAATTCCCAGAAATTTCGCTATGGTCGGCTTACTCCGAATGCCTAAGGGGAAGGGCCGTCCGGCCGGGCCGTCGGGCCGATGGGTCACCCCAAACGGATCGCCAACTCGGATGGGTTCACCCTGGATGGGTTCACCTTGGATGGGGTCACCTTGGATGGGTTCCATTCGGCTAGGATCATGCATGACCTCCAACTTCGGAAGGTCATAACTTTCTCGTCCGAACTCTGTTTTGGGTGTTCTTGACTCTATGGAAAGCCCATTGAGTCAAGATTTCAGCCATGTCCCTGTGGAGGACATTGGGCAATCAGGCCGGTTAGTGTTGGTTGGGTAGGCTAGCCAGGTAGGACTGCCGATTCATGTGTGACCTCCAACTTCGGAAGGTCATAACTTCTTCGTCCGAACTCCGATTCGGGTGTTCTTGGACTCTATGGAAAGCCCATTGAGTCAAGTTCCCATCCGGATTCCTTTGGAGGGAAGTGGGTTCTGGAACCAGCCGAAAAGGGGCGTTCGGGTAGGTAAGGTAGGCTGTCCGGGTAGGACTACCTAGTCATGTGTGACCTCCAACTTCGGAAGGTCATAACTTTCTCGTCCGAACTCCGATTCGGGTGTTCTTGGACTCCATGGAAAGATCATTGAGTCAAGTTTCCAGCCCAATGTTTTGGAGGGCATTGGGTGCTGGAGCTGGCTGGAAAGGGGTGTTCGGGTAGGTAAGGTAGGCTAGCCGGGTAAGGCTGTCTAGTCATGTGTGACCTCCAACTTTGAAAGGCCAACCCCCTTCGTCCGACTCGATTCTGTTCTTGGACTCTATGGAAATCCCATTGAGTCAAGATTCCATCCAAATTCCTGTGGAGGGCAGTGGGTGCTGGAGCTGGCCGGAAAGGGGAGTTTGGGCAGGTAAGGTAGGCTATCCGGGTAGGACTGCCTAGTCATGTGTGACCTCCAACTTCGGAAGGTCATAACTTCTTCGTCCAAACTCCGTTTCAGGTGTTCTTGGACTCTATGGAAAGCCCATTGAGTCAAGATTGCAGCCATGTTCATGTGGAGGACATTGGCCAGTTGGGCAGGTTAGTGCTGGCCAGTTAGGTTGTGTGTTATGACTAGTGTGAATAACATGCAGTGTGAATATGACATGTTAATGTATGTAGTATGATGTATTAACATGGGTTGTGCATGAAGGAGAATTATATGTATTAATTATAATTATCCATGGTATGTTGAGGAATTTCAAGAATAAAAAATGCATGCTTGAACTTGATATGTGAATGTTGATAACATGATTTGAATTTGTATGCACTTGAATATAAATAAACCAAATAATGCATGGATGAATATGCATGAGTATGTACACATATAGTTCTCATTTTGTAATGTAGCACCTATATATATACATTTGGCATAATAGCATTGCACGCGGCATGAAAACATCGCATGACATGGGGTGTGAGTGCTTAGTTGGGACTCAGACCGTGTTAGGTGTTCGGCGGGAGTGACATGGGTACAATCAACAACTGCGTATGGTGTTGATTAATGGGCTCGGTTAGTGGGACAAAGTCAGAATGAGTGCAGTTTTAGAGAAATGAAACTAAATATACGTGTGTTGGGCATAGCAAGATGGGGTAGATCCACAATTAGAAAGACCCAAATTTATTGAGGTTAGACATATCACTTAGGCGGTGAAAGCCCGTCAAGTCAAAAGGTGCGCTGCGATCCCATGTAATCCCAAAATCAGTGGCCCACACAAATACATAAACACACGAAAAATTTGATCATATCAAATGGACATCGGGGGCCTGGGCCAATGGGTTACAAGTTTTAAAAGGTTCATGGTTGTGGAATGAAAATGTTAAAAGATTAAGAAAGTCTTTGGTCATTACCTGAAAATGACAATACCACTGCAGACACAGAGCGCTAAGTGAGTTCCGTGAGTGACTGGATATGGGCATGATGACATTTCATGAATGATATATACATTCATGTGTATATTTTACTTGATGTGTGTTTTCTATGCACCATTGCATGTGCACTTAGGTGGGAGTAACCCTCGTAGTGAGATTATCACTACTGGCTTGTTTCACCCTATCATGACTCTTCAGGTACACACGAGAAGACTGGCGCCCTTCGAGGCCGTGGAGTATGAAGAAGGCTCTGGGTCAGGGCTCGAAACATTTTGTAAATATATTAAACAATATAGTTTCATATATTTTGGTATGTAAAAGACAGACATTAAACTCTTTGTATATATATATATATATAAATAAAAATTAAAAAAATGATGACCCCCGAAATTTGGGGCGTCACAACTTGGTATCAGAGCTTAGGTAAACGATTACTTAGGGAGCTCCGGTGTGAGTATCCATAAGTATGGTCTTAGGTTTCAAGGCTAAGCTATGCGAGTTACCTGGAACTCAGTGTTCGGTACATGTGTAGATGGCATGTCAAGGACGGGGCATTTGTTGTTTGATGCATCATGTCAATTATTGCATCTTGTGTGATAGGTTTGGGCTTGGAGGTTGAGGCCTTTGGAAATGTCAATTATTTCATTTATTTCATGTCATGCACTCACACCTAAATTTTCTAGGTTGCCTCGGTGTATATGAAATGCATTATGCCATTTCCAAACCACACATGTCAATATATCAATTATGCATTTATTAACAAAATTTACATACATACCTATGTTAATTAATTCTCATCAATAACATCAAAATTAGCTCACTCGAGCTAATCAACAATCCATTTTAATTTCAATGACTCTTCCACAATTATATTTCATATAATTCAAACACTCATGTTAACACATTTAATTTTCATGCATTAACATATTATTTCTCACACAATTCCAAGCCATTCATTTCAAGCAATATTTTGCTTATAACACACATGGACCCATTTCGGTCCAACCAAACAAACCGGGATTGTTTTTAATAAATTCCTTGGGTCGAGCAGCTGGTCAGTCTCGTGGCACCCACTCACTGCATCGGCTCCGCCAGGAACAAACTGCGGCCATTTTCTACTAAAACACCCAAAGCATAATTTATCGCATAAATTATCACACAAACCACCTAAACTGTCCAAAAAGGGTTCAAAATATTCCAACAATTCGATCCCAAGTTTTGGGACCAATCCAACTGGCCACTACTCTAGCCTAAACCAACCAACCATTCACACCCGGCCTTAACCGAAAAATAACCAAGTAGGAGAAGATCCCTACCTCTTGAGTTTTCAAACTCCCAAAACCCAAGTGTCCCACGCTGTGAGTCTCATCACAGGAACAACTTTACTTCTTAGCCCGCCGCGATCCGATGGTCTGAAAGCCGGAAAATCTAAAGAGAAGTTGCACTTTCTCTCTCTAAAAACCCTCAATTTTCAAATCCGTTCTTTCCCTTCTCTCCTACTGCACGTACCAGCCAAATGGAGAAGAAACTCCTCTTTTTGTCCCCCTCTTTGCCACATGTACTTCAAGTTCTAATTGGCTCATTGGATTTCTTATCCACTTAATCCACCAACCATTTGATTTTCCTCCAATGGCATCATGTTATGTGTCCACATGGGCCCCACACTTGATCTCAAGTTGACTCATTCTGCACCTGACACGTGGCACACTGTGAGCCACTCAAAATGTGCTAAGTGTCCCGCACTATGCTCATCCTCGAAAAACGTGCAAATTCCGACTATCTCGGAATTCGACGAAATTCGATGTGGTAGCTAGATTTCGCAAGACGATTCCAACGGTGAAGTCCGTTTTGTCATCCGATATCTAGAAAAATTCTGGATTTTGACTAAAATTATCATTTTGCCCTTTTTCAGAAAATTAGATTTTTCTCGGGGTTTCACATGAACAATAGTTAGAAAGTTTCTTCCCTCCGCTTGTAAAGCCTTGGGATGGTTCTCACTTCATAGTAACTGATTCCTCTCTATCAATTGCAAAAATCTTAAGAGTAGTCCTCACTTCCTCATACTACAAAAATTCCTAATAAGCATAAAAGATATATTATTCATAGTCCAAAGGCAAAAATCTACCTCATAATAATTGCTTCATTCTACACCATGTTTGAATCAGACCACGCCTCTCTCTCCTCTTCATCTCCCTTAATCTATCCCACCATACTGATGCTCCTCCTTTTAATTTATAAGCAACAAATTTAACATTTTTGTCCTCGAGAAACCCGGTATATTCAAAGAACCTGTCTACCTTAGTCAACCAATCGAAAAACCCAACAATATCAAGATCACCACTAAAGTTAGGGATATCTACCTTTAATTCGTATTCATCGTCTCCTCTGTAGTTTGGTTGCCACTGTCTTCCTTCTCTTTGTCTACCATGTGGAGTTGCAAATTCACCAAAGTTGGCATCTTCATTTGAAGTGTCATCAAATTTCTTTGATTTCGTATTTTTGGAATGCGATTAAAAGTGGGTCTAGCTAGGCCAATTCCTCCTCCTTGTTTCTCATCGTCATTCCTACTCCTTTGTCCATTGATTCTTAATAACGCCTGCAATTGGGGTTGTATTATTTTCCAACTGCTGAGTTAAATTTTGAATTGATTGTTGCTACTTGTTAATTGATCTCCAAACAACCTATAATCCCTTATCACCGTCTTGGGATTGGTTGTCATCACTAGCACTAGTGTTAGCCATCAATTGGGAGAAACATGCTCTGATACCACTTAATGCAACGTGTAACGTGATAGATCAACAAGGATAAAATGTCTCAATCCAGATAACAAAGTAAAGCAAAAGCTTTGAATTTATTGATAAATTGATAAAAGTCCCTAAAATAAATTCTAAAACATATATTTATACCCTAAACATAATATGTGTATAATAGGAAATAAAATAATATTCCAAAACAATAATAGGAAAGAAAATAATACTACTAAAACAATAATAGGAAATAAAAATAATATCCAAAAAATAAAGATAATATCTCAAAACAACCAAAATAAGTATTTTGATTGATTTGATCAATGTTTTAAAAACCGGATTGGGCCGGTTGGTTCGATCGATCGGACTGTAGATCAGTGAGCTTTCCGATCCGGTCTGGTCCAGTCTACCACTTAAACCGGAATACCTTTGAACTCGAATTGAACAGCTTGAACCGACGATCAAACCAATAAAACTCTTGTGATTTAATTAGAAACGAGGGGTTAAGATTTATCCCATTAGTTAGGTAGAAAATAGCCCAAAAAAGGCCCAAATCCCTTTCGACTTTTGTTGGAGCATTCTTCTTGTAAGAGCATGACTTTGTTTATGAACCCAGCAGAGTCAAACTCCTAACCTAAAAAAACACAGTCAAGCCGTGTCCAACCACACAAGCACTTAAAAAAAAATCCTAAATAAAAACTATATATAATAAAAATAGATGAAATTAAAAAATTGAAACTTCATTTTGACATATCAAGTTTAAATATTAAACATATTTCTTTATAAATTTTTTAATATCACTATATTTACAATTTTTTTTTTTTTGAGGAGATGTTTACACTTATATTTAATAATATGAAATACACAAGATAAATATTTTAGAATTTTAGTTTATTTACATATATTTTTTATGAAGTTTTGAAAATAAAGGGGCCATAGCCCACTCTCCGCTGCCTTTCTCCAAGGAAAAGGTAGCCCGCTAGACACTGGGTCCTAAGACTCCGCCTAAAATCAAGCCCAGTCATTCGCCCCCAAGGGCCAATACTGTGGATAACCAAGAGCTCCATTCCCAATGAACTAATCACCTAGTGGAAACAAGATAATCCCCTATAACAGCTTATCCTGTAAATCAAACCGAATCTCACCAATGAGGGAATAAGGATAATTCACGATAACTTCTCCTTCATTATCTCTTATTAATCCAATCACGATAAAGGCAGAAAATATCTCATCCAATGGGAAAGAATCCTAGCCACCATCCAATTAGGAGAGACATGTGCTATAAATACCAAGTCATCCCACTCCAAGGAAGAGACGCAAAAATATTCGCCCCTAAGCAAAATTCATCTTTCTCCTCGTGGAGGAACTGACTTAGATCGTAGCTGGCCACGCAAGCCCCCGCCGACCCTCCTTCTTTTGCAGAGGGAGGAGTCCGCCGTCTGCAGCTGGGCCGAACCGACCTGCCAGTCAGCTCCAGCTCAATCTAACGACCTAACACGCCCAGCCCGCCCCCGGTTGAAAAAGATCATTCGCGCCGTCAAGCGAATGACAGCCTTTTACAAATAAATTTGATCTCCCAAGAATCGATGGTATCAACCCTAATAACAGCAGGAGCAACGCCTAATCCACCATGATGCGTAACCACCCAGCAAATAGACAAATGACCTCCCTTTGGCTGCTTAGGAAACAAAGCAGCCAACACTGATGAGGTGGAGGCACTCGCCACCAACCAACGCCCGTGAGAGTTGTATAACTCACCAAATAGATGTAACACCTGCGAGAGGCGCAACAAACTCAGGAAGGCCATAACATCACCCTCAATGGTATAACCGCACTCTAAGACTTCGAGGTGCTAAGATGGAAGTAGAACTAAATGGCCAATGAGCTGGGGCACTGACCACACCTAACCCCGAGAGGAGGGCAAACTAAGCAACACCTGGGCACGCCCGGGAAACAATGAACTAAACCCCCCAAGAAGGAATGCGGAGCCACATGGGAGCAAAGGTTCAAGGGCCTCCAACAGGAGCTCAGCCGCATGAAGGAGGTTGTGAAGGGACGAGCTCCTGACTCTATGGACACCTTGGTACAACAAACTGAGTCCCCGTTCACAGCCGAAGTGCTCCACTTCCCCTTCCAGTGAAGTTCAAAATGCCGCAAATAGAAGCGTTCAATGGAGCCAAAGATCCTGGCTTCGATCATCTCAACACGTATAAAAATTAAATGGAGCTACTACGGGTATCGTGATTCAGACAAAGGCGTAGCTTTCGCTTATCACGCGGTGCCCAAGATCGGGCTGTTTAATTGTGCTTCTACCATCGTCTTCGATCTCCCTCATCTCGTAGAGCCTATCAAGGCTCGTCTCCCACTCTTACCGGGAGCCAAGACATACGTAAAGTCAAGTTATCACCTACACCATGTGCGTAGCCTTCGCAAGAAAGCCCGAGGTCCTATGTCCGAGGTTTACCGTCGTAGCTCCCGAAGGTAGATATGTTCATGAGAAGCTCATATCACTCCATTCATCACCGGGTTAGAGCAAATAAAAATTCCGATGTTTTCCATCTCAAAGAATCCTCAGGCAAGCATGGCCGAGGTGCTCGCTAAAGCGGAGAAGTACATTAACGGCGAAGAAGCCCTCATATCCAAGAAATGAAGCTCTTCAACCCATAACGAGAAAAGCGGAACTGACAAGTGTGACGCCCCAAAACCTGGGGGTCCGTTGACTACCCACAACCGCTTGGACACTCGTGAACGCGTTTCTGGGTGACCCGACATTTTTCATGAAAACGGCAGTCTCCTTTGTACTGGAGCTCTGTACCCAAATACAAAACCGCATATAACCTATCCCAAACATCAATATAACACAACATGAGTAAAACGACCACTCAGCCCATGAACAATACTCATAAAACATATATATCCAACTATATCCAATAGTTTCAAGAGTTCAAATTTTTACTTATACAACACACATATATTAAAATTAGAGAATTCTAATACATGTCATACATCATAACCCAAAGTCCAACCGGCTCTTCAAAGCCCGCCCTGTGATGAGAGCCGTCCCTCGCACGCTCCCGTACCAGAAATAATATCCCTCGACAGTAGTGAGCTAACGCCGGTGAGTGGAATCACCCAGCGGGCTACTCTCTCCACCTAAGTGCATATGCAATGTTCCAATAAACACACATTCAAGCAAATGCATGATCCTACTAATGTTCAACTAATCGCCTCCCGCACTAGTCCTCATCGATCTCACACTCGCCTAAGCCTCTCGTATGAGAATTATTATGTTTGTTTCGACAACCCTCCGATGTATATATATATATATATATATATATCAATCTGGTCGCCTCCGACAATTGATATTCACGAGACTACCCTCCGATGTATATCAATTGGGCCGTCTCCGATGATTGATATTTTTAGTATGGACTACCCTCCGATCATTATTCGTTTTAGACAACCCTCTGATGAGTCTAAAAACTCATTAGATTTTTAATCCATTTTTCTGAGTTTATTATGAGATAAATGTTGATTTGTTTGAAGAAAAGTGGATAATTGACTTAAATTTCATTTTGGTGAAAATACAAGGTAAACTCCAAATTTTAGCAAAATCGAAGAAATCACCCACAAAGCAGACCAGGTCACGATCGAAATTTAAGTCGCGACAGAATGCTCACGCTACCATTCCGTGTCACGACATCAACAAATTCGCTTTGAAGAAGAAACTCGAAACTCGAATAAAAGAAGCCGTGACTTGAAAAGGAGGTCGCGACAAAGAAAACGCGTGGGTCGAGACTAAAGGAAACAATCAAATGAAGAAATTCATGTCGCGACATCACTTTAATGTCATGACACACCAAAAAGGAGGCATGATCGATGTCACACACTACTCGAGGTCACGATAAAGAACCGCTCTTATGAAGCCACAAGAGGGTTCTACAAAAGAAAGAGGTTGCGACGGCTTTAAACACAAGGTTCCATTTCATGTCGCGACATCACTACTATGTCGCGACATGTACGTGAAGATTTAAAGTGCAACCAAAGATAGAATTCAAAGAAGGCCGCAACTGTGAGCCAAATGTGGCACTTGCAAGGAACCGAACTCGCGACCTTTACAAGTCAAGGATCAGAAATGATGTCGACCACTAATTTAGGTCACACCAAGAAAAGCCGAAGCGTAAGAAATTGATGTCGCGACATGCAACCGAGGTCGCACCGAAAATAAGTGGGAAGCATGAAATTAGTTGCAACGTAGAACCGAGGTTGCAAAACTAAAGAAAAGAAATGGGAAGTTAAGAGGTCGCGACATCATCATGATAAACACATAAAATTGAAAGATATGAAGACAAGAAGACCACTCAACACAATCATGACCAAAGGAATCGTGGTCACAACATGAAGTCATCATACAACAAAGAAAGTGGTCGCAACCAAAACCGACGTCGCAACTCGGTCGGGAGAAAAGAAGACAATGATGTCGCTGGACAACCGCAGTCGCGACATCAACACCATGGAACATCGAAAGCAAATAAAGTCGCGACCACACGATGTCGCCAATTAACGGGACAAAGTCGTTGCAAGACAAACCAGTTGCAACTTAAAAGAAAGAGGTCGCGACCGAACAGAGCAATCAAGATTGTCCATGTCACGACATCACCCCGAGGTCGCGATGACGCTGAGTCGGGCTTTTCTTTGATTTCCACTGGAGCATTTCCTGGGATTCGCCCGCATTCTTTACAAGATAAATAGATACTTTAGAATAGTAGCTACTCGTCTCTACTACCCAAAGAAAGGGAAAAGAAGAGGAACTTTCAGCAGATATTTTGTAGTAGAATTTATTTTTTTATTTTTAGTTTAATTTTCCTGCTTTGAATCTACAACCGTGCAAGTAGACGAAAGGAGCTGGATTTTGGGTTCTCATATTTTTCTTATATTACGTCTCAAAATTTATGAAATCTGCATAAATTTGGAATTTATCTTTCTCGCTTTTATTGCAATTATAAAGTGGGTCAGGCGTGATCTAAGGTTCCATTTGTTCGCACGTGCAAGAATCGTAACGCAAATCTACCGGGATTTGATTTACATTTATTTACGCCTTTCCCGCACAATTTACGAGAATTAATTGGGTCTTCGATTTTTACTTAATCGGTGTTGTTTTTTAATGGATAAGTTCCCACAAGTAGTACCTAGTACCGCCGAGGAATGTATCTTACTGAGCATCCGTGGATGCCCTCTCGCGTGACATGGTGACTGAGATTCCTGAGAGTTTAGAGCATTCTTTTCTGGCATGTCTCATCACCATTGATCTAAACAACCGCTCGAGCTCCGAGGAGTTCATTTTGATAAATCCTCTTCATTCGGCTTCATAATCAAGTCGAGGTGTATTTAACAATATAAATAATCGTGAGAGTTCACCTTAACTCCATGTGTAAGTTCCAATCCGTGCTAGCTTAGATCTAATCAAGGGAAAGGGATGAACCCATAGATCTGAAGGCTGAGCCATCAATTAAGTAGTAGAAATTTTATAAAATCCTGAAGGTAAAGCAAAGGTTCTCACACAATTAAACGGGTGTGAAGTATTGATAAAGAAAAACACCTAGATCTTGCAAGAAAATTCGGAATACAGGTAGTTGGTTAGATCTTGTCTTCGAGAAGCAAGGATATCTAATCGCTGAATATGGAGAAATCCAATTTCAATAATCGAAATTCGACAAAATCGATCCATACATAAAATGTGAAAGCAATGGATTTTAAGCAGTCGGAATCGACTGCTCCATCAGATTAATGATTTGCCATTTCTACAGAAACTCGATTCAACTTATATCCTTTATAGACAATTTATTTTTATTCATTTACTTTTGTTTTAGCTTTTAATTTGAATATATTCAATAAGTATAAGGATTTTTAATTTGTGTTGTTTAGATAAAACCTTCATTATGAGCTTCTCGAGTCCCAATAGTATGATATTTTAGTAGTCAGTAGCTCGACCGTAATTCTCTATCAATCTCTCGTGGGAATGATACCTGGCCTTACATTCGTATTTTAATACTTGTGGTGACATGTGCACTTGCAAAGGTCATGTACTGACCCTTATTTTTAAATCATGAGCAATTAAGAGAAAACTATTTTATCAATAAAATTATCCAAAGTAAATAATGTGATGTTATATGTAAGGCCTTGTAATTATGTTAATTTTCGAGGGGTTTTAGTCTATATAGAAAAAGAAAACAAATTTTTATGGCGCCGCTAGTTTCGGGATTGAAAGAATTAAAATAGATCAATATTCGACAAAAGAAGGAAATACTAATTTGGACATTTTAAGAAAAGAACAAAATAGTTATAAGCAAAGGGCTATTTTAAATTAATTCATCTTTTAACAAGCCATATTGAAAATATGTTTAGTTTGATAATCTATTAATTTGAGTGTGTTTTGATTTCGGAAAACTTTTAGTACGCCCAGGAAACAGGATTCGACTGATTCTAGCGGGCCTTGAATTGGAGAAAACACTCGGGAGCTTGAGAAAGACGAAAATGACATAGCTATGGCGGATGGGAGACATGACCAGACCGAAGGAACGAGAGGACAACGGCCCGGAAAGGCCTCCCATTGCGACCACGATGGAGGATTTACGGGCTTATTATTCGGGAAGAATGATACGCAATCGGGCGACCTCACATGGGTACAAATAATTTCGAACTAAAGCTGACCTTGATTCTGATAGTTCCGACAACAACGGTTCTTGTTCATCTGAAAGACCCGAATGAGCACACGGGAGAGAGAGTTCTCGAATGACTATCTGATGAAATTTGAATGGGGTGAGCCGGAGGTAATAAAATTACATCTCTTCCCATTTTCTTTTGAGAGATATAAACGGCCACATGGTATGAATCATTTACCATATGGTTGGTGATACTTGGGGAAGAGTTGGTAGAGCCTACTTAGGATTCTTTCCCCATCTCTCGCCGAGGAGAGAAGAAGAGAGATAATAGTATTCAACGGGGGGGAAAGATGAAAGAGCTATATGTAACTAGGAAAGATTGAAAAGGTTCTTTGAAGAGATGCCGGAGTGCATGCTTCATGGGTGAAAATACGATGGACATAGTGTATCATGCTTTAAATGATACATCTAAAGATATTATCGATGCTTCATCTTCTGAAGCATTCAAACGTAAAAGTCTTTGGCGAATGTCTCGATAGAAGACCTTGGCAAATGCAATATAAGCTCCGTACGAGTTTCAAGGAAATAGCAAAGAAAAAGGGTCATGGAGAATTTGAAGGCAGATAGCGACCATGGAGAAGCGAAAGTTGGATGCCATAATGCATAGGATGGACAAGCGAGAGAGAAAGATGCACCTTTAGCTCGTGAAATAGGAGGCGGTGGAAGAAAGCTTATGAGAAGAAGTGTTGATGTTCCAACGGAAGAAGATTCTTATGAGGTGAGGAGGTTAAGTCGTGGCGAGCCAAGGATTTATCATTTCAAGCCAAATCTAACACCGCCTACACACTATAATCCGACGTGAGGAACCATGAGAATTTCTCATATGGTGGAGGGCATTCTGAGGCCCAGGCATGGACGAATCCTCGGCGAGGATATCGACCACGAGGTTCACTGACGTGAAGAGATTGAAAGTAGAAATGAATATCGAGGGTGAGGAGGATAACCATTTTGAAGAACAAATCTTTGCGGAGTTCATAGGGGGACAACGAGAAGCATTCTGATTCCATGAACATAAACTATCGGACTTGGAGCTTTGAGTCGATGCTTTCAATGTTTTAAATGCTAGTGCCTCGGTAGAAAATTTGGGACACAAGTAAGGGCAAGCGGCCACTGAATATGCCATCGAGCAAGGGTACATTCCTAGTGATCGGGGAAGAACCCAGGCGCATGTGATTCAATTAAGAAGTGGGAAGGATTTGGCGACAACGAAGAACATATAAAGAAAAGAAGAGACTAAAGGCGAGAAAAAGAAAGAAATGCGAAAGGAAGGAAAACGGCGGATTGAACAGCTAGAAAGAAGGTAGCCGAAGCCCGAGAAGGAAGGAAAAGTACCGGCTATACACCTTGGTGCCATTTTTCACGAGACTTGAAGAGTCGAAGAAGAAACGATTTCTAAATTCTTGGATATTTTTCGAAAATAGAAATAAATATCCCATTTACTTAGAGAGGTGATTAGCCAAATGCCTCTTTATCTGCAAGAAACTACGAGAAGGAAATCACGAAGCGAAAAGAAAGATAGGCGAGGAGGGTATAGTTAACTTGGCTCTTCGTGCGGTGCCATTATCAGCCAAAGCTCAGAAGCGAATGAAGGACCACTGGCGGTTTCACCATTCCACCTCCATGAAATATGAATTCAAAGAAGCTTTATGTGATTAAGACAGAAGTATAAATTTGATGCCTGTATCGGTTGTACCGAGAGACCTTAATTTGGGGGAACTTACCACAAAGCAATTACATTGCGGATGGTGATAGATTTATGGCTGTAGGAAGGCATTCTTGAAGATGTACTTGTCGAGGTTGAAATTCATCTTCTAGTGGATTTTGTTATCATCCGGATGGAGGAATGCATAGGGTTCCTCCCCATTGCTAGGAAGACCTTTCTTAAGCGATTGGACTGCCTTGATCAGGCGTGCGAGAAGGTGAATTGACACTCGGGGTTGGAAATGAAGCCGGTCTGTTTAATATTAAAGGAGTTTGGAAGAACATCCTAATGTAGGAAAGGCAGTTGTATGGTATGAAACAATAGTCTTCTCATTGATGAATTGAATTACGATTGTATCCTTCAACACTCTATCATTAAATTGAGATGAATTTTGATATCTTGAGAGTGCGTTGTGAAATCTTGCCTTCAAATTTGTTTAACAAAACAATCTAAAGTATATTAAGCTTGATCAAGATAGAAGTAAGCGACCAACAAAACAAACTCATGAGCAAGAAACTAGTGCGAGAAGGATGACATTCCCAGAAAGAATTGCCAGTCATTAAAATATGAGTTTCTAGAACTGAGAGAAAAGAGAAAACTAGTTATCATATCGGTTTGCATTGGCTGAAGGCGGAAAGAGCAGTTGCTAGTAGTGAGAAAATGAGGAAACGGTGCTTGGTCGATTGGGGATCACGAAGAATTATCGACCCCTCCATTTTATTACCTGAAATATTCTTTGGAGGATAATCTGAGCTTCTATTGAGCATGAAAGGAGGCTGGAACCCCGGTGATGAAAGAAGTTGTCGAGAAAAGAAGTTCTTAAATAGTTAAATCGGGTTTATATATGCTATATCGGATGGTTCTTGGGCCAAGCTAACGGTGCATGTGGTTCCCGAGAAAGGTGGATCCTTTGTGATCGGAAATGAAGAATGAGGCCGATTCCTAGAGAACTATATGACGGGATGGAGGTGTGTATTGACTACGAGAGGGTGAATCTGCTGACGAAATGATCATTTTTGCCTTTCATTGATCGAGATCTTTGGATAGGTTGGTAGGACACCCTCATTTTTGTTTTCTTGATGAATGCTGGATATAACCAAATTTCTATTACTTTGAAAGGTAGAGAAAACCACTTTACATGCCATTTGAGTGCTTTTCTTTTAGGAGAATGTCATTTGGTTTTGTGTAATGCTCCTGGTACCTTCCCGAATGCATGATGTCTATATTTTTTGATCTAGCGAGGAAAAGTTATGGAGATCTTCATGGATGATTTTAGAGTGTATGAATCAGTTTTGAGCGATTGCTGCTGCTTGGGGGACCGATACTTGAGGTCTGCGACGAGTCTAGCTCTGAATTTATCAAAAATGCCATTTTATGGATTCTGAGGAAGGAATTGTCTTGGGGCCGCATGATTTACAACGACGGGGCTTGAGGTAGACGAGCAAAGTTTCAATTATAAGAAATCTAATGTCACCCACTACAGAGTCAAGAGATCAGAAGTTTCTTAGGACATCTTTGGATTTTATAGAGAAGATTTATCGAGATTTCTGGTGCTAGACATATGCGATTCTTTGGAAAAGATACTAAGTTTTGTTTTGATGAATCCTACCAAAAAGCATTTGAAGAATCAAATCCATACTAGTTAGAAGCTCCCGTCATGGCAAAAACCAGTTGGAGCAGAGGAATTTGAAATCATACGTGATGCCGGTGATTTTGCGATGGGAGCGTATTGGGACGAGAAAGATGAAAAAGTGTTGAGCCGTATCTTATGCTAGCAAAACCTTTAATGAAGCACAAGAAAAGTATACTCGAAAAGAGATGCTGGCAATAGTATTTGCATGTAGAAAAATTTGACAGGCCATACATTTTAGGGTCCCGTGTTGTTATACACAACGATCATGCAGCGATTAAATATCTATTAAGCGAAAGAAAGAAGCGAAGCAGATCGGTGGTACTATTATTACGGGAATTTGATTTAGAAATAAAAAACAAGAAGGGTAGTGACAATGTGATACTGATCACTTTTCAAAGAGTAAGCGCATCTGAAAGAAGAAGAGAAATAAGCCGGAAAATTTTCCGGATGAAACGGGTTATTTCGGTTATTATCGATCACTACAATTATCTTTGATATTGTGAACTTTTTGGCTTGTAGGTGTACTGCAGGTGAGCTACCATGGGGAAGAAAGAGAGGAAGCTGGGGTGACGGCGAGTCTTGCATCTGGGATGACCCATTATTGTTTAAAGAGGAGCTAATCGGATTATAAGGAGATGTGTCTGAGAAGGTGAAGCGGCTTGAATTTTACAAGAGATATCATGCATCCTCATATGGAGGACATTTTGCGGGAGATAAAATAGCCTGAGACTCTCGGTCGGGGAGTTTTCTTGGTCTCTTATTTTTAGGGTAGTTTTGAATGAGTGAGTTATGTGATCGATTCGAAAAGAATGGAAATATCGTGAGCATGAGATGCCTATATGAGTATCTGGTGAGTGCAGTGTTTGATGTATGGGGGAATGGTTTTATGGGGCCTTTCCGGTTTCATTTGATATACATACTCTAGCTGTGGATTATGTATCAAATGGGTAGGCGTCGGCTTGTCGAAGAATGATGCCCATCGGTTGTGGTTTTACAAAGAAATATTCTCGATTTGGGAACAGACTATAATTAGTGATGGAGGGAGCCATTTTATAAATAAAATTGTTGAGCAAACTCATGACGAGATATGGTATCAAACACATTATGAGCTTGGCTTATCATCCTCGAGCAAATGGGCGAAGTGAAGAACTCAGCGGGGAAGTAATAGAAAGTGCGGAAAGGCTGTGAATTCCGACCGTAAGAGATTTAGTCTTTGAAGCTTGATGAAGCACTCACGGGCATACGACTGCCTTTAGAAACTCCATTGGAATGTCCCCATACGAGGCTTGTCTTTGGAAGAACCTTGTCACCTACCTCTTGAGCTACAGATATATAAGGCTATGTAGGCCCGTCGAAGCAGCTGTGATTTTAAAGATGCTAAGGAAGAGAGGCTACTCGGTTAAATGAATTGGAAAGTTGAGGAATGAAGCCTATGATGTTGCAAATTTACAAGGATAAAACAAAAAAAATGGCATGATCAACGAATTTTGAGGAGGAATTGAGCGGAGATCGGGTCTTGTTGACTCCGGGGCCAAGACTCTTTAAAGAAAGTTTGAGAGTCCCGAATGGAGTGGACCATTTATAGTGGTATCAGCGTAGTTTAGGGCGAGTGACACTTAGAACCGACAATCATGAGGGTTCGAAGTTAATGGTCGAGAGATTAAAGCACTATCTTGGGAGAAAGCAATTAGAGAAGTAACCGCTTCTTTACGAACAAAGGAAGTGAAGAAAGCGAGCAGTAGCCGACGAAGGTCATTAAAGACTAAAAATTAGCAAGGCGCTTTGTGGGAGAAGCTGATCCACAGGTTTAATTTTAAATTTTTGTTTTTCTTGTTATAGTTTACAATTTTCTATGTTTAACTTTCTAATAGCTTAAATTTGATTTTATTCATTATCGATTGAAGAGTAGGTAAAAATAGCGTTTTTTTTAGTTTTACGGAATGATGAAGATTGTGCAAAAGAGTGCATACGCAGATTAAACTTGATCGACATAAGAGACAAAAAAAAAGGAAAAAGTGAATATATTCTTCATGAGTTTGATTTTAAAGTTTGTCTTTGATATAGCATGATTGAAAGTGGGGAATTTTTATCTTGTTTTGGTGCTTAAGTTTTTGAATGGTGCATAGTGGAAGTTGTTGAATTTTGTGTAGTGAAGATGAGTTGAGTTGTAGTTGTTTTGATTGGAATTGAATAAATTGAAAATTACGTGAATTTGGTGTTTTATGTTTAGTCCTTGACATTAATTCAAAAGTTACAACGAGGAATTCTTTGGATGTGAAAAGCCAAAGTGGAAAGAGAAAGTCGAAATAATGGCGGGAGTCCGCAGGTGGGGAAATAAAGGAGGAAAGAACATTTTTATGTTGCAACACCACCATTTTTCTATCGTGACCACATTTCAGTCTGACGAGAACACAAGTCGTAGTGAGAATAGTCACGAGGGATAATAAAGAAGGTTAAAACCTCTCATTTTGGGCGTCCAGCAGTAAAAAAATAAAATTCATTGAAAATCATTAATTTAGAGGCCCAATTGTTAATGTCGTGACTCCCATAGCGTTGTCATGACATTAAACCCAGCGTCTATTCCACTTCAAATTCCAGTAAACTGCAATTCAACCCAACCTTTCCTTTCCGCATCCATCTTTTGGAATCTTGAAACCCTAGAACCAGAAAGCTCAGCAATACCCTGCATGACAATCATGGCAGCAAACCAAGATGGAAATTGACAATCTCAACAAGGCGATAGAAGCGAAATCATGCGCGATAATGTCGAAGCAGTAGAAGAAGCTCAGTCGGAGATTCAACCTGAAGAAGAAGGAAATGCTGAAAAAGGAAACCAACTTGAGGAGGATGAGCTACCTGAGAGAGAAGTAGCAGAGGAAGAAAAAAAGGAGCTTCACTTCGAGGAAGAAATTTAAAGACTTATGGAACAAGGTGATGTGGAGCAATTTATCTGCGAAAGAGGTTTTGTAAATTAATTTCCCATTTTACGAGTAATAGAAAAAAGGAGTTGGGCATTCTTTTGTGAGCCTGGCACCGAGTTTTCATCTCTACGAGAATTCTATCTGAACATGGTAGGAATGAAGGAGGATCTGTTTTCGTGAGAGGTGTTTGGGTGCCCTTCGCGATGGGAAGAGCATAAATGAGTGTTTTAAGCGAGAGATTTCAAGCATGGGTCGAAATCTGAGATTGTTGGAAAACCCAATTACGAAAAAATAGTGAGCCGGTTGGTTGGAGGAGAAGGAAAGTGGGAAGTAGCAGAAGAATCCCCACCATGCCATGGGGAGCTCTCACGGAAAGAGGCAAAGGTTTGGTTTTATTTTATATGTTACGTAAATAGTACCTACCGGACACCTTTGCACGGAGTCGAGGAGAGCGAGAAGCTATCTTTGTTGTATGCCGCTTTTGAGAGAAAGGATACAAAATAAACATGGGAATCTTGTCGAAGAATCAATCGGAGAATGCATCATAGCGATAAAGAGGGCGATTCCTTACCACGCCACTTTTACTGGGCTACGTTTAGGGCAGGGGTGAAAGGAAATTGGGAGGAAGAAGAAAGATGTCCTCGGGTCTCCCTGCAACCATACTGAGTGACAAGGGGGCTGGGAAAGAAACGAGAAGGAAGTGATGATATTAGATGCGAGAAGCAGGCGAGATAGATGCGGCGATAGAAAAGAAATGGAGGAGGTACCCAGACCCGGTGTCCTTCGAAGCGGGGAAGAAGAACCTCTCGGGAGACCAAATGACATATCCTTTGTCTCAGTATAGGAGCAGGTACCGAGTTCAAGCGAGAAGCATCGGGGAGAATGAGAGGAAATCTTGGGAAATAATAGGAATGCAAAAACAATGAAAAAGGAAATGGAGGAAAGAAGAGCCAAAATGGGAAAGGCAGCGAAAGGATCAAGAAGAATTCATGGAGGCTACGACAGAAGGAAGACGAATATGGGAAAGAAAATTGGAGAATAAGAAGAAGAACACAAGGTGGAGGCTGAAGAAACAAGAAGAGAAAGTGATGGAAGAATCTCTGAGACATGCATGCAAGCTTTTCTACAATAATCGGTTCAAAAGAGATCTTGGTGCTGAACATCATGAAGGAGAAAGAGGAAGAAATGGAAAATAACATGCTAGAAAGATCGATGGGTTCAAGCATATATATATAAGGAAGCTTATTCAAAAGAGTTTGAGAAGATAATGAAAAGAAAGAGATCGTAATTTGGAAAATGATGATGAGTATAGAAGGAAAACATGGTTGGAAAGTATGGACTTAATCGATCGAATTTATCATTTGCTTGAATGTATCTGAGGTGGAAGGCAGTCCCGATCAAGTGGGGAAAGCGAATGCGCTCATTCATGCGGTGCAACTAAATAATGAAACATCTGCAGACGAGAATTTCCATGCTTTAGGAAGCGAAATGAAATAAAATTCCACGGGTTTGATCCCGGTGGCTTGATTTGATGTAGACCACTCTGACATAATACACAAAGGCTGTCTGAGAAGAAAGGGAAACTAAAGGTTTTAGCATGTTATACATATATACATTCCCAAAATTTTAATGGAGGCGAGTTTGGTTCATCATACTTGTCCCTTGTTTGATTGAATTCTCATTTTATAAGTATTCTTTTTGCTTGTTAGATAGTTTCTCACTTGTTGAATGAAAATTTGATTGTGGATAAATAGATGTTATTTGATTGATGAACATGATATCTGAATTTTGTTTCTGTGTCATTTTCTTTTCTGTGCAAGAATCAAATAAATAATTACATTCTTTTAGAGCGAAATTCGAGAATAATCGAGTGAACTGTGCTTGGAAATTAGGGGTATTGCCTGCATTGTTTAACTTCAGTTTAGTTTGCAAGAATTGGAAAATTGGTTATTGCTGATGGAACAAAACACTTGGATGAAATAATGTAAGTAGACAGTAAATAAATACAAGTCTTGAAGAAATAATACACCTTGGTCAGCAAAACTTGTAAACTTGATAGGAGTAGGAACATCTTAATTTCGAGATTGAGAGTCCATGATCCTAGAACTTGTTTGGTTATTGATTGATCACAAAATCTTGAGTGAAAATATGACAAAGATGATAGAGCCATCCTTGCAGATTGAGCACCCAGCCTACCCTCGATATATGTTTAAGCATATTCTCTAGTTCCTTGATTTGAGCCAAATAAGCCTTATTTCTTGATAAAACAACAAATGGCAGAAATTCCTTCCTTGCAATGACACTTGTAAAAGAGCCCATTATCCAGTTTCTAGTTCGAGAAAAAGTTTTACTATAAAGGAAGAAACAAGTTTGGGGGAAAAAATATTTCCAAATTTTTACAATGAAGAGTGAAAGAAGTAAAGAGCGAAACTAGTGAAATAAGGAATAAGTTTTGTCTTGTGGCCTATTTCCTTGAACAATTAAGCTACGTAGGGGTGGAACAGCACCTAGTACCTAATACTTATTTGGTATGGGAGTTGCTAGCCCAAAGTTCTCTAAGAGTAATAGAAAACTGAAAACAAGCATTACTTCTATTCTTTAATTCTAGAAAAACAAAAGCAAAAGGAGTTCGAAACAAAGGAAGCGCTGAATAAAGTACATATGGAAATTGAAATTCCTTTAAAAGAATTCAACATGAGAAGATGAATCAGGCTGAATTGAAGAGAATCGGCGAAACGAAAGAAGAAAAAGGGTGAGAAGTTGGCAACTTGAAGAGTATAGAGAAAGGTGACTGGTTGATTTACAACTTAAATTTTTCCATTATCTACCCGATTACCTAAGCCCGACATTACAAGCTGAAAGAGCGCCATTGATTTTGAAGGTTGGTTTACCTACATTAGTGGAGATCAATATGAAAAAGGAAACAAGCCTATGGGACTTTGTGAGAAGCGATGCAGAAAACTCCCGAGAAGATTAACTAAATTCAACATGAGAGTGAAGGTTGAAGACCTACACACACCGCAGGAGCAAGACTTGTTGAATAAAGCTACATTTAAATACACATTAGTTTATCAAGAATTTTGTGATAGAAGTATACCATGTCTTATTCTTGAATTAAAACTGAAATTTAAAATGATGTTGGTATCTCTTAATTCCAGATTAGAAGGTGGAATGAGAAATACTGTGGTATGAATCAGAAAAATGTCCTTTCTAAGCTTATTTGTTTGAGGACAAACAATTTTTTCTTTCTTTGCTTGGGGACAAACAAAATTTTAAGTTTGGGGGAATTTGATGAGTCTAAAAACTCATTAGATTTTTAATCCATTTTTCTAAGTTTATTATGAGATAAATGTTGATTTGTTTGAAGAAAAGTGGATAATTGACTCAAATTTCATTTGCGAAAATACGATAGAAGCTAAGAAATTTGCTTAAAAATCGAAGAAATCAGCCTCTGTGAAGTGAGGTCACGGCGGAAATTGGGCGCGACGGAGATGCTCAGGTTACCCGGCCGTTCGGTCGCGACATCAGCAGGTGGCTTTGAAGAAGAAAATGAAAACTTGAACAAGTGAAGTCGTGACTTGAAAGGAGTTCAAGCGACCAAGCGTTAGTCGAGACTAAAGGAAGCGATCAAATGAAGAAATTATGTCGCGACATGACTTTGATGTTCTTGACACGAGATATGAATGATGTCGCGACACGGCTGCGAAGTCGCGACAATCGCGTCATGAATCCTGAGAGAGAGGAGTCTTTACAAAAAGAAAGAGGTTACTTGTTGGTTTTTAAATACAAGGTTAGATTTCATGTCGAGCATCAGTACTATGTCGCGACATAAAAACATGAAGATTTAAAAGTCACGACCAAGATAGAATTTGAAAGGAGGTTACAACGCAGCGCGATAGAAGCGCTACGGAATGAACTTGCGACCTTTACGAGTCGGGGATCGAGACGAAGTGATGTCGCGACCTTGTTTAGGTCGCGACACGGCAAGCTGAGCGAGAAAAGAAATTGATGTCGCGACATGCGGCGAGGTGCGACACGGAAAATAAGTGGGAAGAAGTGGTTGCAACGTGGGGCGGGGTTCTGGCGAAAGAAATGGGAAGGCGAAAATTCGGCGACATCATGATGATGTCGCGACATAAATGAAAGATATGAAGACAAGAAGACCACCAGCGCTGATTGGAGGCCAAGTCGAGTCCGCGACATGAGTCATCATGCAAGCGTGAGTGGTCGCGGCAGCGGCGTCGCGGCTTTCGAGCTGGGGAGAAAGGAGAGAGCGATGATGTCGCGACATTATGGCTAAAGGTCGCGACATCAACCTTGTGAAGGAACATTGAGCAAATGAAGTCGCGACCACCCATGATGTCACGACCACTGATCAAAGCTGTTGCAAGACTCCTGGCTGGTTGCGACTTAAAGAAAAAGTCGCGCGGTGATCATGTTGTCCGAGCCGAGTCGTGTCGCTGACATCGAAGCTTGAGGTTTGCGACGCCAGGACGCTGGAAATATTGGAGCTTTTCTTTGGATTTCCACGGAGCATTTTGGGGTTCGGCCGGATTCTTTTACGGTATAAATAGATGGCTTTAGAGGCAAGTAAGCGGCTTTGTCTTCCTTTACTTGACAAAGGGAAAAGAAAGAGGAACTTAGTGTATATTTTAGAGTAAATTTTATTTTTATTTTTAGTTTAATTTTCGGTTTTGAATCTGCTTGACAATGCGAGACGAGTAGAGGCTGGATTTTTAGTTCTATTATTTTTCTTAGAGTATTCTTTGCTGAAAATTTTATGAAATCTGAACAAATTTAAAATTCATTTCTTCTTAGTTTTGTGCAATTACCAAGTGGTTGTGCGTGATCGGTGCTCCATTTCTTAAGTGCAATCTGCGATGTCGGAAACATGACTTCTGGCTGGTTGATTTACATTTAGTTACGATAACTCTGCTAATTTACGGAGAATTAATTTGGGTTAGGTTTTACTTAATCGGTGTTGTTTTAATGGATAAGTTCGATAGTAGTACCTAGTGCCCAGGTTGAGGGAGATATGTCTTACTCTGATATCCGAGGATGCCCTGCAGGCGACACGAGAGACGGAGATTCTGAGTTGAGAGCATTCTTTTAAGGTATGTTAGGCCACCATTGACAAGCGTGCGAGAGCTCATAGAGTTCATTTGATAAATCATTGGCTCATAATTGAAGTTGGAGGTGTGTTAGCAATATAAATGTCCAGAGAGTTCTGTAATCTCTGGGTAAAGTTTCCAACCCGTGGTAAGCTAGATCTAATCGAGGGAGAGGGATGATAGATAGATGCGAAGGTTGAGCCACCCGATTGAGTAGTAGAAATTTTCTTGAAAATCCTTAGAAGGTAAGCAAAGGTCCTCTTTGTCGGCCGAGGAAATGGGTGTGAAATATTGATAAAGAAAAACACGGATCTTACCAGAAAATTTGGAATACGGTAGGCTGGTTAGATCTTGTCTTCGAGAGAAGCAGGATATCATCGATGAATATGGAGAAATCGATTCCGATAATTGGGAAATCTTGGACAAGTAGAATCCATACATAAAGCAGGCTTGATAGTTTTAGTCGCTGGAATTATTTGTTCATTATATTTCATTGATGGTTTTCGTTTCTCACAGCGATTTGTCCATTCGTTTTATAGGCGGAATTTATTTTTATTCATTTACTTTTGTTTAACTTAATTTGAATATATATTCAATAATATAGGGATTTTTAATTTGTGTTGTTTAGATAAAGCCTTCATTATGAGTTTTGAGTCCAAATAGTATGAAATTTTAGTAGTTGGGGTAGTTGATCTGTAATTCGCTATCTACGTGGGAATTATACACGGACTTATATTCATATTTTACTACTTTGTATGACTTGTGCGCTGCAGGTGTCATAGACTTGACCCTTATTTTTAAATCATGAGCAATTAAGAAAACTATTTTATCGAGCAAAATTATCCAATGCTTTGTGTCTGTGAGAAGTGTAAGGCTCTTGTAGGTATGTTAATTTGAGGGGTTTAGTCTATACCAGAAAAGCGAGCACTGCTTGAAACCATTTTCTCTGGAAACTCACTCCCTACGTCTGGGTGTCTAGTGCATATGGAATGCGTGATGTCGATTAAGTACAATCATAACACATGCAAATATATAAACATGCATATATTCACATAAATTCATCCTTTAATCTGTATTATGTAATTTCTCATTTCATCACGTCAAAATTAAGCTCATGTGAAATTTGACAATTAGCAAAGAGCAATTCTCATGAATTACTCGACCAAACACATTAATTCCGCAAAAATTTATTTTGTGAACACTGTCGAGGAATAGTGAAACCCTGGGATTACTATTCTGAAAAATCTTGATACGTCGGTTCACTTTGTGAACCCGGAATTTCATGGCCATTTAAAGCCTCATTCCAATCAAGACATGATTTATGCGCAATTTGTGAAATAAAGCACCGAAACAGCCCCTCACGGTCCGCATTTGGACATTTTTAGGTCGATAAATTCGTGGTCGGTCGAGTTAAGGGCCGTCTAGCACTGGCCGTTGAGCCTCAAGCTAGCAGAAATATTGAAAAACACTTAAATAAAGTGTAAAAAACCCAGTAAAGGAGAAACTACCTCACGGAACATCAAAAACTCCTCGGAAATCTGATACCACATAAAGCCCTCTCGCGTAAACGGCTTTCCTTCTTGTCCGAAGCTACTTGAAGCCGGTCGGATCTCACAGGAAACTTGGAGAAAGTAGATACTCTCTCTCTCTAAAGCCGGATTTTGAACCTCTTGCATCTCTTCTTTTTTCAATTCCCGTTTTTGCCTTTTTCTAGTTGGAAGACAAAAACCTTTATTTAGTGTTTTGTCTTTATTATCATTCAATCCAACTCGAAATGACCATTATGTCACTTAACCACGATTTGACATTAGACTATCTCGGTAGTCCATTTTAAAATGTTCTCTACCCATGCCACTTACTGACACATGTGGTATGTGTTATATGTGACTCCGTCCTTGTCAATCGTTTTCTGTACCAGCGCGATGCCTCAGCTTGTGTAAATTAAGCGTCTCGGGTCGTTGATCGACATGCCCTAGCTGAATTGAGACTGATTAACGGTGCAATCAGTTTAGATAAATCGAGATCTGAAAGAATAAGTGATTTTTAGCAGAAATTACGATTTTGCCCTTTTTCGAAATTGGAATTTCTCGAGTCTTGAGAGACGGGGACGAAGTCACAAGTGATAGAGACGAGGTATCACTTAGAAGAGGCAGGAGAGCGGTCCCAGAAAGGCGTGGAAACCTCAGATCGTGCGGGTCGCCTCGGTCCAGAGCTTGAACTTGATATTCACCTCGACCGGTTTACCCCCTGACGAGGCACTTGATATCGGGTCTTGCGGGCTCACAACCACAGGCATTCGAGATGGCACGTCCGGATAAGTCGGACCCACGAAAGAGATAACACCGGTATTATGATTCCATAGGGACCCACGGGCATCGAACGGACAATTGCATATGACTCGGGGAAGGAAATAGAATATTTGATTCGGGCGCGGATATCTCAGCCACTTCGAGTAGCATCCCGAAGGCCGGGATCAGCCTGACCACACCCTCGGTAGGCTGACAGCTTCAGCACGACAGCCGCGGGGGAAGTCATGTGATCTCGGGGAGGTTGCGAGAGGTGGTGAGTCCCGGCCTGCTGGGCGGGGAGGCTGGGTACACTAGCGCGACATCGGGTGAGGAGAGGTGATGGAAGTACAAGCGATTAATCGGCTGCTTTCGGGGCTCGGCCACGATACCAATGTTCCGGTTCGGACACGGAGGATACCGCTACCCGGCGATCAGCACGGTGATAAGAGCGATTGTGGCCCGACAAAGCGATCCGTGGTCGCAGTGATAATGGGAGTTGATGAAGCGTAAATCTTACGCGTGATAGCCGATAAGATGGGCATCGGAAGGGAGAAGGCGTTTGGAGCGGTCGGCCACCCACTGAAGGTTCTCTAGGGAGAAAGTACTGCCTTTGGGTGTCACGATTAGTGCTCACTTTGAGAGACCCCGTGTCGACGAAGCCCAGCGAGCGGTGGTTTCTCGTATTAGACGCCCCATCACTTTATAACTTATTATTGTGAGACCTCTCTAATCTTTATAAAGGCCATTCCTCCCAGCTTCCCTTGTGATGATCAAGTTTCCCACTACCCTGGCGAGTAAAGGAATGGTTCGGGGATCGGCAGTGGCTAGGGAATGTTCTTGGGCATCCGTAAAAGCGCGGTCGGCAAACATAAACTTGGATAAGGCACCGAGGAAATGCGACGAGGTAAACACGGGCTAAGCCCTCGGAAGAGTGACTTTATGCAGATTGGACGGTGACCGAACACCTCGCTACATCGGCTGACTTCACGGAAGACCTCGAGAAGCCCTCCCCTCACCCATTTCTAAGAACAAAACCAGGGCGTCTTGTGGGCGAGGCGAGACATGGGAGGGTTAGATCATGCATCATTACTCACAGAGACTAAACGTCGATTAGTCCCCATCTCGAGGCACATCGACGAAAGAAGGGCTTTTGCTCGGAAAAGTAGCAATCAGCGGGGGAGGTCACCAAACTCCTCCGGATGAGGCGTCGAGGAGAGGTGGAGTGCCCGAGGAATGGTTGTGACGTCGTGCTTTCGTCCAACAAGCTGTGAGAGGGGGGCGGCGACTTTGCATCGACTTCGCGTCGTAGGGCATGCCGAGGCCCGACTTTCCTCTCTGCCACGAATCGATCTCATTGTAGATGCCACAACTGGCCATGAACTCCTCAGTTTCATGGACGCTTTCTCTGGCTACAACCAAATCAGCATGGATGCCGACGACCGAGGGAAAATACCTCGTGATCGCAGGCGAGGGACTATTAATGTCGAGTGATGTCTTTTTTAAGTGCAAGAACGAAATTTTATCTGGGAGGTTAGTGAATAAGATTACAGAAGCGAATGAGACATCCATGGAGGTGTACATAGATGACATGTTTGGTAAGTCAACCACGGTAGAGCTTCACATAGCTCATCTATCAGGAGCATTCGGATCACGAGAGAATCCTGACATGAAGTTGAATCCGGCCCGAATGCGACCTTTGGAGTCTTAAAGCGAGGGGAAAATTCTTGGTTTATAGACAACAAAGAAATTGAGGCAAATCTAGGCAGATAAAGGTTCGACATGCGCCACCATCAAGCATAAAGAGTCGTCACAGTGGAAGAATAGCATTAAGCGGTTCGTCTCGAGCCGAGCGATAAATGTCGACCGCTCTTCCCGGATTCTAAAGACTTTCATGGGATACACATTGCGAAGCGTTCTCGGCGTGAACTTATCTGAGCTCTCCCATTACGAGTAAGCCCCTCAGGAAGGAGAACTCCTTACTGCGTACATAGCGGAGTCTCGGTTCTCGACGGCGTCATCCTTCTCGAGGAGACCAGGCCTAGGGTACGGCATCCTATCTCTTGTGCGGTCGAGCTGGGAAGGAGTAGAAGATGGATGCAGATGGAAAAACTAATCCACAGCATTAGTAACCGCGACCAGCTCCACCTGCCCTTATTTTCAAGCTCACACCATTGAAGTCGACATAATATCCAATGAAGCAAGTCTTGCACGAGGCCAGAGAGACTTTGGGAAGGTTGTTAAATGGGCCGTAGAAGTTGAGCGGGTTCGACATCGAGATATAAACCCAGCGTAATAAAGGGGCGGAGTCTTGGCATATTTTGTCATGGAATTCTCGGCATAGCTGTAGGAGGCTCTCCTGCAACCCAGGCCTTCCCATGCAGGCTTCTTGTGGGGCGTGGCCTTTGAGGAGCGGGGCGGGGCTAATCTAACCTCCCGAGAAGGAATAGATATCCGAGTATGCGCTCAGTTGGTTCCAAGCCTCGACAAGAGCGGGTATGAAGTCGTCATAGCGGGACCAGCCTCGCCCACTTTCGATGAGTTGGCCAGAAGCGGGGTGTGCAGCGACTCCGGTTGGTAGTAAGACCGGATAGAAGACACCTATGAGGCGAAGGTGAAAAATGATCCTATATCTCCCAGTGCGGGATTTATTGAAAAAGTTTGTGCTAGTCCAGGTCAGACACATACCCAAAGCAAAGAACTCCCGGGCGGATACTAGCGAGAAGCTAGCGACAACCTCCTGAAGATCTCAGCCAGGTAGCGCTTTGTCGGACACCTCGGAGCCCTCCACAGGACCTTGGTGATGGGCGTGGAGGTCTCCCAAATCCGCGTCAAAGCTAGAAGTGGATGGACCCCATTTAGGACTGCAATAGAAGGATTGCTACCTAACATTGAGGGCTTGAGGCTAAGGACGGGGTGGTAGGTTTATTGTCCGTAAGGGGAAGCCTTCTGGCGGGGTTTTCACACCATCCTGAAGTGTATCGCGAGGGAAAGCCTTGGGCTACGTGTTGCGAGAGAATTTCATGAGGCGTATCACGGAAATCACATCGGGGCTCGGGCATTGCGAGGAAAGCTTTGACGAGGGGATACTCTTGGCCCATGATATCGGAGGCCCGCGGCCCGGCCTAGTCGAAATCTGAAATTTCGGGAGTACCTTGAAGTCTCGCCTCCATCAGGAGCCGTGGCGTTGGTCCTGAGCCTGCCTTTCCGGCGAGTGGGGTTGGACGTATTATCGCCCGTGGAAAGAGCGGTCTGGGAAGTTCATTATCGTGCGATGGATTACTTCGCAAATGGTAGAATGAAACCTCCCAGCCACTATCATAGAACGGAAGGTAAGCAATTTAGATGCGTACATAATATGCGGGGTTTGGTATCCCGAGGCACGGTATCGGATAACGGAAAACAATTCGATAACTGGTATCGGATAACGAGGAAAACAATTGATAAACACTAAAGTTGGGGATTTTTGTGTCGGCTTCCGAGGATCGAGAACTACGCACAGTGGTACTGATAAGTGTCTATTAAAATGACAAGAAGGTCACCATAAGAACCCTTAAAGCGGCGTTGAAGACAAAATTAGAGGACCTAAAAGGCAAATGTGGGTGGAATCTCCCGAGGGTGAGTATGGGCATATGAGAGACCACGTGTAAGTGGTGCTGGGGCCCCATTCGCTTTGGCTTTTGGCACGAGGCGGTAGCCACAGTCGGGTTGGATTAAAGTCCCGAGGATCGGGCGGCGAGTGTGGAACATAGCGAAGGAGCTCTCCGCTAAACCAGAGACCTCCTAGATGAAAAGCTGGCGGGTCTAAAGCGTCTGAAGGCCCCCGCCAAAGGAAAGGCCGGCGGGTACTGGAGCCCCGAAAGTCAAACCCACGGGAATTACAGGCACGTAGGCCTAGTCTTAAAGAAGCACGCCGGCAAGGAAGAATCCGACACATATGGGAAAACTGGGACTGGCTAAGGAAGGAGAAGCCTGCATTATTTGTATCTCGGGTCAAAGTGGGGCACGGCAGTCTGAAACTCCCAACGAAGAAGAAAAAATTCTACCTCATACTTGGAATGCTAAGCACCTTAAGAAAGCGTTTTTTATCGATGAGCCTGAGTTGTAATCTTAAATAAAGTATTATGATCCTTAGGATGGTGACGTATTGTGTTTGTGATTATTTTGTCAAAGCGTCTATTAGGAATGTACAAGAAAGTTACAAATATCAGAATCGCCGTTGCAGTTCAAAGAAAATCTCTCTTTATTCCAGTAAGAGGGTACGTGATTTGTCAGTAGTGTCATTACTTATATCTCGGAAATAAATAGTACAAAGCGGTTCCCTCAAAGGAACCTCAAGAGGAAAGAGAGGGAGGAAGAGAGTGACGGAAAGGAAAAGAGAGATGGAAAAGAAAGGAGAAGGAGAAAGGAGAAGGGAAGAGAGGAAGAGGGGGCGAAGAAGGAGAGGAGAGAGAGAGAAAAGAAAGAGAAAGAAAGAGGAGAAAATAGAAGAGCGATACAAATGTACGGCCTCTCTCAGGACGCATTCCGCAGCACGAGAAGCTGAGATAACATAACTCACAGGGAAACTAGGAAAAACATAACTCACACCTGGCGGAGGATGGCTAGGAAACGAGCGTCGGCCCCGAGTCTTCTCACTAGGCGGATCCCCTATGAAGGCTGACGAAACCTTGATGCTTCATTACGTGCCTTGATTCAGGTCCACGCCCCCAAGGGAGGGAAGGATCGAGTACTTGAAGCCATAGCAAAAGGAGCCGCCATTTATAAGGAGGCTAAAAGCACTCGAAAAATCACACGATCGTTTCCGATTCTCAGTAAACCTGGCGGTGAGATGCGCATCTTTCCGGGGTGGAAGTCAATCGGTCGCATTCATTTCAGTAAGGCCTCGGCGCCCGAGAGCCTTAAGCTCGGTTCGCAGAGCTCAAGCGCTCTGCACCTCGGGCCATGTAGCCTAAAAGCGATTCGGCTCGGCGGAGTTTTCCCACATAAAGCCTCGGCCCAGGTTTGAAGAGCTCATTGCTCTCACCTCGGGCTATGTAGCCCGAGAACGAGTTCAGCTTCGAGCGAAAACGACCCATAGAGCCTCAAAGCTCAGTTTCAAGAGCTCGGTGCTCACCAGCCCAGGCCGTGTAGCCCACGAGGCGGTTCGGCTCGAGGTAGAACAGCCCGCCAGAGCCTCGGAAGCTCGGTTTCGAAGGCTTCCGTGCTCGGCTCGAGGCCATGCTTGAGAGACCGGGTTCGGCTCGGGCGGTTTGCCCATAAAGCCTCGGCGAGCCAGTTTAGAAGAGCTCAAGCGCTCACTTCGGGCCATGCCAGCATAAAGAGACGGTTCATTTCGGACAATTTCAGCTAAAGCCTCGTGGCCCAGGAGTTTGAAGAGCTGGCCTTCACTCCCGAGGCCATGTAGCTGAAACCGGTTAGCTGAGGCAAAACGGCCCACGAGGAGCCTCAACGGCTCAGTTTTGAAGAGCTCAAACTGCTCAGCTAAGGCAATGCAGCCCAAGAGTCAGTTCAGCTCAGGCATAATAGCCCATGCAGCCCGAGCGTATTTCGGAGTTTGGAAGGCTACGTGACTCGGTAAGGCCTTGGCGCCCGGGGCCTCGCGGCTGTTTTAGGCTCAACGGCTCAGTAAGGCCTCAGCGCCCATGCAGCTTCAGCGACTCAGTTTTGAAGAGCTCAAACTACTCAACTAAGGCAATGCAGCCCAGGAGTCAATTCAGCTCAGGCAAATCAACTCATGAAGCCTCGACAGCCCGGTTTTCAAGAGCTCGCTCGAAGGCCGTAGAGCCCGCGATCCCGAAACGGCTCAAGCGCGAGCAACTTGAGGCGCGATTAAAAGGAGAAACAAGGGTAAAAAATGGGGTATTCATTGATAGCAACGTTATATATATCCCGGGTTCGAGAAGCCGGCGTAAGAAAACAAACGAAGTTATATAAGGGTTCGGACGTCGAGGAGGTGAAGAAGAAGGGCCAGACTCGGCGGGAAGTGTTTGGCTCTCCAAAGCAGTCTGCGGAAAAGGACCCTTCTGCCTCCTCATCACTAGGGATATCGAAGTTAAGATCCAAACCCGGATAGACATTGGCAGCTTTCCTTTGAAGGCGACCTCCCGGAAGCCCATTGAGGTCACGGGGCCTCGTCCCTCGGAATCGCAACCCACAGATCCTTTGAACAACCAAAGTTTCTTACCTCTGAAGGTCACCTCGAAACCCATGGCACTCCTCGGTCAGGCGTTCAATAGAGCTTGCGGCCTCGGACTCTTAGCGGCTTGAGCTCCATCAGAAACACGCATTTATTGCGCGAGTTCGTCATACCGGCGGCCGCGCCGTTCTTCCTAGTTGCCGCGGCTTCGTTACTGGGGACTTGCGGTGCGGCTCATCATAACTACACGGCTCGATGCGGCGACTGCGGCCGTCCACGGCCTCAGCGAGGTCATCTGGGCGGCACGCAACCCATCCATGACTCCGACTCAACCTCGGCTACTTTTAGATTTATCAGAGCCTTTTCTTCCACTACTCTTAGCCGCTCACGCCAGACGTGGTATGCCTCAGGATCGGACTTAAGCTTCCGCGGCCACTCCTCGTCATATTACGCACCTAATTTGTGATGGCTCGGCTCGAAACAAGAGCAATCACCCTCGCTTTGTAGACTGGCGGCTTTTGGGCGTAACCCTCGTTCAATGGCCCTCTTAATGAGAACTCTTCAAATGAGCCACTGCAATACTGACTTAAAGTCGACCATAGCGACTGAACCAGATAAAGCGGAGACCTGTGAGACCACGAAGGGAACTTAAGAGGCGACCCTTTGAAGGAATAGAGGCAAGGCTTCCTCAGCAGGCGGGGCACGGAGCCTGCGAGGTCAGTTCTCGGAGGATGGATGAGGCCAGGTGCCCGGTATAAGCGCTCGGCATTGAAGAGTAAGGAATCGCCATCTCAGGTCGACCGAGGAATTTCCTTCTCACCTCTTCCGCCCTCGGCGAAGGGGCGCTCTGCTACGCGGGAGGACTCTGGCTATGTAGGCATGACCTCCAGCGGAGGCTCAGCGGCCCTTCGGGGGTCTTTGAGCCTTTGCGTGAGCCGGGCTTGAGGGAGAGCTCTGCGAACTTGGGACTCCCCAGGAACCTCAGGATGAAGGCGGCATCCTTACTGACACCGGGCATGGGAAGAAGGTGAAGAAGAGGCGACTGACGGGACTTTACCCAGGCGGGGCGCGGCCCCTTCACGGGAGAGTCAGGAGTTTTCCACTTCCACACTCAGGGACTTAGGGATAGCGTCTCCACTTTCGAGGCCAATAGCTCCCTTAGTGTTGATAGCGGGAGGCCCATCGTGAAAAGCCCATGGAGGAGGTGAGACCTGTCGAGGGTAAGCGAGGATGGAAGGACCTCGAGCACGAAGATCGGGAATATCAGACTGGTCATTTCAGTAAGTCTTGCGGAAGGCACTTAGCTAACTCCCACTTTATGACTTTGTCTTCGAGGCTGAGATCAGGGCGAACACTTGAAGACATACGACGACGAGTTAGCGATACCATATGGCAAGAAGATGGAGCGAACTAAACCCAGCGATGCTCCGCGAAGATTCTCGGGAGTGGTCGGGCAGCGAAACGCCAATTATCATCCTTATCAAGGGGATCGTACTCCCAAGCCACTGACGAAGAAGTAACGTTCCTTCCAAAGTCTATGAGAGGATGGAAGGTCAGGGAGATATCAGAGAGCAGAGCACGCTTTGGAAAGATAAAGAAAGCCCTCGGAGGCCTCCTTCACATTAAAAAGGTCCAGGAACAGAGCTATACTGGGAACACCAAAGCCCTTGTCCCTAAAGAAAACCAACAGCCCAGATAGAATACCCTAGAAATTGGGCGAAAGTTAAGAAGGGCAGACGTTGAAATGTTGCAAAACTCTTTTTATGAAGGGGTGCAGGGGGAAACAGAGGTCATTGTCAAAGGCCACCTCGAAGAAACACACCATCTTGGGCACTTGGACTACGTAAGAAGTCAAAATGTCAGGAGACTAGACCTGGACACCAAAAGGGAGCCTATAACGCCTCGCGAAAGTTTCTCCATACAAAGGCTCGGGTTACGCTGGGTCCCAGCGAAACGTGCCTTTGCCGACTTGGATATTTTCCCGATCCCGGGGTATTTAATCTCGTCAATTTTTTCACACCCTTGTCGAGGAAAATGGGGTTCCGGGTATCTTCGAGAGAGAACCCCGGTTGAACGGTCAAAGGCGCCACCCGTCCACCTTTGAACCGAGAAAAAGCGGAGGGTCACCCCTGATACGCGAGAAGAGGAAACGACTACGGGACCCGTAAAGTAACAATTAATAAGAGCAGGAACCTAATCAAGGTGGCCCCTAGCGTTACGCTGTAATAAACAAAAGACATGAAGGAAAAAGACGCGCAATCTCAGAGCAGAACAAAAAAGTACCTCGGGCAAGTATCACAAAGCGCCAAAAGGAACTTCTGCATGGATGATCAGAGGCAGATATTAGGGAAAGGGAAACCCCGAGCTTCATGAGGAGAAACAAAAGGCGTCATCGGGGGAGACCTGAGGGCCGAGACGATTAGGATATTCTTAGAAGAAGAAATTGAAAGAATTTGGAAGAAATGGGCGTGAAAGCCAGAAGAGTCATTATTATCACCCAAGACGTATATGACGACAAAGCCCAACAAACCGACCACTATAAGAATAAACAGAGTGGGGTAGCGTCAGATTGAAGCGATCTGGCCATGCGGCTTGCGCTCGTAAATACGCAAGAAATTTGGGGGCAATTGATAGAGTTTGAAAAATAGGCGCGGGCGCTCGCCAAGCGGAAGGTGAGGTCGATTAGGCGCACGGGCCCCGGCATGTTGTGGAAGCCACAGTCATTCGCCCCAAGGGCGCGATAAGCGGGATAATCAGAAGAGCATTCACAATTAATCAATCTCACGATGGGGAAACAAGATAATCCCCGATAACGAACATCGCATCAAATCAATGAATCTTATTGTGAGGGAAGAAGGATAATTCACGATAACTATATCATTATCTCTTATTAATCCAATCACGATAAAGGCGAGGAAAATATCCATTACGATAGGAAGAATCTAGCCACCATCCAATTAGGAGGGCATTAATATTTATAAATACCGAAGCCATCATCGGTAAAGATGCACTTAAAAGCGTTAAGCCTGCAAGCGATCCATCTTTCTCTCATGGAGGAATTAAGCAGGCACCGAAGCGGCCCAGCCGCGGCGACCCTCACCAGACCCTCCTTCTTTCTTGTTTTGCGGAGGTCGCCGTCGAGGCAGCCCGACGACGGAGTTCGATTCGACCGCGATTCAACACACTCGACCAGTCCGATTGAAAAAAACATCATCAATTTTAAATTTTTTATTATTTTAAATTTTATATATTTATTAAAATAGATCAAATTAAACAATTGAAACTGAATTCATCATGTTTAACTATTAATCATATTTTATTTTATAAAATTTATAATATTACTATATTCACACTTATATTTAATAATATCAAATACAAAAGATAAATCTTTTAGAAATTTAGTTTATTTATATATTAATTTATTTTTATTTTTAATATTATATAACCTTATAAATTAACACTATATTTATATTGCATAATGACCATCAGGTGGATCGATAAGCCCAGGTGAGCCAGATATTTTTTTCGATTGATATCAGGTCGATTTTTAAAACATTGAATTTGATATAACGCCCTGCGTCACAACCTTTGTACCAGGTTTGGATCAATAGACCCAAATTCTTGACTAGCCATGAAAGTCAATAATTGATTGAAGGGAGACACTAGCTAGCCATGGAAAGACACTAGTTTGTTGTAAAGATAATAATTATGTATTTTTTAAAGTTAATCGCTTTTAATATAATGTAGTAAATTCATGTTCTGTCTTTTAAACATTGAATGTTTTAACCAATTAAGCTAGACATATGGATTAATTATGTTTTTTTTTTTTAAAGTAAATTGGCTTGTCATTTAAAACGCATTAATCCTTGGTTAACTTTGAGCCTGATTTAATAATATTATCTATTGATTAAATTTGGTTTTCAAAATCGTTTCATGTAAATAATCTAATTTCAGTAATTTCTTTCTTTCCTCATTAAAAAAATACTATGAAATGAAAATTTCAATATAGATAAATCCGGGCATCCAATACTTAAACTTTAAAATACATTATTATTATTATTTATTTTAAAAATGATTTTGGCTATTACAATTTTTCAAGTTTTATAATTTTATTCATTATTGAACAAAACATGATTTTTTTTTTTTGCCTATTCTATCCTAGAAAATATATAATATTTATAGTACTGTCAAAAATATATAATATTTATTGTAATCTCGTGCCTATTTTCTTAAGAAATATATATATATATATATATATATATATATATATATATATTAAGTAATATACTGAGAATATTCAAAGTGATTGGACAAACTTTTGGTCTATTAAAAACTTTTGAGATTTCTTAAAATTTCAAGAAAAAAAAACTAACAATAAATTTCAAACAAGAAAAAGAAGAAAAACATACTATTATTTGTCCACCATGGAAAACCTGTTTGGTGATGATCGATAATTTATACTAAAAAATTAATGGGATAATTACATAAATTTTGTCTCAACTCTTCCATTCAACTTTATTTTTGTCTAATTAAATGTTTAATTTTTTTTTTTTTTTTTTTTTTGTGTTTCAACTTTATTTTTGTTCAATTAAGTGTCTAGATTTTTTTATTTTGTCTATATTGGTGTCTCAAGTTTATTTTTGTCAATAAGTGTCTAAACTTTTTAATCTTTAATTTTATTTTTATGTCCCAACTTTATTTTTGTTCAATTAAGTGTTTAAACTTTTAATTTTTATTTAATCAAGTGTTTTTTTATCAATAAAAACTTCATAGGTTATTTGAATTAGGAAAAATTGAATTTAAATGACATTCCACTCCACATCATATAAAATAATGAAATTACTTAATTATCATTTAACAAGATGAAACAGCAATATTATCATTTTCATATTATGGGTTTTACTATCTATTTGTTATCATAAAAAAGAAATTGATAAAATTGAAATAGAGATAAAGATTTAATTTTTTCTTACAAAATAAAATATGACGATTTTAAAAATATTGAAATAATTAAAAATTACTTAATTATCATCTATTATTTGTACTTTTTTTCTAAGTATTATGTGAAAAATTATATATGAATAATTAAAATAAAAATTAGATATTAAAATCATTTTTTAATTAAAATATTTATTCTTGTACTGAAACGAACAAATAGCAAAAAATATAAGGTAGAAAATGATAATATTGTCATTTCACTTGGTTAAATGTTATTTAAGTAATTTCATCATTTTTATATGATACAAATATAATTTGGATGCAATTTATGCTTATTTAAATATCCTAATCAGCTTTTAGTGGTCACGAAGCACTTGATTGAACAAAAATAAATTAAAAGTTCAAACACTTGATTGAATACAAATAAAGTTGAGACACTAAAATAAAAGTAAAAATTGAAAAGTTTAGATACTTGATTAAACAAAAATAAAATTGAGACACCAAAATAGAAAAGATAAAAAAGTTTAGACACTTGATTGAACAAAAATAAAGTTGAGACACAAAAATAGAAAAAATGGAAAAGTTGAGACACAATTTATGTAATTAACCCAAAATTAATCCATCATTTCATAAATAATTATTTTATTTTTTTACGGCCATATTGTCTTGAGGACATCTTGTTGAGAACAGATTCAGGGGCATGTGAGTGCACACCTCAAGTTTCTCTCATCTTTCTCTTGTCTATTTTCCTCAAACAAGGAGGGTGATTTTTAGATTATTTTAGCATAAGCCAGCTCATTAAATCATTACTAACTTCGTTTTAATAACAGCTTTAATAAAGTGGTTCTTCCACGGAGATTTATGTTTTGTTTTATTTTTTGTGTTATTGTTGTTTTATCAACATTTGGTTTATCGTAGTTTTATCGGTGTTTGGTTGTGTCGATTTGTTATGAGTGGTGTTATTTAGTCATGCCGTTCGCGACCTTTGCTCGTAGGGTGATTTAGATCGGCGAAACCGGTGATTAGTTAAGGCAGTAATTATAGTGTGTATGTTGAAAATTAGAGTCGAATATTTTAGTCATTATATTAGCTATTTTATGCTGTCTATTCTGAGTTTGAATCAAAAATATTATTTTTCCTTTCAAAAAAATATATTATCTTAAGAATAAAAAATAATACTAATGTACGTAAGAGATATTTAGATTAAAAAAAACAACAAGAAATATGAATTGTTCGTTGGATAATGTAGATATTTTTTACTATAAATTTTGAAGTCATGAAATTGAAGGTCAAGCTTTTTATTTATTAGGAAAATAATTTAAGAAAATCTTAGCCTACCTAGAAAAATAGTTTTCAATACTATCCTAAAAAAATAAAAATAACTAACCTCTTTTCCCTACGAACCCGTTTCCTTTAGACTCCAACTCCAACCACATCAAACTAAAGATTTTCTCAGCAAAATCGACCAATAAAAAATAATTAAAAAATAATTATCCTTAACTACTACTACAATTAACTAATTAACTCATATAAATTTATTTTCATTCATTTTCCATTTATTTTAAAACACGAACAAAAATAATTTTTTTATTTTTATCACACAAGAAAATAGTAAATTATTAAATATGATATTAAGTTATTAAATATGATTTTTTTTTTACAAATGTAATTAGTATATGATATTTAAAAAGCCATGTAATTAAAAGATTATTTTAATTTTTACCCCTAATGTGTGTAGCTGTGAAAAAAAACATGATTTTGAATTTTTAATTTAATAATTATGATTGTTATCGGAATTCATGTTTTAATTTGATATGTTTGAATATTTGAATAAATTTTTATTGCAGCGCTCAATTTTCATTTTGACATTTTTGGCTATGAATTTTTTTGGCAACTAAATACGAATATTATCTTTAGACTTTTAAAATATTTTGACATTTTTACTTAATTTGGTCATTTTTAGACTTTTTTGTTTAAATATTTTCATCAAATTTTATATAATTTTTGTCTTACCAATATTTTTGTAAAAATATCCTCCAATATTTTACAGATATATGAAAGAATGCTAAAGTAAATAAAAGAGCCAAATAAATTCAAAAGGTTATGATTTTTTAAAAATTAACGTGCTTTGTGAATGTTAGCGTATAATTTTATAAAAAAAAAACAAAAAGACAAAAAAAACCTATGAAATATGTTCAACGGTGTCCCAACTATGTCCGAAGCCTTTGACTTCTTAGTCAATCAACGACACACCACATAGCATGTCCGACAAGTATCCAACGCGTGTCCTCTCTCTAATAAAAGTTAATTATCTCTAGAACCTTCCTTCTCATTATAGCCATGTTCCTTCTCGGTTGCTTTTAATAATATGGTATCAGAGCTTGAAAGATCCAACTATGGCTTCCCTTCCTTCTTCTCCGACCTGTATTAATTCTTCCTGCTCCACAAATCTTCCAATGGTGATTCCTTCTACGTTCCCTCCTCTAACCATTCACTTGGATCGAACCAATTATCTTTTCTGGAAATCTCAAATACTTACATCTATTCGTGCACATGATCTGGAAGGATTTCTCCTTGGCACTCGGCATAAACCAGATGAATTCATCATCAACTCTGCAAATCCACAATCGTCGCTCCGTAATCCAGAACACTGTTTTTGGATACGTCTTGATTAAGTTTTGATGAGCTGGCTTCTCTCCTCAATCACTGAACATATATATGCTTGGCCATGTTATTCCCTGCAAATTATCTGCAGAGGTATGGAGTACAGTCCTTTGAACAGATTTTCTCTACAAAATCCAAAGCAAAAGTTCTTCAGTCACGTTTTCTGTTACAACCAATCAAAAAAGGTTCTGGTTCTTTAGAAGATTTTGTTTTAAAAATGAAAAATACAGCCAATGAACTCATGGCTGCTGGTGATCAGTTTATCTCAGACGATGAAATATTGATATGATCCTCTATATTCTTGGAGGACATGGACCTGAATTTGAATCTGTTGTGGTCAATTTAACCTCACGAGAATCTGTTACGCTTCAAGAGGTTCAATCTATGCTTCAAATTCATGAGGTGAGGATTGAAAATCTTCATGCCTCTACTATGATTGAGATCTCTCAGTCAGCAGCACACCTTACTCAGAAACAAACACCTCCTGCATCAGCCTTATCAATGTAAGTATTCTGGAAATGGTAAATCACAACTCTCGATTTCTCATATTGGCAATGTTCATCTACCTGCTTCCAAGCCACTCTTGCTTAGAAATATTTTACTAGTTCCCTCAATTACCAAAAATCTCATAAGTATTTCTAGATTCACCTTGGAAAATAATGTTATTGTGGAGTTTGATTCATCCATACGAGGGTTGTTGATGGGGCATGGAGTAGACTATATCTAGGCTGAAGCGAGATAAGGCCGAGTTCGATTATAATTTTATTATTGTGGTGTTTAGTGTCATCTTTTTAGGATTTATACGTTGGGGGGGCTTTTATGATTTATCTGTTAGGGTTTATCTGTTTAAGTTTTTATGATTTATCTATTAGGATTTTTAGGATTTGAAATATTCCCATTAAGAGCGGGGCGGGGTGGAGCACGAAATATTCGCGTGTCATCCTGCTACATTCACCGATATTAAAAAAACAAAGCAAACATCTTGTCTTCACATTAAAGTGCCCCGGTGGCAGTCAAGGCTCGAAAGAAATTATGTTCGGCCGACAGAGTAAAAAAAAGAAAAAAAAACAAACGCCACCTAAATATATTTTTTATAGAGAAAACTATGTTATGGGTTGTAACATGAAATATTTAAAAATTTAGGCCAAAAACTTATCAAACCTAGTCCAAGTTTTATTTGAACAAAATAATTGATAAAGAACTCAAATATTTGATAAAGAATCCATGAGGTGGCAAAAAAAAACTTGTCTTCCTAAAATACCCTTTATTTATCTTACTCATAAGCCCTAACATAATTCAAACATCCCCTTATCATCTCTCAATCGGTTTGACCCCTCCTTCAACCCACACCTCCCTTTCTTATTTTCTTCTTCTCCTCATTCAAACATCCTCTTATCGTGTCTCAACCAATTTCACGACTTATTCTTCAACCACACACCTCCCTTTCTTCTTTTCTTCTACTCCCCCTTCCTTTGACCCTCTTCCCGGGTGGCCTTTCCAAGTAGTCCTCTTAAAGCTGTGGAGCTCTCAGTAGAAGCACCCGATGATAGGGCTCAAGCGATCGGAGCCCGACTAAGGCCTTAGTCTGATAGGTGGGAGCTACCGTGACATAATCTTACCTTCACGCTCTTGTGTGGAACGTCATGTGGGAGTTGTATCGATTCGTACCAGCCGGCTGGAGCGTCCGCGGACGACATTCCTTTCACAGGTGAGCAGTGCTCACAGCTAGCATTCACTGCAGGACTACCTTTGAGAAGCAATGATGGAGTCCGGTCGGAGACGGGGTAATCAACACAGAAAATTGTTCTATTTAGGGCAAGAACAAACCACAAACGAACTATTTTGTTATTTCCTTAACCATGCAGTCTACTGACATACCTTGGATAGGTGGAGCCCTTAGACCCTGCAAACATCTCAATTTCTGATCCCACATAAATTTCATAGTTAAATCCTTCCAATCACAATTTACGGGACCCAGTGTTTCCAACCATTGAATTCCTAGCACCAAATCAATTCCATGCAGTGGTATAGGAAAGAAATCAAGTAGGAATGGGATACCTTGTAATCTGACTACCACTTGTTTATACTTGCCTTTACACCACAACTGATCTCCATTAGCGACTCGAACAGTGAATGGTTTAGTTGGGTTTATAGCCATATTCATAATGCTTGCAACTCTGTCACTCACAAAGTTATGAGTAGCTCCACTGTTAATCAAAGCAATCATTTTATGGGAACCCATCATCGCCTCAATCTGCATTGCCTTCGGACTGTCCATCCTGACCAGCATGGAAGTTATTTCCGGTTCTTCTTCCTCGGGTTCCAGCACTAAAGATGCATCTCCATCATAGTTTGGTCCCTCTAGCACCATCAATTTTGGCCCTTGACACCTATGCCCCATTATGAATTTCTCGTTACAATTGAAGTACAATCCTTGTGCCCTACGCTTTTGCATCTCCTCCCAAGATAAGCGCTTGGCTCCCACCTAGCTATTAGTGTTGGACGTTGCAGTTGGAATAACGGGTGCTCGGGCAGTGCCAAACTAGTTTGTTCTTCTTTGTCTAGCTGACTGCTCCTCCTTCATCTGCGCAAGGTTCATCGCTTCTTTGATTGTTTTTGGTTTAAATAGGCGGATTCCATCAGCAATTTCAATTTAAGGCCCCCCATAAAAGTTCCAATGAGGGCTTTCTGTGTCCATCTGCAGGGCAGAGTCCCTAGTTGATTGAACTCCTTCGATAGTCTTTCACACTTAGATCCCTTGTTTAATCCTTGACAATGCTTCATAAATCTTACGCATCGGTTGGACCAAATCAAGATCTAATTTCATCCTCAAATAAATCCCGGTGATCCCTATTCTTCACTCATGGCTTTTTTTGAACCCTTTTGCCACAAGGTTAGCCTCCCTTCCAAATGGTATGCGGCAAGAGTCTCACTTTTTGATCATCAGCCACTTCATTAAAATCACAAAATTGATTTACTCAGTTGATCCAGACCGTTGGGTCATTCCCAAAGAATTTGGGAACCCAGCAGTTAGCACGACCTGGAAATGACACATCAGCATCACGGGAGTCTTTGCGTGATCGAGCTACGCCCCTCGTGGCTTTGGTTTCCTAGGCGATCCTTGGCTAGGCAAAGTGATTCGGATAACCTCATAATCGTATCCTCCAACTTTTGCATTTGCGCCCAGCCAAGCTCGATACTTATTTGCATTCCTTCATGAATTCCTCGACTCTCATCGAAGTGCCTCAATGCGATCTATTGGTGCCTATAAATAACATCTTATGTTTTTGTTTTTGGGAGACTTATATGATATTGAAAAGTTGAGAATTTCGTTCTATTTATTTTATTCTATTTATTTTATTCGTTTTCTTTCAATTTTATTGTTGTTTGTAGCCGAGCTACGTCAGCTTAAGAATGGTCTTATCAACTGACTCTTCCTTCTACTTCAGAATTTTCTTCTTTTAAGCTTTGACTTCCGGGCTCTCTCCTCAGCATCACTGTCACTACAGTTTCATCTAACAACCAACAATTGGTTGCATTGTGGCATAGCCTACTTGGCCATCCCAATAGGGAAATATTAAATAAAGTTCTTTCCAATTTACAGATTCACATTTCTTCAAGTTCCAACAAACTGTTTTGTGATGCTTACCAATGTGGTAAAATGCACCAACATTCTTTTCCTTCTGTTCCACTTCATACTACAGGAGCTTTTCAATTAATCCACTCAGATGTGTGGGGGTCCTGCACCTCATCTTTCATTAGAAGGTTATAGATATTATTATGTGTCGTTCCTGGATGATTCAACCAGGTATATATGGATTTTTCCTTTTCAGCAAAAATCTGAAACTGCATCTGTATTTCTCCACTTCAACAAAATGATAGCTAGAGAGGCAATTTCATGTGCAAATCAAATGTCTCCAAACGGATTGGGGAGGAGAATATCGTAAACTTCAACCCTTACAATATGATATGGGAATTACCTTTAGACATCCATACCCTCACACTCATCAACAAAATGGAAAAGTTGAACGAAGACATCGAAGTATAGTGGAAACTGGTCTCACACTTCTTACTCAAGCTTCTATGGATCTTCAGTTCTGGTGGGAAGCTTCTATGTGCTTGTTTTCCTTATCTTCAGCCTTACAACAAGCAAAAACTTGCCTTCAAGACATCTAAGTGTCTATTTTTGGGATATAGTCCATTTCATAAGGGCTACAGGTGCCTTCATCCATCTGGCAGAATTTATGTGCATGGCTCCAAGTGTGAATTTTGATGAACATTCTTTTCCCTACAAATCTCTTTTTAGTCAAAATGTTTCTTCCCCTGCTCCATCTTCTACATTTGTTCAGAATTTTGGTGGTCCAGCATTTGTCATACCTACTTTTGTCCCACGAACAGTTGCAGCACATACTCCAGCAATCTCTCTTGAAAATTCAGATCACACTCCAGTAGTTTCAGTCAAAAATTCCTAACACAAGCTTGAAGTTTTTCCAGCTCCGGTTTCACCCTTATCACCTACACCTTTCTCAAAGCAACAAACTGACATACCTTTCATTTTTGTTCCCTTTCCTCCATCATCACCTTCTGCTCTTTCTACAACCAGAAAATCTGAAGTAATTGTTCCCTTCCAATCTAAGCACCCTATGCAAACACGGTCTAAGAATGGTATCTTCAAACCTAAGCTCTTTACAGCCTCTATCCATCAAGAACCAGCCACTGTCTCTATTGCTTTAACTAATCCTCATTGGAAGAAGGCTATGGAGGAAGAGTTTCAACCCTTATCACACAATCATACCTTGGATTTAGTTCCCCTCACAGCTGCTTCTCGCATTATTCAGTGTAAGTGGGTCTTTAGAACCAAATTCAAGGTTGATGGTTCCTTAGACAAATACAAAGCTCGGTTGGTAGCAAAGGGATTTCAACAAACACTTGGTGTGGACTTCTCAGAAACCTTCAATCTAGTTATTAAGGCCTCCGTTATTCATATAATATTCACCTTGGCAGTTTCAAGAGCCTAGGATGTCCCTTAGTGGAGAACTTCAAGAGGATGTCTTCATGACTCGACCAGAAGGTTTTCTTGATCCTTCTAAACCTCACCATGTGTAGCTTTGAAAAACCTTGTAGCTGGCTTAAAACCAGGCTCTAGGGAGCTGGTTTGACAAATATAAAGGAAGCACTTTGAAATCTTGTACACTCGCAAGCATGGAAGAATGCTTTTTCTCCTAGTTTATGTTGATGATATTCTTATCACAGGAGAAAATTCGGAATATGTACATCAAGTCATAAAGGATCTCAGTGCTCAATTTGCACTCAAGACCCTTGGCTCGGTCAACTATTTCTTAGGCTTTGAAGTAACTCGAACTCTTTTTGGTCTTCATTTAAGCCGATCTAAATATGTTGCAGACCTGCTTCTTAAAACCAACATGGAAAATTGTAAGCCTAGTCCTACCCCTATGTGTTTGAAAACCAAATTATCTCTCGAAGACAGCGAAGCCTTTTCTCATCCATCCCTATATAGAAGCACCATTGGCGCTTTACAGTACCTCACAATGACTAGTCCAGACTCAGCTCTCTATGAACAAACTTAGCCAATTTTTACATGCTCCCACTGTTACCAATTGGGGGCATGGAAGAGAATTTTAAGATATATAAAAGGAACTCTGAACCGTGGTCTTCTTTTCAAGCCAGCCTAACAACTAACTCTAGAAGGGTACTAGGATGCAAATTGGGCAAGCCATTTGGATGATAGGAAATCTGTGAGTGGTACTTGTATTTTTCTTGGAGGGAATCTTATAACATGGAGCTCAAGAAAACAAAGGGCAGTAGCTCACTCAAGTACTGAAGCAGAATATAGGGCTCTAGAATGTGCAGCAGCTGACTTGGTATGGATTCAAAACCTCTTGGCTGAAATTGTTGTCAATCTTCAATCTCAGCCTCCAATTCTCTGGTGTGACAATCGAGGAGCTCAGGCTTTAGCTTGTAATCCAGTTTATCATGCTAGAACAAAACATATAGAACTAGATATGCATTTTGTTCACAATCTGATAGGTGAACACAAGTTTGAAGGTAGACATGTGCCAACTGAAGTTCAACCAGCAAATGTTCTCACTAAAGCATTACCTTTAAATCAATTTCACATGCTGTGTAGCAAGCTAAACATTGCAGAATCCTTGAGGGGGCCTATTGAGACAGCAACTTGTGCAGACGATACCCCTCAAGTTCTAGAAACTAGCTGCATCTCAATGAAAAACTAACTCAGTTGTTGTTCTGTAACTAACTCCTTTTTTTGTATATAAATATTGTGCCTCTCTCTTATAAAAGTTAATTCTCTCTGGAACCTTCCTTCTCATTATAGCCATGTTCCTTCTATGTTGCTTTTACCAATACCAAATCACTGGATCTGTCTTTGAAGCTACCGTCTACAAAGCTATCTTCCTTCCAGACTTTGAACCTCTCGAATTTTTGCCCTTTTATGAAACCGTGGTAGCCTTCAAAATATTAAATCTCAAAAAAGTAACTGAGAAACAGAGGTTGTAGGAAGAACTCCAAGGCAATGCCTTTCTTGGTGATCATCCCAATCTCCTCGGAATCAAAAAGATTTTGGAGTAGGTGATCAGCTTTATTTTCTGATTGCCTTACATGGCAGGAAGCTCCGTTCAATCCATTATATCTTATGGCTTCCCATATGGTTTTCCAATGACTATGTCTGAGTAGCTCTCAGGGAAACCCTAAAGGGGTTATCATATATCCATGGGAAGGGCCAACTTCATAAGTATGTGGATGCTAAGTATATCTTTTTTGCTCGTATAAGCCAGCTATAAAGCTCTAAGAGAGGGTTTATTCCCATAATTCATGGGATTAAACTCTCCAAGTCCACGTGTCCCTTGATACAGGATGAGAGGACGCACGTGAATTTGATCCCTTAAGCTTCAACTATAGGATCAATCATGTATTCTATGACATGTACTAGACCCAATGTATCATATGTTTGGAATATCACGAGTAAATACCAGCCGAACCCTGGTGAGGGTCATTGAGTAGCTAGCAAGAATATCTTTAAGTACTTGAGAGAAGGCCTAATGATGTATTCTTGATATATGGAGATGAAGATAGTGATTTTCATGTGAAAGGGAATACATATGTTAGCTTTCAATACGATAGAGATGACTCCAAATCTCAATCAGGTTATGTGGTGGGCTGAAGTATTGTGCAGCTTCTTGCACACTTCTTCTTTTTTATCAAATTATACAAGATAAATACAAAAACAGTCTCTTTCATTACTTCTTCCTAAATCCGTATTTTTAAAAAGTAAATTCACTCTTTATATTGAACTCATATTTTGAAATGATGAACCCTATTTTTATATGATTATTCTATGTTTAGGTCCCTTATTAATTCTAATTAAATGAGTATATTTAATTATACTTGTACTATACTTCTAATTTAATTCTATACTTATTTGAAGATTGATGTCCATATATACACTTCTCCTATTGCATTTATTCTTATTAAATATACTATTCTATGTTTAAATTATTATTATTATGATCATCTATTATATAGATTTTTTTATTGTACTCGCTATCCATTTTACGTATCTTAGGGTATTTCAAAAAAAACTTTAAGGTTGGTAAATGGGCCAACCTAATTCATTTTGCATTAGCTTATTTAAGTCACGGGTCAAAATAGACTAAGTTAATCTAATCAATTCCTATTCAGATCAGCTTTTTGCTACTTAGTCAACGCATATAGGTTGGTGGGTCAAAACCTTACAAGTTATATCATTCCTTAAATAAAAATAAATAATATATAAATATATAATAATAATTAATATATAATAATAATAAAAATAAATAAAATAAATAATGCTAGAGAACTGTTATAACATATTTCCTAATTAAATTATTAAATTTTTAGAATGTTAAGAATATAAATTTCATTTATATATGAAATAAAAATATATATTTTTTTTTTCAAAAAATGCATCACAACTATATAATAACAAAATATCCTATTTATTTTGAAAATTCATTTTAATAGAAGATATAATCATATTAGGGAAAAGAAAAAATATATAACTTTTGTTGAGGTATTTTAAAAATAAAAATATTATGTTATTAACACTAGTTTAAGTAATAAAATTAATTAAAATATATTCATAATTTAGTTATTAAATTAAATTAAATTTATAAACTAGTACAACTTCATTTTTATCATATATATATATATATATATATATATATATATATATATATATATATATATATATATATATATACAAGGATGAAAATATCGGTTTCGCGGATATATCGGTAATTGGAATGAATAAAAAATGAAATTTTAAATACTTAAAATATGATTAATGAGATAAATGAAAATATATTTAATATTTTTTGACCAATCTGTGAAATTTCATTAATTCGAGGAATGGTAATATCTATACACATCCAAAACCACAATCGAGCGATAAAAAACATTAAAGGATGACATAACATCTAAGTTAATAGCAAAAAAATACGACTCAAGACTGCATAAGAGATGTCCTGTATTTAAATTCACAGATTCCCAGTACGTGAGCGTACTCATGAATAGGATTTGATATCCTCAAAGATATTTAAAGGTCGAGTGCATTGCTTGTGGCGCAGAGAGACTAAGGCGGCATTACAAGGGCTCTCATGTGTATAATTTTTTTACTTGTAATATTAATATTAAGCCTAAAACCTTAGTTTTTATTAATATTTAAAGCACACAAATCGTCTTCTGTAATCAGTGAGGGTTTTTAGTTCAGCTCACCCCGAACCTCCTATCACCCTTCTTCTGTAAAAATATATGAAACAAATCTATTTATAACAATAAATAAGACTCATTTATCAACTAAAAATCATATATTAAAATGCAACAACAAAAATAAAAGTTTTATAGGAGCTTGTCTGGTCGTAACAAATATTATCTCTGCCAATTACAAAAAAGGCATTTTCGACTTCTTACGCATTTACAAAAATATAACTTTAGAAACCCGCCTTAAAAATTATAACATAAATCAAAATATTATTTATTTGTTTCATTTAATTACGAAAAAAATCATTTCCTCGTGAACAAAACCATCAATATCAACAAATCATGAAACTTTATTCTTCTTGGGTTTAGCTACCAAAGTCATGTCAGTTTCCATACTCAATCTTCTTAGCCAAATCAATTTCAATGGATGCCATAAGCTAACCCATTTTAGCTACGGTAACCGTAAAGTATGATTAGATCCCACGATATAATATTCAATATTTAAATTACGGAACTGGGCGAATTGTCGGTTATCGGCACAAAGCTACAAAATGCGGAGCAGCGAGCGGTGGAACCGGGCGAGAAGTGAGGCGGCCGGGAGGCGAGTGACCTGCTGCGAATGGCGGTGGCGAAGCTGCGTCGGCCCGGATCACGGATCTGGGCGGAGGTCGGAGGCGCCGACGAATCGGCTGTCGAGAGCGGAGCCGGAGAGCCATTGGCGGTGGCCGATTAACCGGGCCGGATTACGGATTACAGAGGAAATGTGAGGTGTTTGGCGGTTGGGCGTAATGTGTAGATGAGACTATGGGACTTGAGTAGTGAGAAATTTAAAAGTGAGGTTTAGAGGCTAAATTATTAAGGGTAGTTGGTCTTGAAGGGCCTATTTTTTAAGAGAAATGTGGGAGGCCCGAGGCGACCGCCTCTTTTGCCTACCCGCAGGGGCGGCCCTGTTTAAGATATAGTAGAGCAATTTTAGTAGGGGTAAAAAAATTTCATGGCTAAAAAATACATATATTCAGGTTCAACTAAATCACGTGGTGATAATAATTTCTTACCAACCTTTAGTCAAAGAATTTAATTGTGTGTTAAAAAACAATTATACATTATTTTAAGGTGGTTGGATGCATTATTACACAAACACTTATAACAACTAAAATTACTAAAAAGACCATCATAAATACTTATAAAATTAAAGTGTTTTAATAAATAAACACTTGTCATAATTTTTAAAAAATTTAAAAACTAAAAACTAAAAATCAATATTATATATATCATAAAACCATGATAAAATTAAAAAATAAAGTAAATATTAGTTATATGCGAAAACATTTATCGTTTAAATGTAATCTCTAATATAAAAATAGATAATGAACAATTTTATATTTATTACGTTTTTTTGTTTTATATCATCAAAGAAGTTATAAAAAGCAAATATTATAAGTTTTTATTGATTCAAAAAATCTTTGGGACCGGTTTCCCATAAATTGGAATGTGATGTATCGTAGCGCAAGTTATTTAGGTCATGAGCGCAAAACTTCTTGAGGCTTTGAGAAGTAAGGCTCGAGCTTGAACGGGTTTTAAATGATGTGTATCCTGCATAATATAAATAAAAATTATATATCTCACTAAATATTGTCAATAATTTTTATAAAATAATAAAATACAATAAAATAAAGAACATCAAACATAAAAACACTTCCAATCATCACAAACATTTCTAAAACAAAATAACAAACGTCATTAATGTTTTGCATCATTACAAAAATCTTAAGTTCCAAAACAAAATAAACGTTTATGGATCTACATCAAATTCTAAATCAAGAAAATCATCATCAGTATTATTCTTCCCATAGTCCATAGAATTTTTTTTCTTATATTTTAATTATATGTCAAAAATTTTTTTCCTATTTTTTACATAATTTATTAGAAATACAATATTATCATTAGGATGATCAATTTCTAAGGCTTTGTATAAACTTTTTAACTATAAGCTTTTTAAAGCCTATAATTGAAAAAAAAATTAAAACCGGGGCTATATTGGGGGAACTTTCCCAAAAATAATAAAAAAATTAAAAATCTTAAAAAAATATAGTTTAAAAAATAATCCTAAATATAAGAGAGGTTATATCCTGTGCTTAAATATTTATTAGCGCGCCGTTCTTAGATAAGCTGCATTTATTTATAGTTTAATGGGATTGTGTTGAGAAATAAATGGGGTGTAAATAAAATTTCCCTAAATATAACGGAGTTTTCTCATCGTGATCCCTCCGTTCTCTCCCTTTCTGGTTCACCTCTCTGATCGGCATCTCCTCTTGAGCCTCAACCATAACCCTAAATTTATCCCCAATGGAGCTCGAAAGGTCAAGATTCGCCTCCCAAATTCCTCCCCACCACGTCGTTTCCGCTCTCCTCTCCTCGTACAATGTTCTACCTCCTCCGCCACTGCCAGCAACAACCGTATTCTCCCGGAATTTCTCGTCCAGTGGGATTCAGGATGATAGAACTGAGGGTTTTTTTTATCAGCCACGGGGAATTAGAGATGAATTTGAGGCCATATTTTCGAAAATTCATGCCAATAAATCAATCTTTAAAGTAATTGTTTTCTGTTTGTTGAAATTAATTTTTAGCTGTTTGTTGTGCTGAAATTGTTTGCTGATGGGTATCTGGGATGGCTCTGCTTCTGGAACTTTGTTTTCCTGGTATATTAATTTGTTCTTATGATTTTTCTTTCAAGACTACTGTTTGGATGTTGGCCTTAGGATAATGTGAGTTTTCAATTTTTACTGTTTGATCGTTTTTTTTTTTTTTTGATAATTGAACTGAATGTGTGTTTTTGTTGTTGAGTTCAATGGATTTCTATGCAATATAATCACAATCTAAATCTCAATTTTGATACTAATTTCTGTTGTGATGTTCATGATATCATGCCTTAACGGCCAATTTGTTAGAAGGTGGAGAAGATTCAGACATGAAATTAGTTGTGTCTCTTAGTCCTTGTCTTCTAGCTGCTCCTTATTTGTCCAGAAAATCAATTTTCTGGACTTATGCTAACGAACTTTCCACACCAGTCACTCTTTCTTCTGTCACTTTCTCTTTAAATATCAATGGTGAGAAAATATTCCTATGCAATTCATCATGTCTTCTAGCTGTTACCATTCGTGCTTAATCATTATAATTAATGCAAATAATTAGTTCAGTTAGTTGAGGTTAGCTTTTTACTATAAGTATAACCGTAGCATTCAAAATGTTGGCTGCTTCTGTTTTCCCGCATTTTCTCAGCAACCAAACAGATGGCATCACTCTAATAGTAGCTCTTCTACGATATTTTGTCTTTTGAACCAAGGGATTTGCTTGGATGTTGTTACTGTCAGTCATTCACAAATTTCCTTATATCGTTCAAATTAAGGATGTAAAATATAATAAATGTTAATACAATTCAAATATCGATTTCTAAAACTACGAGGCATGCATGTGGTTACAATCTTGATTCGGATATTAATACAATTTTTATCATTTATTCCAATTGAAGAAATCCAGCCACTGTTACCAAATTAATTGGAGATAAAGAAAACTGCTTGTATAATTTCTTCCCCCTCCCCTCATTCTGCTGCTAAAAAGAAAACCCTCTTTTTAGGAATTAATATGTAAATGCCAACATCTCAGGACTGATCTCTGCCGATTCAGTGGTGCCAAGATTTATCCTGGGAAGAGTTTCAGATTTGTTCGTTTTGATTCTCAGGTAATTTTATAGCTCATTAAGATTTATGTTTTGTGACAAATGTTGGAATGGAGCAACTTTCCCACAAGGAAGAGGGTTAGAAAGCTGTGGAGGGCAGCTCCCCATTGCCTGTTCTGGGCAGTCTGGAAGGAGAGGAAATGTATTGTCTTCGATGGCACACCTTTCTCTGTTTCTAGACTTTAAACCTTTTTTGTTAGTACCCTAATTTCTTGGGCTGGTTTTGTTATGGTGGAGGAGTGCTCTCTTGAAAGAATTTTGCTGTGCATTCTCTAGGGTTCTGTTTTGGGTGGTGGGTTTTTTTTTGGTCTCTTTTCTGTATAAGCCTGGTTGTCCTTTGTTTACCCCCTGTATACATGGATCAACCTGGATCCCATTTTTTGTGTTTATAAAAAAATCTTTGTTTTATTTAAAAAAAAAAAAGTCTGGTGACAAATATGTGGAAGATATTTTCTACTTCTGTATTGCTTTATTTTATTTTGGTTTGGTTTGGTTTGTCAAGCTATTTTGAATGTGTGAGACCATAATAATTTTGTTTTTGAATACTATTCTATATTTTCCTTTTTCTACTTGAATCATTGTAGTAATACATTGTAAAGTTTTGGAGATTCTTTTTTCAAGAGAAGGTTATAGAATACTAGTGAAGCAGATTTTGGCATATACTCACTTGTCTTGCAAGGAATGTCTTGTGTTCAAATTCATGAATTTTTAAGGTTTATTGCCCTTTAGTTTGTGCTTCACCATCTGAATAGGACTACCGTTTTGCTCGTCTCTTGGGTTTTTAATGCTTGGACTTATGTGACCAAACCAGCTCCTCTTCTTCATCTCCTTTTCAAGATCGATGTTGATTTGATGTTTTCTCCAAGATGCATTGATATGGGCTGACTATAGTGGCCCATGAAAACAATAGCTCTTCAAATAATGATTTGTCTGTTTGTTTGTAATCTGACACGATTCTTATTGCAATAAGGATGAGAGGGCTGAAATTTAACCTTGGACTCTAGTCATTAAACAAACAAATTACTGAAGGACTCATGGATGAAAATCATCAAGACATGGACTAGAGTTGTAAGGGATCATAGAGCTTGTTGGGATAAGGATTTTCTGAGTTTTAAGTTACTAAGATCGAAGTACATTCAAACTGTGAGACAGATTACAGCTTCAACCCTTCATTCCTCTAACACACAGCGGATCTAAAGCCTGCAGGGTTTGAGAGAAGATTGAGAATGAATTCTACCACACCTATGAAGATGAGGTATTAGTAAACTCATGGAAATCTCATAACCCCTTCAATGGCTACTAGTACCAACACACATTAAAGGTAGATTTTAAGAATACACTGCAACTTCAATTAAAAATTACAAAATTGCGAGTTTTAAGCCTCAGCTTTAGCATACTTACTGCATTACAATGACAGGAGGAGGTATCAAGAAGAGCCAAGTAAACATGATCATTGGAAATCAATGTCAAAAATATACTTTGTTGATGACTATGATTATTGCGTTGTTAGAACATTTCCTTGATGTTTAAGCTAATTTCGTCGTTTTGACTAGTCTAGGTTTTGAGATCTTTAAATTTGTTTGCCCTTGTATATAGTCATTCTTTTATATTTGTTTCAATTAGTCATCTGTCATTTCCTTGATTTCAAGCCTCAATGAAAGGTTCTTACCAAAGATAAAGGATCTGTCGACGTATTATTACCATACCATGACATTTCGTACAATTTGTGATAGCGCTACTGTAACTAGTCAGGCTTTCATCAAGATGATATCAAATATAAGTAAATAAGGCTGAACATTTTATATTTGTTTACAAATATAATGAAATAAAACACCCCCTCTCCATTTTCTTTGAAATGCCTTGTTAATGAAAGTCTTTATTTTTTTTGAGAATACACTTATCATCATTTTCCATGTTCTTAATCTCACCCTTTCATTTCCTTATAGGGAGCACTTTATTTGCTTGGGGTCAAGATGTCGGATCTATATGAATTGGTGAAATGGAAACACATTGAACTTGGCTTGCTGCAAAGAACAAATATTTTGGTCACTGTTCTTGAAGCCATTAAGTGCTTGATTTGATGATTGCTTTCACTTTGGTGTTTTTGCATTGATGAAATATGATTCTCCATATTTGCAGAGTCTTGAGTAATTTAGTTGAATGGGAATCAATACAGGATGTATGATGGCCTTTATATATATGCATGTATGTATGTATATATGTATATCACTTCCAAATGTTTAGTCACTACCTTGCGAATTTAAGCGACCAGCTCTTACATAAGAAACACTCAGCTTGCTTTGGGATTTGAGTTTAATGAATATAATGTAGCCCAACATCCCCCTCACGTGTAGCCCCATACTTGCACATGGAGAATCAAACAAATCAAATAAAGTCCTCAGTGGACTTTCAAATCAATCAATGGGGAAGAAGTGCGGGAGGGTGGTTTGAACCCCAGGGCTATCATCAAGACTGGCTTTGATACCTGTGTTAACTGACCAACTCCTAAAGCTCTAGCTTGTTGGATTTGAGTTTAATATGAATATCATGCCTTTAACACCTTCAACTCCGTGTTTGGTGTTTATCTCTCAATTCCCACTCATATGTTAGTTCCAAGTTCAATGCACATACACACAAAGATTTTTTTTCTATGTTTGCTATTAAAATGTTGAACTTTTTTTGTTTCCTTCACAACCCATTTTCAAGATACTTATTAATGCCATCTTGCAACTTTGCTAATGATATTTTAGATGCCACTTCTGGATGAATGGTCTATTTTGGAATGGGATTACTCAGTTTCCTTATCATAAGCTATTCAAGCCTTGGTGAAGGCCTCACTTCAGCTTCCTATTGGTGGAAACATACGAGTATGATATTTCCTCATTTATTCATCACATTTAGCTGAATCAATGTTGTTTCTAATACTCTTTAGCATATGTTGTGCCACATATATTTACAATTCATTGATCGTTAGATCAACATTCTGCAGGTTGATATAAAATAAGTCAATGAAGCACTAAACTTAGAAACAAAGATGATGGAAATAATAATTTTCAACGTCCAAAGGCTTATGCCAAAGGTGTGGTGAATGGTTTCTTTATTTCTCTCTCTTATCTCTCTCTTTTTGTGTCACTGTCTTTGTGCTTGTAGACTGCCACAACATGTCTGTTATAACCCATTATGAGTCCCACATTGCTAAGTTACGACTTGGCCTTTTGGGTTTATAAGCACTTGGGCTCCTTCCCCTTGATAGTTGGCTTTTGAAGGTGAGTTCTACTCAAGTGATTGTAACAGTGGTATCAGAGTGGTTCATTCCTTGGGGATGACCCTTGTCCTGGAATTGTAGGAGGGCTGCTACCTGTGGGATCCGCGAAGTCACTAGTTTCCGTGACGTAGGTTCTAAAAGAGGGATGATGGATTGTTATGACCTATTATGAGTCTCACACCACTAAGTTACGGCTTGGCTTTGTGGGTTTATAAGTACTTGGGCTCCCTCCCTTTGATAACTAGCTTATAAGGGTGAGTTCTACCCAAGTGGTTGTAACAGTGGTATCATAGCGGTTCATTCCTTGGGGATGACCCTTGCCCCGAGATTGTGGGAAGGTTGTTACCTGTGGGGTCTGCGAAGTCACCTCGAAGTTGTGGGAGGGCTACTACCCTTGGGGTCCAAGAAGTCACCAGTCGCTGTGAACCTCGGTTTTGAAAGAGGGATGATGAATTGTTATGACCCATTATGAGTCCTACATTGCTAAGTTACGGCTTGGCCTTGTGGGTTTATAAGCACTTGGGCTACCTCTCCTTGATAGCCAACTTTTAAGGGTGAGTTCTACCTAAGTGGTTGTAACAGTGGTATCAGAGTGATTCATTATTTGGGGATGGCCCTCGTTTCGGAATTGTGGGAGGGCTACTACCCATGAGGTCCGTGAAGTCACCAATCGCCATGAACATCGATTTTGAAAGAGGGATGATGGATTGTTATAACCCATTATGAGTCTTATATCGCTAAGTTATAGCTTGGCCTTGTGGGTTTATAAGCACTTGAACCCTCCTGAGGGCTTGCAGCGTGCTTCAAAATCGCCAGAACAATTTCGAAACATCAAAATGATATTTTACGTGTTTTTAAAATGTTATGACGAGTTTTCAAACGAGAGAACCAACATTCTTGTGTGTTTTGTGTTCTTTGTGTTTTTCAAAAAAAAAAAAAAAAAAAACTGGGAACCAAATGTGTTATTCTTGTTTTCCTTGTTCCCCATGTTTTTGGAACATAAAATAGTTTTAACTTGAGGAACTAAACAAGCCCTAAGTTTTCTTGGTTTTAGGTACTTTCAAGTTTCAACATGCTCTTTTTATTCCCCTAGCAATATTTATTTTGGGCCTTCTTTTAGTGAGAAAAGCTTCTTCTTCAATGCAGGCTAAAGAAATGGACAATTTAGATTCAAAACTAGCAAGAATAACTGGTGAAGAAAGAACACGAGCTGAAGAATGTGGATATCTGTTTGTCTAAAGTTCAAGCATCACAGGTCTGTTCTATCATCCCATCTTTTAGCATTTTACACTAATAATCTCCATTACACTGATCTTTTCGGCTTAAAAGTTGTCCTTGTTATAATTGCGGAAGCTTTGATTTACGAGAATATCAATTAAAGAACACATAGATAAAGAAATTGATATAAAGGTGTACAAGGGTTTTAACGTAGTTCAGCCAATTATGCCTACATCCACTAATGAAAGAGAATCTTTCCACTATTATGAAAACCAAAGTGCAAGATTAAAGTATTGTGCGACTAGGAAAAACGCAAAATCACAAAACCCTAGGATATGCCCACAATATCGAGAAAATATCTCAATCCATAAAACTCTTACATCTTTGCACACACAAAATAGCCTTTACATGGAACTTGATCATTTTGCCTAGCTACCTTAAGAAAAAAAAAATCATGCCATGGTCATGTCAAGTTGCAGCGCATGTTTTCACATCAGATTTGATCATTTTGCCTAACCATGAAAGTACCTTAAAATACACATCCCGCCCACCCATGTTGAAGTTGTCTCCCCATGTCTAATGTTACGAAGACACCCTTCAACATTAATGGTAGCTGACGAGGATAAACTATCATTTATGATCATCAAATCATAAAGAAACAACACAAATTGAAATTACACCTTAAGAAAAGGAAAAAGGAAAAAGGAAAAAGAAAGGAAAAGGGAAAAAGGAGGAAGAAGAAATTCTATCTCCACCATTCTTTTCCTCTCTTTCCTTATTCATAATCAGTTAATCACTAGAAACTGAACTCCAAACAAGACTCATCAGCTCCGGTTAACATGCTTCTTAGGTGCCTTTATGTAACCCAAATGTGTGGAATTCTGGACTTGGGTTAAGGTATTCAGCTCATATTCGATCCAACACCTTGATGAAGCTGTGTGTGTGGTAGAAGTACCCCAAACACTTACACTCCTTACTACATTTCTCCCCACATTCATTCTCCTTCATAGGTCCATCTCCCTTACTGTACTTGTTCATAAAATGATCAACCCCTTCAAGTTTATAGTAGTAAAAATCATTCATCCCACAACGAGACACCTTCAATGGCGCACAATCCTTCCTCCACCTTTTACATACTATCCCCTTTTACATTTTGGTAGTATTATAAATTTATAAATTTACTAAACTATAATTCATCATTAAATTTTTGGTAAAGCCATTTCTAACAACCTAGGGATCTATCTGCTGGGGTTCACTTGACTATGAAGAGTACCAGTGAATCAAGCTGGGTAGACTTGAGTTGTATTTTATGATGGTAGCCAAATTCAACATGGTGTAGATGAAATTCGTTTGTTGATTTTTCAGGCTCCCACCTAAATCCTCAAATATTTCAGCTCATTTTCCTTTACTATTGATGTTTTACCATAAAAGTTATAACATATTTGATGACATGTTCGTTGGGCCATTGGAGGATTTATCCAATTGTTAACTTCAGGGTCCTATGGGATTAGTCGAGGTGCGTTCAAGCTGGCCCAAACATTCTCAATTATCAAAAGAAAAATGATGACATGTTCTAGAAAGGACAGGCGTTCAAAATTTCTTTGTGTGGAGAATTTATCTAGTTCATCAACTTATAATTTAACCCAAAACATGAACTTATAATTTATCTAGTTTATTTATTTGTGTTGGACCCACCTCTTTGAACAACATAATAAATTTCCAGTGATCATCCCATGCCTTTGCCGTCCTGTTCCGGTAACCCTTACTCTCGATGTTGAAAGTAGATCAAAACTTGTAACGAATGCTGAAAGCAGAGAAGTTTCTGACTCATACATTCTTTGATCCATTCCGGGATGTATCTTACTTTTCAGATTTTGTAAATGCTAAGATGAAAAATATTTTAAAATCCCGGAATCGATCAAAGAATCTATGGCTTAGCAACTCCTCTGGTTCCAGCATTTGTAGCGGGTTTGGATCAATTGGCACAAATTCTTGACTACCCATCAAAGTCAAGAAGAATAATTGATCGTAGGGAGACACTCGCTGGCCCTGAAAGACATAAGATAGATACCAAGAAAGACACATTCTTATATTTGTTATTCAGGATAATCAAGAAAGACATTCTTTTTCTCAAAAAACAAAAAAAGAAAAGAAAAGAAAAGAAAGACACATTCTTGATTATTGTCACCTTCTTGTGGTATATTTGCTGGGAGGATGGTCGTTAATTGAGTGATTGTTTTACCCGAGTCAGTCTTTTGTTCTTGCGGATGGAAACTTTGAGCAGATTCTTACGTGTTCTGATTCTTTTTGGAAAGAGATAGAGAAAATCGTTGTTGTAAAGGAGAGAAATCAAAATGAAAGGGTTCACGTAATCTCTCTTATTTTTTAAAATGTTCTCAAAAATTGTTTTTAAAAAACATAAAAAGACACTATTTTGGTATTATTTAAAAAATTATTCTTATTATCTGAATTTAGTATTACTATATTCCCTGCATGTTTTTCATAACAATAATAATAATGGAAATTAAACATATTTTTCATATTTTCCTTATTCTCATTTTTAGAATAAAAAATAATTTTTATAAAATTGTAACCAATAAAGCCCTAAAATTAAACACAACATAACTTCCAACATAAGAAAAGAGTGATTATGTGAAAAAGAAGATTTTTGAGAGTTATATATGAAGGTTTTTCTTTTTTATTTAAGTCACGATATTTCTCATTTGAGATCCATCTTAGTTTTTTTTTTCTCACTAGAAGTTAAAATTAAAGTCAAACTTAGAATTCTTTTGAGGGATAATATTTATTAATATCTTCTACAGCTTTCAAAGAAAGCATTTTCTTTTCTTTAATTTTTACGCTATTTTTTTTTCTTTTTAAATCATAAGTTATTTTGATTCTTACGCTATTTGTTGTAAAGATGAGAATATATATATATATATATTAAAAAGTAAATTGGTTTGTCATTTAAAAGCTATTAATTTGGTCGACAAAATCGTTTCATGTAAATAATCCTGTTTTAGTAATTGATTTCTTTCCTTGTACAAAATATACAGATGAAATTTCCAATGTAGATAAATCGCGGCATCCGATCCAATACTCGAATTTTAAAATACATAATTATTATTATTTTATTTTAAATTTATTTTGGTTAGGATCAATTTTCAAGTTTATTCATTCATTGTTAAACAAAGGATGTTTTTGCCTATTTCTATCATAGAAAAGATAAAATATTATTTATAGTCATCTCGTGACTATCTTAAAAAATAATTATTTTTTTTGAAAATTTTAAAAAATAGTATTCAAGAAATCTATTGGGCATTTTCTTGTGTTTGGACAGACTTTTGGTTCATTAAACAAAAATATTTTAGTTATGATGTAGAGATTTGGGATTTCTTAAAAAAAAAAAAAAAAAAAAAAAGAAAAGGAAAACATACTATTATTTGTCCACCATGGAAAAAACTGTTTTTATTTTAATTTATACAACACCATGGAAAATGATGCTAGAGTTAGATTTGATTCCATCTTAAGAGTCAAAACATCGAATTTTGTAGATAAATATTTGAAAAATCTTAATTATTAAGCTAGTTAAAAAAATTAAATGAAGCTTTCGGGCTAATGGGGCCAACCCAGACCAAACCCACATGGGCTATGGGTCAAAATGTGTCGGGTAAATTTGATTCAGTTTTTTTTTTATCATAAATTTTACATTCCATCTCTCCAAAAAATTAGGCTAAAGCGTGTTGGTTCATCAATCTCAATCCATATCATAAGCTCTAACTTTAAGGAGTATTTTGGTATTTAAGTATTTTCATATTTATATGTTTAGAAACTTACCATTTAAATTAACTCATACAAAAGCTGACCAAGAGGGTCTCATATAACCATCAGAATGGCAGATTTCATAGATATGTGGATGCTAAATACATCTTTCTTTCCCCCAAAGAAGCCAGTTATAAAGCTTGCCTTTGGACCCACCTCTTTGAACAACATAATAAATTTCCAATAATCATCCCATGCCTTTGTCTTCGAGTTCCGGGAACCCTTACCCTCGATGTCGAAATCAGATCAAAACCCGTAATGAATGCTGAAGTCGAGAAGAAAGAATTGGCTCTAGAAGTCAAGAAGAAAGAATTGATCGAAGGGAGACACTAGTCACTAGCACTGAAAGGCATCACAACATAATGATTATAAGCAAGGATCAAAATATCGGTAAACACGGATATATCGGTAAATGAATTTTACGGAAATATTGATAAAATATCAGTAGATATTTTTACAAAAATATCAGTTATTAAAATTTTTCATATTTTAATTATATAGATTATGAGAAATGATTCGTATTTTAATTAAGGTAGATTAGTCGAAATTGATTAGTATTATTAAATTAAATATGTTATATTTATTATTGAGACTCTTATTATGTTAAAGATATATTATTTATTTGTTTTATTATTATTATAAATATTATATAGATAATGAGGAGATTCAAAATATTATATACTATATTTTAAATTTTTAAATAATATTATTTTTTCTTTTCAAATTTAATATTTGATTTTAAAATATTATAAGTTATATTGTAAAATAAAATAAAATAAAATATTAAAGAAAGTTATGAACAAATAAATAATAAGAGAATAAAAAACGTTTGCGTATATATAATAGAAGTGTAATCAGTAACAGTGGTTGGAAGGATTCCCCCAGTTTCGAGTATTTTAGGTGGGTTCAAAACTTCGTAAAGTAATTTTTCATTTTTGAGCGAGGAAAAATCAGAAATATCGGATTTATCGGGAAAAATCGACGATTTTTTTTCTTCCGATTTTTTCCAATGCAAATTTTTTCGAAGCCGCCTAAAATCCGATTTTTTGTTCCCTGATTATAAGCAAGAAAGACACATTCTTATATACCATGTTGGTCCAATTCAGGTTTGTAGGGGTGCCAAGTTGCACGATGGTCATATTTGCTACATGGGATAATCAAGAAAAACATTCCTTTTCTCAAAAAAAAACAAAAAAGAAAGACACATTCTTACTATGTTTGTAGGGGTGTCAGGTTGCACGATGGTCATATTTGCAACATAGGATAATCAAGAAAGACATATTCTTTTTCTCAAAAAATAAAAAAATAAAAAAATAAAGAAAAGAAAAGATAGAAAGACACATTCTTGATTATTGTCACCTTCTTGTGCCATATTTGATTATTGATAATCCATAAAACGAACAGAAAAAAAAAAAAAAAAAAAGACTTCCTTAATTACATGCAATCGAAAGAAGAAAAAAGTGGAGAGAAAGAGGCTTACAGACAAGAGATGTTCAACGATTCTTCTCAAACCACGCTTCTTCTTTGTAGTATCGTGCTCTGTAAGCATCGGCCTCCGATCCCCCTTTGCAAAGCCCTCACAAGAATTCGAGTCAATGGGAAAAAAAGAAGCTTGATTTCGAGGTGATTCAAAGAGAATATCTCCAAGGCAATGAGGCAAGGTAACATGAGAAAACCGGAGGAAATTGGTTTGACTTGAACGGGGTGATTGTTGGATTCAAAACGAGAGAAATTTTCTTAATGGAAATTCAAAAAGACTAGCAAAGGAGAAAGGGTTGTTAAGGTATGAGATATAAAGGATGCCTATTTCCAGTCTTATAAACTCTCGCCATGGTTAGGCCTTTATCTAATTATCTATAGGACATAATTCCCTATCCAAATGTGTCATGTGGTCTCGGGAGTTAGAGTTGGTAAATGTGTCAGTTCAACTCATTTTGTGTTAGCCTATTCGGATTGCGGGACAAAACGGGTTAAACTAATCTAGCAAATTTCTATTCGGGCTAACTTTCGATCAACCCAACCTAACTCATTCGGGGTTACGAGCCAAAACCTTAAAAATGCTAAGAAATTTCATTTAACAAATTCTATTATTATTCAAATAAAGATAAATAATATAGAAATATATAATAATAATTAATATATAAAATAATTAAGTCTAAACAATATAATAATATTAAACAAACTTAAATAAATAAGTAATGATAGAGCACTATTATATCTAAAGTATCAAATGAAATCTCATATACTTCTAATCCTCGTTATATCCAATAATATGTGACTTTATATTAGAAAGATGTGTATCTACTTTATATTAGAAAAATGTGTATCATAGATGCTGGTTGAGTCATCATCATCAATTAATTAATTTTTTAGAATGTTAACAATATAAATTTTATTTATATTTGGAATAAATTTTTTTTTTCCAAAAATGCATCTTAATAGTATAATAATGAAATACCTTATTTGTTTTGAAAATTCATCTTGCTTGAAAATATAATCATATTAGGAAGGAAATAAGTGTATAATTTTTGCTAATTATTTTTAAAATAATAATTTTTTTATGAACATTAATTTAATTAATAAAATTATTTAAAATATACTGATAATTTAGTTATTAAATTTAATTTAATTTATAAAAAAACATATATGATTAAATAAAATTTAAAGGATAAGTAAAAAAAAATGAAATTATAAATATTTAAATATGATTAATGAGATAAATGAAAATATATTCAATATTAGGCGCATTTGTATTTAATTCAAATGCATTATGTAATTTTCATCTGATATTTTTTAAATATTAGAATTATCAAATATAAATTATATTAAAATTACATTTAAAATTTAAAAATAAAATAGTTAAATTTTTTTCTTTAATATATTAATCATGTATTATAATAATAATTGTTATTATTTATAAAACCCCTATGCTATAAAAGCAAAGATTTAACTCCATATTAAAAGCCAAAAATATCGAATATTATAGTTGAATTACCGAAAATCGATTCTTAAGGCTAGTTCTTGAAAAAAAATTAAATAAGATTTGGGTGATCAATCTAATCGGCCCCAATCGGACAAAACCCATGGGCCCACGGGTCCAAAGCAGTCGAACTTAATTTGGTCAGATTTTATTGACCTTAAATTTTACGATCTGACCTCAAAAAATCATTCTAAAATGGGTGGCCCATCGGCTGACGTATTGCGGCTACAACGGGATGTACATGCACGACCAAATGCTCATCCCAACCATTACGCGGGTTGACGCAACGTGATTAGTAGACACGGGTAGTCACATAATCCAGCTATACAAAGCCATTAGTTACGTTTTTTTTTTGTGACCCTTACTAAAGATTTGTGGCTATCTCACTAATTTCTTGCAGTGTTAATGAATCAAAAGTTTGTCTCAATGTTCGGAATATTCTCAAAGTTAATGAAGTAAGGGGTTAATGCGTTTTGAAATGACAAATCAATTTATTTTATTTTATTTTATTTTATTTTTTGATATCGATCGATACGATCCCATATTGGTTCCGTGTAAAGTTGTAGAGTGGTACTTAAGCTTGAAAGATTATCCCATATATCAGGTCGATCATTTGGATTGAACTTGAGTATCTATCATTGATGTTTCCATTAAGAGGTAGTACGAAACGGGAAAGGGATACTTGGAAGAGGGGCTACCTGGTATCCAAAAGATGGTCCAGAGTAAAGCTATTTAGAATGTGAGTCATCCACGGACGTTCGGCTTCTCTAAAGGTGGGCGATGATATAATCACATAGGTTCTTCCACCTATTAAGCCGGTTTTTTGAGTTGGATTCTCTTATTGAATTTGGGTATCTATCATTTACTCACTTTGAAATCAATTTATTTTTTAATTTGAATATTAATTTTCCAATAAAATAAATATGATTTATGGAGTTTTGCCTTCCAACCACGAACCACTAGTATGCTTTTGTAGGGAACAAAATATCGGAAAAATCAATCAATATTTTGATTATCAGTGGAGGTCGACATGATATCCTCCATTAACGGTCGATCGGAGGAAATTTCTATGATTTTATCTATGAAGTATTAAAATACTTGATATCTAATATTAGCGAACCCCCTGTTTCGAATCCTAGCCAAACATAAGGAGTGCACCTTTATGCTCCACTTGGCTAGCAAGCTCAATTATTATATAATGTGCAAATTTTATTTATATTCACTTGTATATGTATTTTACTTATTTTTATCATGTTTTAAAATTTTCTAAGTATTTTCATAAATTTGATGTAATTTTTAATTTCCCGATATTTTTATAAAAATATCTATCGATATTTATGAAATATTCATAAAATCTAATTATCAATATATTCGTGTTTATAAATATTTTTATAATTGTTCTTTTGCAGGTATATGAAACAGCAGCCTAGAGCACAAACAACACTGTTGCTACCACCACTAGTCCCCAATCTGCCATCTTTCTTTCTTCTTAGATGAACACCTTCCTCTCCCATCCTCTCTCTCTTTCTCCACAATGATTTATAAAGGATTATCAATTTGGTTTTTATTGTAAATAAGACGTCAAGAATTTGATTTAGGTGTTTTAGATTATCCAAAAAAAAAAAAAATTGTATATAAATAAATATACTATCATAACTAACAAATATACTATCATAACCAGGTATGAAAATATCCGATATATCCGTCAATATATCTCCGAAATATCCGATATCGGTGATGTTCTACACGATATCGGTGATGACCGATATATCGTGGAAATATCAGGTCTGTGGCACACGCGCGCGTTAGTTTAATTTTTCGGTAAAATATCCGAGATATATCGGGATATATCGAGGATATATCGAATATACTCAATTATATTTAAATAGCCAAATTTGAAATACGAAAACGTCCGGCGGTTTTATGGATTGATGTAACTGATTTAATTTCCGATATATCGATATTCATGTAAAAATATCCACCCGATATATCTCAGATGTCAAGTAAATCCGATATAGATATATGCATCCAAACAGGTATTTTCAAGTCGCTTGATCATAACTAATGAATTATGATAGTACATTATTAGTTTTAGTAATACAATCCACAATTATTATTATTTTTCCTATAACTTACCATAATAATCAAATTAATAGCCTGTTTGTGACTTATATGCATTGGCAGCTTCCTCCACAATTTTCTTCTTCTTTTTTTGTCAAAAAAAAAAAATTTATTTATACAATATAAATACAAAAACAAGTCTCCTTTCGATATTACACTTCTTCCCTAAATCCGTATTTTTAAAAAGTAAATTCACTCTTATATTGAACTCATGTTTGAAGAACCCTATTGTTATATGATTATTCTATGTTTACGTCCCTGTAATTCTAATTAAGTAGGTATATTTAAATTATCTAGCAGCACTTCTGCTTCTAATTTACTTCTATACTTATTAATTGAAGATTGATGTCCATATATACACTTCTCCTATTACATATATACTGTTCTAGGTTTAAATTATTATTATTATTATGATCATCGGTTCGAATATATTATTATTATTATTATTTTACTATAATCGCTATCCATTTTACATATTGTAGGATATTTCAAAAAAAAAAAAAAATAAATGAAAACCTAGATCTATACATATGTGAAAAAGAAAAATGAGAGAAGGTGTAGATGGGTGATTTAAAACCAAGAATGACTAAAAAATCACATCCTAGCTTAAAGGAAAAGAGGCTAACTGAGAAAAAATTGAGAGAAAATGATGCTAGGGTTAGATTTGATTCCATGTTAAGAGCTAAAATATTGAATTTTATAGATAAATCTTTGAAAATTTTCAATTATCAAGCTAGTTAAAAAAATTAAATAAAGCTTTCGAGTTAATCGGGTCAACTCGAACTAAACTCACATGAGCTATGTACCACAACGGGTCGGGTCAATTTGATCTGGTTTTATTCGGGTCATAAATTTGACAACTGATGGCTCCAAAAAATTGGATCCAAGCGGGTTGGTTCATCAGCCTCAACCCATATTGTCAACTATAACTTTAAGGAGTATTTTGGTATTTTCATATTCATATGTTTAGAAACTTACCATTTAAATTAGTTCATACAAAAGGTGAAGTAAGAAATCCAAGACAACGCCTTTCTTCCTGATCATCCCAACATAATCAGAATCATAAAAAGATTTCCAGAAGTTGATTTTCTTTATACTGTGATTCATAGAGGGTCTCAAATATCCATCATAATGGTGACTTCATAGATATGTGGATGCTAAGTACATCTTTCTTTCCCCAAATACGCCAGCTATAAAGCTCGCCTTTGGACCCACCTCTTTGAACAACATAATAAATTTCTAGTAATCATCCCATTCCTCTGTCGTCCAGTTCCTGTAACCCTTACCCTCAATGTCGAAAGCAGATCAAAACCTGTATGAATGTTGCCAACGGCTACGATCACGTCGTATAGATATTGTTCGAGCGGTTTGAGGGACCCTCCGCAGCTTTTAAGCGGCGTCTTAGGTTGAGGAGCTATAATTATATATTGTCGAAGGATTCATAAGCATGTGTGGGATGTGATAAACACCTCCATGCAGACACGTCTTTGTTGTGTCTCATAAGATTGAGGGGCCAAAGCGAATAGGCAGCCGCGTCGGGTCGGGGATCGGCTAAATCTGAATTTGTAATGATCTGTCCAGCCAATATAGATATTATCGAAACGGACTGCAAGTATATGATTAAATTCGTCTCACTGAGTTTAAAAAAGGTATAACATATAATATCAAAAAATTTCTCCTTTATCCTATAAAAGATGTGATAAATACTTAAAGTAGAGAAGTTGCTTACTCATACCTTCTTTGATCCATGCCGGGATATGTCTTACTTTTTAGGTTTTGTAAATGCTGAGATGAAAAATATTTTAAAATCCCGACATCGATCAAAGAATCTATGGCTTAGCAACTCCTCTGGTTCCAGCATTTGTAGCGGATTTGAATCAACTGGCGAAAATTCTTGACTACCCATCGAAGTCAAGAAGAAATAATCGATCGAAAGGAAAAAACTAGTCACTAGCCTTGAAAGGCATCGCAACATAATGATTATAAATAAGAAAGACATAGGATAGATACCAAGAAAGACACATTCTTTTTCTCAAAAAAAGAATTCCAATATATACTATGTTGGTCCAGTTCGGGTTTGAAGGGATGCCAGGTTGCACGATGGTCATATTTGCAAAACAGGAGAATCAAGAAAGACATTCTTTTTTTCAAAAAAAAAAAAATGGAAAAGAAAAGAAAAGAAAGACACATTCTTGATTATTGTCACCTTCATAGGCCATATTTCCTAGGATGGTCTTTAATTGAGTGATTGATTTACCCGAGTCTTTTGTTCTCTCGGATGGAAACTTTGAGCAGACTCTTACATGTTCTGCAATGTTTCAAAAATCGGATTGGATTGATCGATTTGATCGATCACAAAATTGGTCCGATTTAATACAAAAACCGGTTGTGAATGAATCGAATGAGAACCGTTTGAGCCGTGGCAGGATGAGCAAGTCGGTTCTCACTTAGCGAGCAGTTAGCTCCGCGTATTTTTTTTTAAGTTAAAAAGCGGCATCGTTTTGATGGCACTACGTCAGCTTGGCGTCGTTTTCTTAAGTGAAAACTTGTAGCCCAAGAAAAATTCAATCAAATGCTATAGACCCGTGGATTCGAATATAGGAGGAGGAGGAAGTTATAAGGGAACTACTCTACCATTGTGATTATTTTAGATGTTAACAAAATTATATATTACTACAAATTAAATATATATTTATATAAATAAGTTTCTTTCATTTTTAATATGTTTTCATATTTAAACATTATACATATTTTCAAAATAAATTTTAAAATACTTTATTTATATAAAAAGTAATAAATAATATCTTAAAAAATTATTAATTATATATTTTAAAATTTAAATAAAATATAAATAATATATTTATTACGTCATGGGATTGTGTACTTGATTCGTAGTCGGTCAGGCTGATGAACAGAGTGAATCGATGTTTTTCGATTCAACCACTAGTCTGAGTTTTAAATTATTGATGTTCTGATTCGGTTTGAAAAGAGACAGAGTCGAAAGAGAAAAATCATCGGAATGGAAAGTCATACGAATTACAAAGAAGAGTTTTGTTGTTAAGATAAGAATAATAATATATATGTATATATATTAAAAAATTAAACTGGCTTGTCATTTAAAAGGTATTAATTTGGTCAACAAAATCGTTTTATGTAAATAATCCAATTTCAGTAATTGATTTCTTTCCTTGTAAAAAATATACTATGAGATGAAATTTCCAATGTAGATAAATCGGAGCATCCGATCCCATACTCGAATTTTAAAAAACATAATAATAATAATTATTATTATTTTAAAATTATTTTGGGTGTGATTAATTTTCAAGTTTTTTCACTCATTATTAAACAAAGGATGTTTTGCCTATTTCTATCCTAGAAAAGATATAATATTATTTATAGTCATCTCATTACTTTTTTCCTACAAAATAATATTTTTTCGGAAAAGCTTAAAAAATAATATTTAAGAAATCTATTGGGAAAATTCAAGTGATTGGACTGACTTTTGGTCTATTAAATAAAAGTATTTTTAGATATGATGCAGAGATTTGGGATTTCTTAAAAAAAAAATTTTTAAAAAACTAACAATAAATTTCAAAAAAAAAAAAAAAAGAAGAAGAAAAACATACTATTATTTGTCCACCATGGAAAAAACTGTTTTTATTTTATTTTTACAACACCATGGAAAAAAACTGTTTGGTGATAATAGATAATTTATACCACAAAATTAATCCATAATTATTTTATTTTTAATATATTATCTTAAGAATAAAAAGTTTAATACATTATTATAAAAAGCATGACATCAATGCCAAAATTGATGGCGCCAGCCACCGTACATTTTCGATGTGGGATATGTCTTATTAGTTGTGACTAATATGTTTAAAGTTTAAAGTTTCTATACTCTACCACTATGCTACCTATATGTTTATTTAAAAATCTAACAAATTAATATTAATTATAAATCCATATTAGTTAAATATATTTATATAAATAAAATTTCTTCTATTTTAATATGTTTTCATATTTAAATATATATACATTTTTCTTAATAAATCCTTACAACACAAATGTCTTTATATAAAACGAAGTCAATAATATCCTAATGTTATTAATTATATATTTACAATTTATTTTTAATTTAAATAAATATAAATTAATATTTATTACATCACCGGTTTCTATCGCGGTTCAACTAGTGAACTATAAACTAGTAACTTTTCCGATTCAATGTCCGATTTGATTTTTAAAATATTGCATGACGCAGGAAGGGTCTAATTCGAATACCAGTGAGACCGATTTGCGTATTAGCTACAGCTAGGATTCGGGCCAGCCCGACCATGACTGGCTCTAATGGACCATGGTCCGTAGGTCGAGTACTAATTTGAGCGATATGTTTGATTAACACAAACACTGGGTGAACTATGAGATTATTCCAGCAAAAAAATAAGAGCAAAAATAGTAAAAACATTAAAAATAAATTTATAATTTTTAAAATATTTTATAAAATGAAATTTTATCTATAATATTTACAATTTGTTTTTATACTGTAAAACAATATAATAAAGTATGTTAATTATTTTAATATTATCTTATTTTTTAATTAATTTTCATATGAGTATGATTATTTATTTAAATAGTTGAAATCCACTATGACAAATATTATTTAAATATTATTTTATATATTTTTAATAATAAAAAGAGAAACATGTATTTTATAACTAGAAAATTAACTACTTTAAAAAAACATAATTAACAAAAACATGTGTATTATTAAAAATATTAAATATAAGCGCTGTTATGAAATATTATATAACATATTTAAATGTTAGTGAAAATTACCTTTTTTATTTTTGAATAATTTTAAAAGAAGAAGTGATAAAAATGGGTTTAAAAGAATGTGTTTATAGGACATTTAAAAAAATAATAGTAAAAAATAGTTTTAAACATATCAATCTTATAAAAAATAAAATTATTAGGGATTGAAGATGTTCTATTTTTACATTGAAAAAGTACTTTTGAAATAATTTAAATTTTTATTAATTTGTACAAAACAAAAATTTTAATTTTAGCATATTTTATGTTTAAATTTATATATGAAGTTAATAATTTAAAATATAAAAAAAGCATTCAGGTGGACCAAATGGTACTTGAGTCTATAGAATGAGTGCGGGCCCAGTCGAGATGCATTGAAATAGGTTCGAGTTTTGATCGACGTAAAAAAAATTAAGTTTGGCCTCTTAAGTGCGGACCCGAAAGTGGGCTGGCCCCAGTTCTAATTCTAACTGAAGTGTTTTAGTTCGTGGGCTTTATAAGATTTGAAGCTAGGCCAGCCAAATATATGAATTGACTCCTTTTAACCTAGACTAGTTTTAAAGATAGACAGACCAAAAGGGGCCAAAAAGACATATGGCTAGGTATAGTTGGGTGCAGAGGATGAATTTACATGGTTTTTTTAACACGTCTGACACTATTTAGGTGCAGGATGATATTTACATGATTGGGTGTAGGAATGATATTTATATGATTAGATGGGGATAATATTTATATGATTGGGCGCGGGGACAATAATTACATGATTGGGTGTGTTCAATTTGTAATAAAGGGATCATAATTTACATAATTTTTTCAGAATTTATTTTCTATTTTTTCAGAATTTGTAATAAAGGGGGTCCAAATTTTTTTTGATTTGAAATAACTTTTTATCAAAGTGATTGGGTAAAAGAATTTTAATTAAGCAAATTAGGAGAAAAAAATTATATATATATAAATGACTGATGGAGCATGAATCAATATCAAATGAATAAAACCCTACAGTGTCGATCTGATGAAGCCTTTTCAATCGGGTAGGCTAGGCGTATTGGGGTCGTTGGGTGGGACGGATCATTGTGGGCAGTGCAACGAGGGCTCTGGATCGTCGGTGATACCAAGTTGTTGCGATCTTCGGTATGCAAGCTCTTGGACGCGGCACTCCTCTGCAAAAACAAGAAAGAAGGGGGGTCGACAGGGAACCGCGGTGGCCGCGCTCAGATGCCTAAGTGGGTTCTTTCACGAGGGAGAAAAGATGGGTAGCAGAGGGTGGAGTCATGTTGCGTACCTTTTATCGATGGGGTGGCACGTATTTATAGTGTATATTATTCGATTGGAGGGTAGTAAGGATTAACTTTTCGTTGATGGAATATTTCCTGCCTTTATCGGATTTTAATAAGGGATATTGAAGGGATAGTTTATTGAGAATTATCTTCCTTCCTTTTTAGTGAGATTTGGTTTGATTTACAGGATAAGCAGTTATTGGGAAATATCCTACTTTCCTTATTGGTGAGATTTTGTTTGATTTATAGGATAAGCAGTTATTAGGAATTATCACTTTATTCTTGGTGAATTTGGTTGGATTCACGAGGATAGAGGTTATTGGGGGATTATCCTTCTTTCCTTATTGTCAAAGATTGATCGATTTGCGGAATGTGGGCCTTCCATTACCGGTATCGGCCTTTAGGCGGACCCGAGCTTTCGCTTTGGGCTGGCGCCAGGGGTTTGGGTGTTTCATTAGGCTTGCCTCTTCTTTGGGCCTGGCGAGTGGGCCTATGCGCCTATTTTTCAAACCCCATCAGTTGCCCCCCAGCCCTTGTGTACGGTGTGCGTGGGCAAGGGCTGTAACGTTTCTCGTATCGGGTGACTCCGCATTGGCTCTGGGAAGGGTTTGATTAGTTTTGCTCAGCTCTTTTTGTTGTCTTGCCAATTTGGTACCTTGGTTTCTTAGGCCCCACATGGCTGTTCGGCCCCGGCTACTTGGCTCCAGTGGGGCCTAATCTGCGAGGCATGCGGCTCTGGTACCGGGCCTTAGTTGAACGGTTTAGCTCTTCAAAGCTGTTCTTTGAGCTGTCTTCACCTTACTGAGTTAGGCCCCGACTTTTGAGTTGCATGGCTGAATTGAGTAGTTGGGCTCTTGGCCCAGGGTGTTGGGAGCTTTGTGGGGCTAAATGGGCGAATGACTCTTAGAGTTGCATGGCACGGCCCGAGTAGTTGAGCTCTTCAAGCGGTTGTTGGGCTCTGGCGAGGGCACTTAGGCTAAATTACTGGTGAGTAGTTGAGCCCTTCAAAATGGTGCGAGGAGCTCGGTGGGTGACCTTTGTTTGACCGACTCGTTGAGGTGCAACGTGGCGCGGTAGTGGGTTGAGCTCTTCAAGCGAATTTCTTGGGCTCACGGTATTGAGGCCTTGTGGAATTTGAATAACTGGCAGTTGACTCTTAGAGGCTGCATGCTTTGTCTCTTGAGGAGTAGTGAACTCGATGAATAATTTCTTTGGGACTCCGCGGCGAGGCCTTGTGGAAATTTGAGTCGCTGAGTTGATCGACTCTTAGAATTTGCATGGCTGTGCGGAGTAGTCATTTCGTCAAAACTAAGATTTCTTTGGGCTCAAGATTTGTGACCTTGTGGGCGTGCTATAACTGGTGATCGACTCTTAAGTTTCTGCATGGCTGTGCGAGTAGTCGAACTCGTCTGTGGTACAGCAGCTCCGGCGTTGAGGCCTTTTTGGAGTCTCTTTGGCGATCGACTCTAGAATTTGTGGCTGTCTGATGTCAGACTTCGTCCGAAGTGAGCTCTTGGGCTCAGGCGGCCCGGCGCTGTGGGCGGTATAGCTGGTGATACGTCTTAGGGTGCATGGCTTTGTGTGAGTGGTCGAACTCGTCAAAGTAATTTAGCAGCTCCGGCCCCGAGGCTTGTTGGCGATATAACTGGTGATCGACTCCTAAGTACATGGCTGTGCCAGTGGTCGAACTCGTCAGTGAGCTCTTGGGCTCGAGGCGGCGAGGCCTTGTTGGCGATATAGCTGGCGATCGATCCTGAGGCTGCGTGGCACGTGCGGAGTGATCGAACTCGTCAAGTGAGCTCTTGCAGGCTCCGGTATTGACGCTTGTGGCGGTATAACTGGTGATCCGACTCTTAGGCTTCATGGCCTGTGCAGAGTAGTCGAACTGTGGCCCCGAGTTGCTTGGCTCGGGCGTTGAGGCCTTGTTGGCGATGCAGCCTTAGGCGATCGACTCATGAGGTTGCGTGGCACGATGCGAGTGGTCGAGCTTCGTCGAGAGTGAGCCTCTTGCGGGCTCCGGGGCGTAATGCCAGTGGGCGGTATAGCTTGAGGCTAATCGACTCTTAAGAACAACTGGCTGTGCGAGTAATCCGAACTACGTCAAAGCCCAGCTGCGCTCCGGTGCTGAGGGCCTTGTTAGGCGATATAACTTTGGTGATCTAACTCTTAGAGGCTGCGTGGCTGTGCGGAAGTAGTCGAACTTCGTCGAGAGTGAGCCTGCCGGGCTCGGTAGTGAGGCCTTGTTGGCGATACTCTTTGGCGATCGACTCACCAGGAATTTGTGTGGCACGTGTGGAGTAGTCGAACTCGTCAAAGTGAGCCCTCTTGGGCTCCACGGCGAGGCCTTGTTAGCGATATAACTGAGGGCGATCGACTCCTAGGCTGCGTGGCCTGTGTAGAGTAGTCGAACTCGTCAAAGTGAGCTACTTGGCTGGCGTTGAGACCTTGTTGGCGATATAGCCTGAGTTGATCTGACTCCTAGGCTGCGTGCCACAATGCGGAAGTAGTCGAACTCGTCAAGAGTGAGCTCTTGAGCTCGGGGCGGCGAAGGCCTTGTTGGCGATATAACTGGTGATGCGAGATCTTAGGTTGCATGACTGTGCAGTGGTCGAGCTGCGTCAGAAGTATTTATTAGACTCCGGGCGGCGAGGGCGCTTGTTGGCGATATAACTGGTACGATCGAGCTCTGAGGTGCGTGGCTTTTGTGCGGAAGTAATCGAGCGCTCGTCAAGTGAGCTATTGGGCTCCACGGCGCGGCGAGGCCTTGTTGGCGATATGGCACGAGCTGTCGACTCTTAGGTTGCATGACGTGCGAGTAGTTGGGCTTTATAGCGGCCGTGAGGCTAATCTTGTCGTCGCCCTTTCGGTGAGGTGGACAGGGGCGATCTTTGGGGAGAAGCCACGTAGCACCGGGGACCGTTCTCTGTCTTTCTTTGGGGACCTCTCCCGGTCTCTTTGTCTCTTTGGGCTCCGTCCCTGTCGCTTGTCAGTCCCGCTTTTCTCTTTATGGGTTGAAGAGCTTCCCTTTCTTGAATGTGAGGCTTCTTCGCGGGTTAATGTACTTCTACCTTTACTTGAGCACCTCGGCCATGCTCGCCTGAGGGTTTTTTGAGATGGAGAACATCAAATCCTTTGATTGCACTCATAGCCCATCGATGAATGCGGTGATAGCGAACTTCTCGTCGGGTATATCTACCTTCAGAGACTCAGCATTGAATCTCTGGACCTTAAGAGCGCTCCAGGCTTTCTTGCTAGCTGCTTGATGGTCGACGGATGATAACTTGGCTTTTGTATGTTACGGCTCCAATGAAGTGGGAGGCAGAGCGCCCAATGAATGGCACTCTCTGAATGAGGAAATTGTTGAGGGGCGGGAGCCTGATGAGACAAGCGAAGCGGGCGGGCGTTTTAGTGTGATAAGCGGCTGGCATCTCGCGGGGTCACGATACCTATGTAGCTCCATTTGATTCTTATAAGTGTTGAGATGATCGACAGGATCTTTGGCACCATCGAACGCTTCTATTTGCGACATTCTGAACTTCGCTGGAAAGGGGAAGTGGAGCACCTCGGCCGTGAACGGTGACTCGTCTGTACCAAAGACATCATAAGTATCGGGAACTCGTCCCTTACCGCTCCTTTATGCGTGAGTTCCTCCTGGAGGCTCTTGAACCTCTGCTCCCATGATCGCTCTCCCGTCCCTTGTTGAGGATGGCGTAGTTCCTCGTTCTCGACATGCCCCCCGAGTGTTGCTTCGTTGCCCTCTTCTCCAGGGGCTAAGTGTGGTCCATGCCCCTTGGCTCAACTGGACTCTGCTTTTGTTTCGGCTCCTCGGGGAGTGCTAGAATGTGTTACCCTTCATGAGGGGTGAGGTTATGACTTTCCTGAGTTTGTCGCACCTCCCGCGGGCGTTGCATTTGCCTGGTGAGTTGCTTTAACTCTCCTATCAGGCGTTGGTTGGTGAGGCGGAGCGCCTCCACCTCGTCCGTGTTGGCTTGCATCGCTTCTAACACGCCGGGAGGTCTGCTGTTTGCGTCGCCTAGCGGGTCTTGCATCCTTGGTGGATTGGCGTTACTCCTGCTTGTGTTCCGGGTTGATACCATCGATGGCGAATCGATCTTTATTTATCAAAGGAGCTGTCGTTCGAAGGCGGCGTGTGATGATGCCTTTCAACGGTTTAGGCTCGCAAATTAGGGTCATTGGGTATTTGGGACTTGGATCGTGGGTAGTCTGCGAGTCTGAATCGTCGGGGCTGAAGTAGGATTGTTGCAATGCTGGTCTGCAAGCTCTGGGCGTGGCACTCCTCTGCAAAAACAAGAAAGAAATTCGAGGAAGCCGCCGATGGCGCTCGTGCCTAAGTCAATTCTTTCATGAGAGAAAAGATTGGCTGCTTAGAGGGCGAATGTGTTGCGTACCTTTACCGATGGGGTGGCTTGATATTTATAGTGTATATTATTCCCAATTGGAGGGTAGTAAGGATTCTTTCCCATTGGATGAGATATTTCCTGCCTTTATCAGATTTTAATAAGGGATATTGAAGGGATAGTTTATTGAAAATTATCTTCCTTCCTTTTTGGTGAGATTTGGTTTGATTTACAAGATAAGCAGTTATTGGGAAATATCCTACTTTCCTTATTGGTGAGATTTTGTTTGATTTATAGGATAAGCAGTTATTAGGAATTATCCTACTTTCCTTGCTTTGGTGAGATTTGGTTGGATTTACAGGATAAGAGGTTATTGGGGATTATCCTTCTTTCCTTATTGGCGAGATTCAGTCTGATTTGCGGAATGTGGGCCTTCCCCATTACCCATGTTATCGGCCTTTGGGGCGAGCGGACCGGGCTTTCGCTTTGGGCTGGCGCCAGGGGTTTGGGTGTTTCATTGGGCTTGCCTCTTCTTTGGGCCTGGCGAGTGGGCCTGCGCGCCTATTTTTCAAACCCCATCATATCCTTTTTGGTCCGTGGGAAAAGTTTACGGGGACATTTAAGAAATTGATATCAGTGCATTGTTCTTCCTCTTGGATTTCCACTATCCTTCAAATTAGTTGTTTTTAATTTTTTTGATAACTAAGTACTTTGTTACTATATACAATACAGCAAAATTCTCATACTAACACATGATATCATTTTGACAACTAAGTACTTTGTTACATTTACATCATTGTAGCTGATTTGTTTTGTTTTTTGGTTTCAGGTTTTTCTTGCCTTACTGTGATGTAACTCTACGGTATTTGAAATACTAAAGAATTATAAGAGCTAGGGTATTTGCTTTACACGACCAGACACAGTGTGTATAGATCTACTTTGGACAGGGTTCAAAAAATCGGTCAAGTCTGGTATGATTTGATCGATTCATAACCGACTTGGGGCTAACTAAGTCCATTATCAGGTACGAGACGGAGAGTGGATCGGCTAAAACTCGATAGACTCGGTTGAGTTCGCGAGATGACTCGATAACTCGATGAAAATACATAGAATAATCTCAGTACTATGAACAACCCAAAAAGCAAACAAAAAATGCAAATTTTCAGAGATTCCTCTGAAAAGCCAACACAGTAAACTTGAATGAGACGATACCCATGATGGAATTTTAAAAAGAATCAATAAAAATCAAAAAAATTGCAGAGATTCGACTGAAACTTTCAAAGATTCGACTAAAAAAGAAACGAAGAAGAACTGAAGAAGAGGAAATTAAAAAAATAAAACCTAACTTACTTGAGGGGCGAAGAAAATGAAGTGACGGTGTGACGAGACTCTATAGAGCCAAGTCTGTTGCAAAGAAGAACTAGAGCTAAAGAAGACCGCTCTGGCGCCACAGGCCAGTAGGTCTCCTTACACTCTTTTATCTCCTCCTCTTCTTCTTCCTCTTCTTCTTCCCCTTCTTCCTCTTCATCTTTTGATTTTCTTGCTGCCATCGGGAATGTAAGAAGAAGGGTTTCCCTTTTTCAACAACCCACTTCCAAAAACGACGTCGTTTGTGTGTGTGTGTGTGTGTGTTTTTTTTTTAATACAACTCAAAACGACGTAGTTTAGGGCTGTTTGGGACAAAAACGACATCGTTTTGGACACTTAACTAAACAGGGTCGTTATGGATAAGTGAGAACAAGGCCAAAACGATGCCGTTTTGGCCCTAGAAATTGTATCTTGCATATCCTAGCCTTCCAGCCCCCATTTTGCCTTGTTTTCAACCGAAAAATACATTCTAGCCCTCCCAACCTCAATATCAACAACATAGAAGAGAAGAAATTATGTAAATTTATTTACCACTGGATATAAATTTAATTTTTGTTGAAGAACAATTATATTATAAAATAATTTCTTTTGTTAGCATTAACATATATACATATCTTTCACTGAATCCTTCATTAACTATTTAAACAATGTTAAATATAAAAAATTTGTTTTATTAAATTTTAATAATTTTTAAATATTTTAATCATCTTATTTTACGTATCGGCCGATACACGACCGATACGTCTCGGGACCGTCCAAGTCGATGACCGATACCACGATTCTGAACCATGCTATGGCCTCATCTCTATTCCTGAAGTTTCTTACAGAAAGATAACAAACAAGGATGAGTTTGTGGTCCTAGCATTTGATGGGGTAATTGAAAAGAAAGACACTGTTAAATATGAAAATCATGATAATTGTGATACAACTCTTCAGCGGCATGCATATTTATATAAAAATTGATGTGAAAGAGCCTGCTATCCTATAACAAAGATATTGGTTTGCAGGTATGGGATGTGTTATCAAACACAGAGATCATAATTAAGGATAGTTGCTTCAGCTAAGAAGAGGTCCATGGCATCTCAGCTGTTTGAGAATGGAAAATCAAGTATCTGGGCTACAAGATTGATGATTGTGCAGTCATATGCTCGTTCCTCCAAACCCCTCCATTGTGCAGTCAGATGTTAAATCTGTGATACCATCTTACATCGATTCCACACAAGAGTGTGGAGTAGTGATAGGTACCCAAGCCCAATGGAAGAACCCAACCCAAAAGACTAGCCTATTAAGTGGGAGAACCGATCAAGTTTAAATACCACTTTACACTCTTATGTGGAATCAATGTGAGATAGTATCATTCCATACCCCTTAAAAAATCAGACGTTTGCAGGCAGCATTCATTTTGAGTGGCTCACACTCTGGTTAGAATTCACTCCGGACCCACCTTTGGGGCACCGGGTAACCCTCTTTCAGGTAGCTCTCTCCCGTTACGTATCGGTTCTCAATGAAAACACCAATTATAGGTACCCAAGCCCAATGAAAGAGCCAAACGAAAAAGACTAGCCTATTAGGTGGGAGAACTCATCAAGCTTAAGAACCACTCCATACTCTTGTGTGGAACCGATGTGGGATCGTATCAATCTGTTGAAGTTCATAATTAAACAGTGCGGTCCTAGAGCGCGGGGCATCTCTGTTAACTTACTCAAAGAGAAGCTGAGATTGTAAACAGACAAAAAAAAAAAAAAGTTTACGTAGGAAAGGAGTAGTAGATTCAGGAAAATAATCAGCTGGGTCAGACATTTCAAGCATGTAAAAAGGTTCATCAACTTCAATAATGGCCTGCACAGCATGAGCAAAATAATTGAAATGATTGAAAACGATTTGTAAACTTTCACATTGTCTAGTTATCAAACTCTTCAATGACTTTAGCATCCATATATAGTTGCAATTCCTCCTTAAAATTATGTTGCTGCAGCTTAATTTTTGTCTTTCCTTCTCATACCATTGGACACAATCTTAGGCAGTTCTTTAATTGTGTAGAAAGTAATTTTCAGCAAATTGTAGCCGATACATTTAGGAGCAAGAGGTATGGAAAAACAGGGGAGTTGAGGCAGAACATTCTCTTTGAGATGTGTTGATTATCCAGCATCCCGATTTGTGGAAGAAGTTTGATGAGTTTATAAGTGTGAAGGAAGCGCCATCTACGTGTACAAACTTTGGGATTAGAAAGGCGTGATGCAACACTTGTTCCTCCGACCAAGGCTGATATGGCGGGGGTGTTGGTTATCAGCAATGATTTGTGAAGAGTTGGTGATAAGTTTATATTGTGAGGAAGGCTGAATATAACAAATAGGAGAGCCCATATGGATGCACCAGTGGTCATTGTCAGCGGGTCAAAATCTAGCAAGAATGTTGCAGGAAAAAAAACAACAATTTGACCATCCGCACATTCCTCGCGTCCAAACAACAAAAATGAAGCTGAACGAATTTACCATACCCCAGAAAGAAACTCTTTCACGGAGAAGGAAAGAAAGAAAGAAAAAAGAAACCTCTCTGTTTCTATTCCTGAATTCCTAATTTCTCAATTAGAAATTAATGGCAGGCATAGATCAGCTCGGTTCTGGAGTGAACATAGATCATTCCTTCCTAAACACATTCCAGTTGACAACACCCATCAATGGCAGCCATGCTTACAGATTCGGGATGAAGCCGACGAATGTTACAGCAATTTGCATTCCCCGGCCACCCACAAACACTGGAGGCTTGTTTCTTTATAATAAACCTTTGCAAGCTACCAACCCCCTCTATTTGTTTCAGCTTGCATTTGCTTCCATCGTCACCAGTGGATGCAACTTCATCCTCAGACCTTTCGGGCAAGCCACCATTGTTGCACAGATCATGGTAATCAAGCTCCCCTCCGCCTCTGATCTCTCTTACAGGGTCATACTCATACCCTTGAAGCTCTCATTTTTGCCTTGGATTTTGTTGTTTACCACATGTTTTGGAAACAGGGTGGTAGTATTGCAGGCCCCTCGCTTATAGGGCGAATTGGTTCTTTCCCAGATACTGTGTTTTCGATTAGTATGATACAACAGTTGGAAACACTGTCATCCTTCGGGATCATGTTCTTTATGTTCATTTTAGGGGTCAAGATGGACTATGGCATGATCAGAGAAGTTCAGGGAGCAGAGCTTGGCTAATAGGTTTGTCAACCTATCTTTTCCCCATGTTACTAACAGTACTTGTCTCCTTGATCCTGAAGAGGTACATCAAGATGGAGCATGAACTCGAAATGTCAGTCCAATTCCTGGCAGTTCTAGTGTCTTCTACCACATTCCATAGCGTTGCTTGCTTCTTAGGGGATCTCAAACTCCTGAATTCCGAGCTTGGCCGCTTAGCAATGTCATCCTCCATGATCTCAAACTTCTTAGGGGGCCTCCCCAATCACTATATGAAAAACCAACCAACTTGAACTTTTTGCTCCTTGTAAATTTTATGCCAAAGTCATAGGTGCCTTTAACATATTTAATCACCCTTTTTGCCGCCTTGAGATGCATTTCACTTGCACAATGTATAAACTGAGACAAAATGCTCACAACATTCAAAATATCAGGTCGTGTTGCTATGAGATACATCAAGCAACCAATCATGCTTCTAAAGTATGCCTAATCAATCTTGTCAGTCACATCATCTTTATTAAGCTTCTCCTTTTGATTCATAGGAGTTCTCATCGCTTTGCATCCATCAATTTTGAAGTTCTTGAGTATCTCTTTGGTGTATTTCTTTTGAGAGAAAGACTTCATGTTCACTCTATTTGATTTCTATTCCAAGAAAAAAGGTCATCAAGCCTAGATCTGTCATCTCAAAAACTGCCATCATCTCTAGCTTAAACTTCTCCACAAGACTTGTGTTGTTCCGTGTCACAAGAAAATCATCCACATACAATGAGATGATAAGAATGTCAGCTCCATTGTTCTTGACCTACAATGTTGATTTAGATAAGCTTTTAGCAAATCCCAAATTCAGCAAATGATCATCAATTCTACTATACCAGGCTCTTGGAGCTTGTTTCAAGCCATAAAGAGCCTTCTTGAGAAGATAAACCTTGTCTTCTTCTCCTTCCTTCACAAAACCCTCAAGTTGTTCAACATAGACTTCTTCTTGCAAGTAACCATTTAAAAAGGCTGACTTGAAGTTGAGTTGATACACTCTCCAATCCTTTTGAGCAAATACATCAAGCATCGACCTGATTGTATCTAAACGAGCAACTAGAACAAACATATCAGAATAGTCCACACCAAAAATTTGGGCATACCCTTTCACAACAAGTCTTGCTTTATTTTTGTTAATAGACCCATAGGTATTGAACTTAGTTCTATACACCCATTTACCTCAAATTACCTTCACCTCCAATTACCTTCACCTCCAATTACCTTCTTGTCTTTGGAATTAACCAACGAATCATGGTACATTTTATTATCATTGATAGCTCTCATGTTACAACACCCAATTCTGATTCTTCATTACCAGTAGCTATAATCTTCGAGGTTCACATATAGCAATATTTTCCCGATATACATAAAGCAACCTTGTACTTTGGCTGAACATCATCTACCATGTCATTTTTCCAATCTCTATTACTTTGTTCTGTGTCTTCCCAATTCCATTTTTCATTTTCCACAAAATGCACATCCCTGCTTATAACAATGTTTCTAGTTTGTGGCTAAAACACTTTATAAGCTTTCGTGATCAATTTGTAACTTGATGAAGATGCTTGGAACGTATATCACAAGCATCTCTCTTGATCTATGTAACATGAGTGAAACACAAACAACCAAATATTTTAAGGAAGTGCAAGGATGATTTATAGCTGTACCACGCCTCAAAGGGTGTTTGATCCTTCAATGCTTTTGTGGAAAGCCTGTTTTGCAAGAAGATAGATGTGTTTTCTGCTTCTACTAAAAATTGCTTAGGTAGATTCTTCTCATGTAACATACATCTTGTCATCTCCAAAATATATATATTTCGTCTCTCACTTACTCCATTCTGTTGCGGAGTATATGAAGTAGTTAATTAATGTTGGATGCCAGCTTCCTCGCGGAATCGATTAAATGATTCAGAAGTGTACTCCTTGCCATTATCTTATATGACAGTTTGAATTCTACAGCCACTCTCATTTTCAACTTTGGCTTTAAATTTACAGAAGACTTGTGCTACCTTCGATTTATGAAAAAATAAATCCAACACATTCGAGTACAATCATTAATGAATGCAACATAATAAAGTCTACATTTCAGTGAAGGTGTTCTTTGAGGGCCTGCAATATCAGTATGAATCAATTGCAGATTTTTTGATGCTCTCCATGTCGCCTTGGGGAAGGGTTTTCTGCTTTTCTTAGTGAACTGACATGCTTTGCAATCTGGAATGTGATCATCAAGGTCTGGAAGGTCATTTTGCATCATCTTGGATTCCATTTGTATTAGCCCTTGATAATGCCAGTGCCCAAGCCTTTTGTGCCATAGTTTTGTGATATTTTCTCTGATTGGAAAGGCTATTTGCTTCTCCTCTAATGGATTTAAAGCAAAGCTTTTTCCAATCATTTTTACTCTGAAATTATCTTGGCCAACCACATCTTTAATCAAGTAGCTTTTATCCTCAAACACAACTTTATAACCCTTTTCAATTAGTTGGCTAACACTTAACAAGTTTTGATCAATTTCAAGAGCATATAATACATCATAAATGAATTTTGTACCTAAACAGCTTAGAATTGCAATTGTCCCCTTTCCTTCCACGACTATGTATTGGCCATTTCCAATTCGAACCTTTGACTTGTTGGTGCTTCTTAGTTCTTTGAATAAAGCCTTGTCATGTGTCATATGGTTAGTACAACCACTGTCAATAAGCCAACCCTCACTTGATTCAATGCTAGAGAAACATGTAGCCACAAATAGCTGGTATTCCTCCTCTCCATCAACAATTTGAGCACCTGCTTCTTTTTGTTGACTTTTATTCTTGCAAATGACAGCTTCATGTCCAAGCTGATTGCATGTACTGCATCTAGCTTTAGGCCTTTTCCAACATTTAAAGAGTGGATGACCTTTCTTGCCACAATGCTTACAAGGAGGGAAGCTTCTCTTGGAGATTGCTACTTTACTTTTGTTGTGGTTGGCAGTAGAGTCTTCTCCACTAGTGAACAGGTTCTTCTTCTTCTTCTTCTTCTTTCCTTTTTTAGCGTATTGGTGTTTAGATGGCAGGGCTCCTTTAGTTTCACCATCTTGCCTCATCATTCTTCTTTGTTCTTATGCTTGCAAGGCATTTAAAAGCTCTACAAGTGTTATCTCAAAAAAATCCTTAGTGTTTTCTAAGGTTGTAATGGATGCCTCAAATCTTTCAAGCACCGTCACAAGGATATTTTCAACTATCCTTGAGTCTGGCAAGGAAGACCTGAGTAATCTAAATCGGTTTGCAATGTTCAACAACCTGCTAGAATACTTTTTGATGGATTTAGTCTCCTTCATCTTGTGCAGCTCAAAGTCTCGAATTAGATTTAGAACTTGCATTCCTCTTACTCTTTCATTTCCCTTCGTATTCTTTCTTGAGATAATCCTAGATCGCCTTTGTTGATTTTAATGACATCATGCGAGTGAAGAGTGTGGAAGAAACCACAGCAAACAAACATGCTTTTACCCTAGACTTCCTTGTTCTTTTTTCCTTGTGATGCTTAATCCGAACCATAGTCGAATTGTCTGGAAGAGGAGTAATTTCATAGTCCTCTTCCATAGCTTCCCTAAAGATCCAAAGCTTAAAGATACATCTTCATCTTAACAACCCAGATTTTATAATTATCACTGTAAAAAACTAGAGGAGCGATTGTAGAAAAACTTGATTTAGCTTCCATGGATTCTTTGAAAATTTGAACTGTACACTACTGGTCCCTTAAGAATTAGGGCTCTGATACCAATTGTTGTTTTTTTTTAATTGAAGAAAAAACAGAATAGAACGAAATAAGGACCGAATCAAGAAGAAAAGTAAAAACAGAGCAATACTTTCATTAAGCATTAGAGATTATATAGGAAGGCTTCATCCTCCCACTACAAATGTGGACCGAGTAATCTGCCCCATGAAGATAAACATGCCAAACATAAAAAGAATATGCAAAAAAAGAAAATAACCAACACCTAAAATCTCGCAACAATAGCTTTGAAAAAGTAATAAATAAATAAATAGATTGACATTCAATAGAATTTATCAAGTCTTCAGCAGTCCAAAGCACATCTTCAATAATATTTTTAGAATGTTGTAACTCATATGTCCAAGTGTAACTCATACATATTTGATGAGTATCCTATATACTCATTTTACCCCATTGTTTTGGCCATTTTTTGAGTTGTTTATGGTTTAAACAAGCTTCTGATCGCTCTCTTTATCCAATTTTGTGTTTAGGTCCTTAAATTGGTAAAACGATTGCAGATTTGAGCAAATGAAGATCATGGTAAGTTACAGATCAGCATGAGCCACGATCAAACTCAAGAGCTTTCTATGAGCCACCACTTCATAAAATTCAAAAATTACAGTTGGGCTAGTTTTGAGAGAAAGAAAAGTTGATGGTTCTATTACAGAATAGGAGATTTTACACTACAACATGAAATCTTGCACATTGTAGCGTGAGGATCAGCACACTATAGCATGGAGATAATAAGCTGCTACAACGTGGCGCCTGTTTGGATCTCTTGCATTTGACCATCTTTGCGTATGAATTTTGCATACCAGCTTCAATGTATGATGAAGCCTAATGACTTGTTAAGTATTATTCGCTTTATTTTGGAGAGTATAAAGCAAAGGACAGGGAAAAATTAGAGGATAGGTTGAGGAACCAGAAGGTGGAGGGGCTTAGATTTCTACCATTCTTAGTTTTCCTCCTCTTTTTCTCCATGTTTTTGTTATTTTCTTCCATTATAACTCCTATTATGTTGTTCTAGCTTCCCTATGTAGGGTTTTGGGAGTAGTTTGACATTGAATTGTGGATTTGGTTTTTTAGGTTGTAAATCCTTTATGCTTGGTTCTTGTTTATTAATTGTTTTATATGGATTTAATTACTTGCTATTGATTGATCACCTTTGGCATGTTGGTGACATAATGTGAGTATGAGAAGAGAATATTAGGTTAAGCCATGTAACATACACCTCCATGTCTCTCACACAAGATAGAATGTTACAAGGTTGTAATGTGATGATGCATTGATTTCTTAAACCCAATGCAGAGTTATGATGGTTTGGGGTAGAAGTACAATAAAACCTTTTCTAGGGTTAGCTAGCTATTGCTTGAGAAAGAATAGCTTGATCACTTGTGAAATCCATCTTTGATAATTGAACCAAGCACCATATACCTTACTCACCTAGACTCCTTCATAGGAATTTGTCAAATGAAACCCAAAACCATTGCTTGGTTTGATTTTAGACTAGTGTTTCTTATGCCATTGTGTAGCTAAATTTTATCTCTGTTGCATAATCGAATAAAATTGTATCTTGAGCTTGTAATTTGGTATCTTCTGCGGGCGATCATACTCTACTTACACCATTTATGCATTTTGCTTGAGTAAAATGGCATTATGCTGCATTAGGTGTGTGGTTTTCGTATATCTCACACATTACATCATACACACACAATTGGTAATAAACCTTGGAAGCTCAATTTCAATTATAAATTTCAAGTCAACAAGTTTTTGGCACTGTTTCCGTGGAGTTGGCATTAGAACCAATATTGTTAATAAATACCTCTACTTCACTTTGGATAATTTTGTTTTCTTTGTTTACTTATGTTTTGGCATCTCGTTCTTCTTGACTCTTGTGCTTGTAGGTGCTAAGTAGTGTTTATGTGAAAATTTGGTTGTGATAACCTTTGTCCTTATAATACGGAGTTATAGAGAACTGTAAGAAGAATCCGAAAAGAAAAGAGAGAAGCGGAAAATTTGTTGCAAAAACCCATGGAAAACCTTCAAGGATTAAGAGAAGAAGAATATGTGAACCCAAGAAGTGGGAATAGTGTCTCTCCAAGCACAACCTCGATGGCACAATCACCTAGAGCCTTGAGGACTATGCACTCCTACCCATTGGCGTTCCACCAGTTGTTTGGAGGCTGGCTATTCAAGCAAATAACTTTGAAATCAAGCCCATCATTGTTAAACTAATTCAAAACATACAGTTCATGGGTTTTCCGCAAGAAGATCCTAACACTCATATTTCAAACTTCTTGGAAGAGTGTGACATGGTTAAGTATAATGGTGTTAGTGAAGATGCTATCCGCCTTCCGCTATTTTCTTTCTCTCTAAAGGACAAGGCAAAGCATCTTGGTTGAACTCAGAGCCCCAGGACTGCATCATTCTGTGGGCAGATGGTCTAAAACAACTAAAGTTTTTCCTTCCTCAAAGACGGCGAAAATGAGAATAAAGATCGATAACTTTGCACAACTTTAAGGAGAATCGTTTTATGAAGCATGGGACTGATACAAAGAGCTCATATGGAAGTACTTCTTTATCCATATGAGTCACAGGGTGGATTACAGATCACCATTTCCTGTAGTTTGATTGGGACAACAAGGACTCTTGTAGATGCTTTAGCTAGTGGGGCACTTATGAGCAAAAGTGAAGATGAGGAATATCAACTATTAGAGAATATGGCCATCAACAACTTTCAATGGCCAAGTGAAAGAGTAACCCCAAACAAACGGGGATGTATGAAGTTGATGTATTCTCCAACTTGGTGGCCTAAGTTTCTTTGTTAACCGGCTTAACCGTACCATGGTTACCAGGTACAGCGTCGGTTAATGCAGTTCAAGCATGCACTCCCTTGTGTGAATTTTGCAAGGCGCTCACCTAAGATAAGAATGTCAAGTGGGCAACCCATTTGGGCAAATGATCATGAAGAACAATCTCAATACGTAGGCAAATTTCCTCAACCCCAACCCCAATTCAACCCATTCTCCAATACTTATAATCTAGGATGGAGGAATCACTCGAATTTTTCATGGAGAAATAATCCGAACATGATGCATGCGGAGCAAAGTAAACCTCAGCTCCTTTCAGAGAAAAAGTCTGAGACTTGGAGGACCTTGTGGGCGGGCTAAATCTGAAATAAATACAAAAGTCTAGTAGAATGACAAAAGTCCCAAGCTCAATTTGTGAATGAAGGAAGAACTTCCCTCAATAATCAATTTGCCCAAATCAGAAATTTGGAAGTTCAAATGGGGCAAATGGCAAGTATGATGAATGAGAGACAACAAAGCACTTTGCCTAATTCGTTAGAAATGAACCCAAGAATAGATGGAAAGGAACATTCTAAAGCTATCATTCTTAATCCCACCCCCCACACAGGCACAAGACAACATAATTTTTAATTAGATTATTTATGAAATATTTGCTTAAAAGACATCAAATAATCCAAATTTTGAAAATGTAACTCCTTTCCATATATATATATATATATATATATATATATATATATATATATATATATATATATATATCCCTTCGTGATGATGTGTGTATGTGTGTGTGTTTTAAAAGGTCTTTTAATCAAATCAAGGAGGAATTTTTAAGGAATATAATTGGGATTAAAATGGATAATCAAAAGATGGTAAAAAGAAGAAAGAAGAAACATGGCAGCATAATAAAACAAAAAAAACCCCGATGCCCTCAATTTGAATGTTCACTTTCTCTCCTCCTTTAATTGTGAACTCGGAGGCTGGTTTTGGGGGGCCATTCAGAAATCGTTGGATCTCACAGGCCCTCAATGCTCTATACCGGCACTTCCTCAAACAGGGATGGAAAAATTTGTTACGACATGTGAACATGACTACGAATCAACATGGTTTTGTGGTTAAGGTTAGTATAATCGTGTTTTGGTCATGATGGAGTGTTGACGATCTAACATGTTTAATAAATCGGTCATATTAAATGGTGATGCTAACATGAATTTGATTCGAATTAATTTCGTTTAATTATTATATTGGTAACTATTTAATAAATTATTTGTGTTAAATAAGAATTATTAATTATAATTCATATTAATTTAAATAATAAAATTAATAAACATGTTAAATTTAATAGGTTATTTGTGTTAAAAATATATGGATGATTAATTATAATTTTTATTATTTTAAATAATCAAATTAAATGGATCATATTCGTGTTGACTTTATTAACGAATAATAAATAGGTTAGTTGGGTTAACAAGTATTCAAAACGTTTATTATTGTCATCAGGTTTAGGTTGGCACATATTGACTGGTCGTATGTGCGATACGACGAACACGACTCCTTGGCTTTGAAATTGCCACCCCTACCTCCAGCCTTATGAATCTGATTAGACATCAAAACCCTCTTAAACATAAGATAGAAAAGAACAATTTTGAGCTTCAGGAAATTGATACGATGGGAACGAATTTGGGAAAAGTCAGACATAAATCAAAACCCGTCTGGAAACTTTACCCGTTTTGCATAAAACGTTGAAACAAATTTATTTTTGAAAAAATAAACAGAGAAACCCATTAAAGTTTCTGCATCAAATTTCTGATTAAAAATGGGGAACCAGAGCAGGGAACAGTGTTAAAAACAGATGCAGGCAGATAATTACTTGTAAAGGGTTTCTGCAACATTTCCTTCCTTGGAGATCACAAACTTGCATTTTAGTGTTGAGAATTGCTGTGATAAAATAACTATTAGATTAATTATTAATTGGCAGGACTAACCATAAATCATATTACAGAAGTGACGGATAGCATATTGGATATCAGGTGGTTGGATGACACTAATGATGTTCAAACTATGGACCTATGGTTCTATCTTCTCTCTTTCTTTAGTAAAAAATTCGTTGACAACCAAATTGTTCCTTGTGCTCACATACATATAAGTAAATAGAGCCTTATAATTTTATAAGAGTTTTGGTAGAACACGTTTTGGGGAGAAGGAAAGAACAATCTTCAATCTTAGCTTTTCTTTGATCACATTTCTGGTAGATTTGGAAGACTAATAGCGGTAAAAAAATGTCGGATCATCTTTGAGTATGTTTTACATCTGGCTGCAATTGGTATGTTTCTTTATTCAATAAAGTTATTATTTTTTAATGTATTTGTTGGGTCTTTTGATTATTGATCAATTGTTTTTGTGCTTAATAAATACTCTTAATTTTACAAAATAATCTAGCAATTGTTATTAGAGCAACATTAATTAACTTTGAATATGTCAAATTTATTTTCTTTGTATTTTCCGATAACTATTCGTTTTTTTTTGTTGCCAGTTTCGAAACCATAAGAAGATCAATCATGCTTTTTTTTTTCTTTGCTTGTTTGATCGATATCAATCACAATCAAGAGAGAAAAACATGTATGTCATGACAATCATGGCAGTCGTTGGCAATCATTAATGTCAGATTGCAATTCTAATGTTTTCATGAGAACAAAATGTATGTCAGCAACCCTAATATATATATATATATATATAAATCATGAGGTGGCTGAATCATGAAACTTTTTTTGACTTGTTTATTAAATTCAAATCATGGAATGTATCAGATTAAAGTAGGAAACAAAAAATAAAGGTTTTTTTTTGTTTCTTCTATATGATTTCTTGGCAAATCTTAGAGGAATAGATGAAACTCTTTTTATTTTTTATTTATTCAATTGTTCCATTGATTGTTGGGATATGAAACGGTGGTTTTATTTGGTTTTCTATATTTTCTTGATAATTAAACAAGGTGTGAAATAAAATATTATGTTTATTACTTTCATGTTTCTTTATGGGATTTTTCATGGGGTATTTTTTGAAGCCAGATTTTATCTTTTTACCCCAATTTTTAGTTTTCTATCCCATTACGTAATAAATTCTTTTTTTTGGAATTTTTCGTTTTACCCAATTTTACAATAATTTAACATTTTTTTTTTCATATATTGGTTTTGCAATTTATGTTTATGTGATTTAGGATTATTTATAGCATCATGTTTTGAATAAAATTATTTTCTTGCATTTGGATAAAATTGAGAAATATTGAATGATTAAGAACTTGCCTCTTATGAGTATGAGCATATCCGATATTTTTTGTAGGATGCTTAGTTTGGTGAAGAGATTTCACTAAGTATCATGAATTGCGCAATTTTACTACCCTATCGGTGGGAAATTAGTGCATTTGGTTGTGACGGCTAGTGAAATGCTCTTACTTGTTTATGAGTCATTTTGTTTATTGACTCTAACATTTGGTGACCACTTTTGTGGGTCATTTGGTAAGCCGGAGAATGAATTATTTTGCATGTCCTTGTTTTACATGCATTTTTTTGACATTACTCTCTTATTTATTCTTCAACTTTGAGCTTTCCTCAATTATTTGCCGTCACGAAACATAATGGGATTAAGTACAAGCAATGAGTTAAATATCTCATGATGAATTTCACGATTATGAAACTGAACTTAGCTTTGAAAGTTGAAGCTCCTCCAAAACCCACTGCTGAGAGTTCTGCAAAAGAGAAAAAGTCATATGAGGACTAGGAGTATTCTAACAGTTGTTGTTTGATGATTATAGAGAACCATATAGAGGACTCTATTTATGAAAGCATTCCAAGACTGAGAATGAAAAGTTCTTGGAGGTTGTTGGTAAGAAATACACAAAGTTCTCGAAAAATAAGCTTCTAAATATTGTTCACTCCTCTTTCTATGATGGGACTGGGGTACAAGGACACATTGATAAAATTTTAGCTTGGTACAACAAGATTAAAACCATTGATATGGAGTTTGACTCATATTATATTGTTTGGCTAATCATGGGGACTTTGCCCTCGTAGTTTGACAGTATTAGATCCAGTTATAATGCTTAGAGGGAGTAATGGATCATTGAAGGGATGACTGTCATTCTCGCTAAGGAAAAGAAGGATATGAAGAAGGGAAGATTTGGGAGTATTTCTATGGTGACTACCCAGGCGATTAGAGTCGAAAATATCATATAATATAACTTTCAATGAGGAAGAAGTCTATCAAAGAAGCATATCTTTGGTGCCAAGAAGGTAATGGCAAGAATGTGCCTTCCACTTCCAATGCCCCAAGAATGAGGGCTTTAAAGAATGCAGCTCTTACACAAGTTTGGTTTTAAAGCTTATATTGGGAGATTGAGTCCGTTCAGGGAAAGAATGGTAATCATTGGGTAAATGTTTGCTTTGAATCCAATGTCATTGATGTGCCTTTGGATACTTGGTGGTTAGATAGTGGTGCTATTATTCATGTTTGCAATTCTGCGTAGGTGATGATAGCCGGGGAAAGGAGTCTAGCGTCGGGAACGATGCGTGTTCATGGGGCGATATCAAAGGTTCAGGATTTCTTTTTAGGAGTTGTTAGATTGCATATTAGTACATAAAAATTTTTGGAATTGCAAAATGTGGCGTTCATACTCTCCATTATGGGAAATTTAATATATGTACCTATTTTTTATAGACTTTGATATAGTTTTCTTTTTGGAACTGAAAAAGTTAATTTATATCGAGACTCCTTGTGATTAATATTGGACTTTGCTTTGTGGGAATCTTCTGAGACAGAGTTGTATAGTTTACTTTCTTTTTCTCGTATTGTTAATACTATTAGTAGCACCAAGCGTTTCAGATTGAATGAAAGGTCTTCTATTCTTTGTCATGGAGAGATTGATTAAGGATGAGATTCTTCAAGATCTTGATTTCTTAGATTTTGATACCTGTGTAGATTGCATCAAGGGTAAGCCCGATGCAGCCAAGGTTAATGGGTCTGGCAGGTTGGCAGGGGTTAAACAATAAAATTTTTAAATATTAAAAAGGCTTTCTAAAATTATTTTCTAGATAAATGACTACCAAACTAACTCCAAGTATCTATTTAGATTAAATGTGAAAATAATACTAAATTTATATAAAATATGAGAAATCTCAAAGGATTACACCAAAAGTAATGTTTGGATTTTATTTGAAAATTTGAGGTATCAAAAAAATTGCTGCTCTATAGAAGTTAATAATTTTTTTTAAAGATATGAAGTAAATCTACCGTTTTACTTTTAATGTATATATAATTTATTACTATTTTTATTTAAAAATAAATAAATAAAATGTAATTTAAATAAGTATTAATATATTCAACATTTTTAACGATCTATTCAATGAAAAAAATGTATACATAAATTCTTCTTATTACATTTTAATTTCCAAGGTAATAATATTAAAGATTTAATAAACTTTTATTCGTTTTAGGAAAGGATCAAAAATTATTTGCTATTTTATTGTTTTATTTATTTTCAGACATTTATAATGTTTTTTTTAAACAACATTTATAAAGTTTTACATTTAAATAGGAAGATCAAAGAATAAGCAAAGAAATGGTTTGGATCCAATAAAATTCGTAAAATTAGAAACAGTAGAGTAGAATTAGGTAAGGATGCGCAGTGAGAATTTGGCAAGAAGATTCTTATTTTAATTTTTATTGTGCTACCTTTTAATGAAAAATGATTTTCGAATGTGTTTCCTTCCTATTATCAACTTTCAGCCGATTTACATCAAATATAAAATTAGATGTTCCAATTTTCTTGAAAATTTTTTATAAGAATATCACCGAACAAGTGAGATGATTGGGATGCTCGTCACATTAACCAGCCGATGTAAGTTGAGGCGCTTGAAAATGTAGCTGTGTTATGTGGTTTGACCAAAAAAAATTTTTTTATAAGAATGAAGCTGCATCAATCATGTAATTCATTCAAGATTTATCTAAAATCTATTAGATTTTTCTTATTCTAATAGAAGTCTTCATTTAGTTAGTTAGCATTTTCCCGTTTCTAGACTCTCCTTTTCTGCATGTTTTCCACTTCTGAAGTGTCACATTGTTATTAGTTTTTATATGGAAGAGTATCAATCAACCGTAAACCTTTGTTTTATACCAATTGCAAACATAGAAAATAAAATCTTATTTTTCAAACTTTGAATTTTGAAATTAAAATTTATGTTCTGGTGTAAAGCTCACAAATATAAATAAAATGGATTGGGAAAAATTAAAATGATCTTTTGGTATAACGAAATATATAGAACATTCAAATATTTAAATCAAAGCATCATCTCAAAGTCAAAGATAAAGATTATTGACATTGCATTATGATCTGACTGTTTTGAAATATGTGGTTCCAATAACAGAAGCGGGCCAATGAATTACGTCTTATTACGAAAAATTATGAGAGGCGGAGGAACCGTTGTATCATTAGAAGCTTATACCTCATATCTTTTCTTTTCATTTGCGAAAGACAGAATTCTCACTTGAGGAAGTTATTATTCTCCCATTATCATTTCTCTTTTTTTCTTTTCTTTTTGAAAAGTCTGTATGGGGAGGATATGCATTGCCATAGTTATCTTCAGTTTACTCTTTTTAACATTGCCAGTGGTCTTGCTGTTTGTGGAAGAAACCCCTGAAAAGTTATACCTTCCTCACATTCTCCCATTCAAACACTACTATAGCTTTTGCTGAAACCACGTGGGAAACTGTATCTTATCTATAAATCTCATGGCATCATTTCTAAAATAATCGTTTGTTTCTCTTCTTCTTCCTTCAGCCTTGCTTACTTTGATTATCTTTCAGTTTCCACAATGACTGTCCAAAGAACGGTTGCTAAAACTGTGTTCTTTTTGCTTGAACTTATTGACAATCTCATGAAAGATGAAAAGAAGAGGAAATCTCTTGGCGATACGTGTGAAGAAATTAAAGAGTGGTTCGAGGAAAAGAAAGACTGGTTTTCTAAACTGAACCACTTTGACGATAAGTTGATGGAGGAGATTGCTTATCTTGCGCAAGTTATCGACAATGCGAGTTATGGTGATCCCAAGCAAGATGCTGAACATGGACAAGGTATTGTTAATGCTATCGACAATGCTAGTTATGGTGATCCCAAGCAAGATGCTGAACATGGTCAAGGTATTGTTAATGCTATCGACAATGCTAGTTATGGTGATCCCAAGCAAGATGCTGAACATGGTCAAGGTATTGTTAATGCTATCGACAATGCTGGTTATGGTGATCCCAAGCAAGATGCTGAACATGGACAAGGTATTGTTAATGCTACCATTCACTCTAACAAATATAAGTTTTTTCCATGAAAATATTTGTAGTTTATTACCATTATAAGTGCATTGTAGCGAAAAGTTTTCAATCTGAGTTTCATAGATACACGCAAGTGATTGAATTGGAATGGTCATTTGAATAATCACATTTTATGATCGTAGAAAATAATAAAATTGTCACTAAATCCCATCATTTCATCACTAATATATTGTAGACAAAAAATGATAAAATGATAAAATCCCATAAACAAATATATATATATATATATATATATATATATACTCTCATATATATATATATATATATATATATATATATATATATATTTTACAAAATTTTCATACTTCTTATAATGAATTTTCCATTAAAAAATAAATATCTATAATGATAAATCTAGTTTGGTGATTGTTAGAATATGTCTCAAATTCCTAATTAGTATTTTTTATATAATATTTTATACAATGATAAATGAATTGTTATATTATTGTAATATTATGTTTCATTACAGAAAGTTTTCAGGATGGGAAAAAGTTATGGAGAGATGGACTAGTAAAGGCTACTCGATGTGTAAAGGGACGTAAGAGTTTGAGATATTAGGAGTATTGTGAGATATTTTCTCAATATTATAGGCATTATTAGGGTTTAGTGACCGAACCATGTCAAAATCTCGTGTTTACGTGGATTACTCTAGCTTTATGTTCTTGAATTTATATTCTCATGCATCAAAACTTCCGCTTTTACAATAGTGACAGATTTTTAATAATAATTTGTTCATCATTTTGGAATATTGCATATATTTGTAGAATTCGTTTTATTGAATGTTCATCATTGAATATTTTAGCCTTTTAATAGTTATAATATTAAAAGTATACTACACTTTTAATTATAGCTACTTCTATTCTAGTCTCCAAATAAGATTATTTTTCATAGTTATACCAATGAATTAATAAAAGTTTAAGAAAAAATTAAAAATTTTAAACCAAACTTCATAAAATAATAAATTCTTTTGTTTGCATATTATTTGTAAAAATGTACAAAGTATTATTATTAATTTTTTTTTTGTAAAATGAATTAAAATAAACATTTTAATAACTAAGTATTACAAAAGATTAAGTTGTTTTCAAATTTAATTTTTCTCTTTTTCATTTTTGGTTACCCAATAGTTCTATACATTAGATGAATAATTTTAGAGAGTAAATATATCTTCAGTGAAAATGGTTGGTGATTTGGAGATGAAAACTATCAATAATCACGAATTGAAAAATTATTTAGCTATAAATTTTACTGATAAAAAGTAATTTTTAATTAGTGACCAAATTTTATCCATAAAAAAAAAACCTTATCACTAAATAAAATGTAGTTTTTAATTAGTGACCAAATTTTAGCCACTGAAAAAAACCCTTGTCACTAAATCTCATATTTGTTGTCAGATGGTGCTGGCACGCCGGATGCTGAACCCTATCGAGGCATCAAAGAAGTCTTCAACAGAATAAAAGATTTAATTTTACAAATCTCACTCGATAAGTGCGAAATGCCTCCAACGAAAGAAGAAGCTCAATCTGAAGGGCAGAAATTTTCTAAGGACTGGTTAGAATTAGGCATCGAGGAGAGTATCCTTGAATCCCCGGCAATGGCGACTCTGGAGCTTAGCTACACCATTCTTGATCTTCATCTCAAGATGTGTTTGCTATGCTTCGCAATCTTCCCAGAAAAAGCGATCATCAAAAAGAGGTCACTGATTTATTGGTGGATCGGGGAGGGCTTTGTGAGGAAGACCAAGACCAAGACTGCGGAGGAAGCTGGAGAAGAAGCCTTCATAAAGCTGATAGACATGGGCTTGATAAATCCAGAATACAAGAAGGCTATGCAGAATAAGAAAGAAAACCCGGTCATCGATAGCTGCACGATGCACCCTTGGATCCGAAGAATGGTGATCACGGTAGCTAAAAAGGCCGAGTTCTTCGATTTGGACAGAAGAGGAGAGCCAACCGGTCAGTCCTCTCAATCACGCCGCATCTGCTTTGGAAAAGATGTGCGTGTAGATCAATCGATAACTCCTCCCACCAATGCAAATGAATCTGAAGATCAGCAAACCTCTTCAACTTGGTTCGAAAGAGATCAGAAATATCAACTGCCATTTATAACTTTGTTCAACATTGATAGGAAACGTATTGAAATTAAAGAAGAGTGGTTTTCCAGGTTGAATAGAGTCTCGGTTCTTCAACTGGGGAGGTGGCAGCATAAAGCAGATCACCATGTCGAAGTGGAAAACCAAGTTTTCTTGAAACATTTGGGGGCTTTGACGCACCTGAAGTATCTCAGCCTCCGAGGAATGTCGAGCATAACTGAGCTACCTTCTTCTGTTCTTAATCTTGTTCTCCTCCAAATACTTGATCTCCGGGCATGTCACAATCTCGAGAAGCTGCCTTCCGATGTCTCATCATTGAGGAGACTCACACATTTGGATGTCTCAGAGTGTTACTTGCTCGAAAGCATGCCCAAGGGTCTTGACAAGTTGTTCTCTCTGCAAGTCCTGAAAGGATTCGTGATCGAAACTTCTAGAAGAAGTTCCGGGGGGTGGGTGAATCTTTCTCGGCTGAAAAACCTTAGAAAACTAAGCATATATATTGGCAGCCAAGATCTTACTCAAGAAAGAGAGCTTTATAGCTTGAAAGATATGGAAAATCTTCGGGTTTTGACAATAACATGGAAAGAAGTGAAAAAGGTAGAACGTTCTTCACAATTCAAGGAGGTAAAAGGTTCTTCACAATCCGAGGAAGTCCCAGAGAAGCCTTTCTCATTCCCTCCGAAGTTAGAGAAACTCGACCTTCGGTGTATCCCTTTCGATAAGCAGCCAGAATGGTTGAAGCCTAGCTTTCTAACCAGTTTAAAAAGCTTGTATATTAGGGGAGGGAAACTCGATGGTTCGGCTTTAGAAGCAGATCAGAAGTGGATGGTCAAGAACCTACGTCTGAAGTATCTGTACGACTTCCGCCCAGATTGGCAAAGGATAATTGAAGATTTTCCTTATCTGAAGTATTACGAGAAAATTAAATTTGGGGAGCATGAAGAAAAAGCAGTTGATGATGAAGTTTGGAGAAAATATGATTCTGAAGAAGAGGAAATGAGTGAAGAAAACAATGCTAATGAGACAAAACCAGTTGCTCAAGTTCAGGTTTTATTTAATTTTTCTCCCTGTTCTTCTAAACGAAATTTTTAACTTTATAAATTTTTGTTTCTCATTTGGTTTCTTCTTTCAGGGCGAGGAAAAGGAGCCCGGGGCACTGAAAGAGAGACCCGTCCAAGATTCCAGTGAAATTGCAAAACAAGGTTGGAAGGCTTTTCAATATATATATATTCTAGGTTGTGTTTAGTTCCTAGAAGTTCTAATGAGAGAAAAAATATTTTAAAAAAAATGATTTTCTTATATTTTGTTCTAGATCTAATGAAAAATCTCAAAGAAAATCAAATATAAATAACATTACTAACAAACTTACAGTTTTTAAATTATTTAATCTTTAAATTGATGAGTTAAAATAAATTAGTAGTAAATAAAAAAAAAATCTTTTTATTTTGGTTCATTTTTTCTTTAATTCCTTCTACTTTTCCTCTCTATTTTCTTTATTTGCATTTTTCCTCATTTTCTGGGCTTTCCATGGAACTAACTATTAACCTTCTTCTTTTCCCACTCCACAAGCAAAAGCAGGCAAGGATATAGCAGAGGAATCTGAGGCTCTTGGGAAAGGAGGTACGTGGTTCTTATTCTTTTCTCTAAGGAGCTTTGTTTTTACAAGATATTTGATTAGTATACTTTGTTCCTCGATTTCTTCAAACCTAGATGATAATCAAGAGCCAAACAAAGTTGAGGATCAAAAAGCAAGCTCCAGCAAGGTATTAACAAATGAACCAAATTTTACATCTACAAGTGTGGTAAGATTCTTCGGATCTTCTATATATTTTTTAAAGGCTTTAAAGAAAAGGAAAAGAGAGAATATTTCTTAAGCATTGGGTCTTGGATAATTCTTTTCTTTTAGGGTAAGGAAGAGATCAAACCAGATACCATGGTTAAGGAATCCAAGGAACTTGAGAAACAAGGAGGTAGATTTTCCATATTCTAAGAATTACAAGTATTATTTCTACTGAAAAAACCTTACTGTTACTGTCTTACTGATGTTCTTTCTTTGTTGTTTGGAAGATAATGATCAAGTGCTGAATAAAGTTGAAGATCTTGGAGGAAGCATAAACAATCTCATACCAAATGAATCGCGTCTTGTAGCTCCTGTTATGGTAAAAGTTTATTTCATATTATAAAAAATTTATTGAAATAAGAAAGCAAATATATTCAATCTTTTCAAGGGCTTATTTGATAGTTGTTTTCGATTCTTTTAAGATTGCTTCCTCTAAAAAAAGAAAAACTGGAGATGTCTAAGACTTTAACATTATAAGTTCAAATTAACCTGACAGTTATAGGTCAAGTTTCATATTGAGTTCTTCTGAAAAGAAGTGAGAATTGTTTTTAAAAACATATTACCAAAAATTATTTTCGGCATCCTAATTTATTTTTAGCAGAAGTGCACATTTATTGTTTGAAATACCAAAAACATAAATTTACTTTTATATCTTCTTGTAGAATGGATAGGGGAAGAAGGAAGATAGTAAAGAAAAACTGACATAGAAAACTTGTGAAATGAAGAGGTATGTTTTTCCTTTTCCTTCAACAGAATTTAATTATTATTGCATGTTTCTGTTTCAGTTATTATTATTGTACGTATATTTAAAAAAAAAAAAGAATGATTTTACATTAGCATGCAATTGTTGTGAATGAGAATAGAGTATTTAGGACTTCAAACCTAACTCCAAGCTTTATTTTCCAGACATATAAAAGGGAAGCTGTAATTAAGGACTTGAAGTTGGGGAAGTTTAAAGTCTACTTTCTATCTTATGCACTTAGAGATGGAATATTTGTGAGGAATCTATTTAACTTTCTTTTCTAATAAGATATTGAATTTGACGTGTTAAATAATTGTACTAATATGGGATTCTTGTATGAACATTTTTGTGTTTTGGTTGTATTTTGAGTTTAAATGGAAGTCTATTTTCATATTCTCAATCGATGGACATGGACAGACAAATGCAAAATCAGGGCTCCTTATATTTCCCATATTTCAATTTATATGATATCCTATGTACAGTTTTAGGCTGTTCCTTATACACTATTTTTTTTTTAAGAATGTATGAAATTTGAATAATTTTTAAAATGTTTTATTTTACCTTTTTTAGTTAAACCTTTGATAAAGTTTTTACTTAGATACGTCTCCATCTAAAAATGTTTTAAAGGGAATCACCTGTGAAGATGGTATTTCATAATGATAGCAAGAAGTATTTTGACATAAAATGTGTTTTTGAAAAAAATAAAAGTGATGATTACAAATTCGAAAATTTACTTACATCATTAAACAATCAAATACATTTTTTAAAACACATTTTAGAATATATATATATATATATATATATATATATATATATAAAACTTCAAATTGTATTTATTTCTCTCTAGTTACAAAGAATTTAAGTCCTTTTATCTATCTAACAGATGGTATTTTATACTAAAAAGACCTGCTACATGTCACTTTCCTATTCTTATTCTGCCTATAACGGTAATGGGTTCAAGTTGTTGGTGTGATGACACACGTCCCCCACATCAAGGGGGTGGTGGTGGAGGACTTGTACGGTCGTTTGGTTGTTTTCGTCTCTCTATCGGAGACTTGCTCTTATGTTTCTGAATACCTCATGTGAGTTCTCTTCAGTGGGTTCGAAATGCACCGCACCTGATGTGTTGTTGGTGGCAGACAAGTTGGGATTCTCTATGATTCTGTTTGGGACAGGGGTGCCTTGGTGGATTCAGGCATTCCCGATGTGCGGGACCTAGGCCCAAGCCTTCTTGTCACTTGGCTTCAAGAGTTGCGTTTTGGGCCCTAATACATCCTTTCCCACTAGCCCCCTAATATCATTTCGGGTTGCCTAATTGGAAGTGATACTATACGGCATTGAGTCGATGCTTTGAGTAGACAGTTATAATGGCGTGTTCTTTCACCTTTACCCTTGGATAGGTGGCAACAACGGGTTGGCCTCTTAGGGCATGTGCCATTGGGTACAGTTTTACGTGATACATTTGTGAATCGTGAAGCGATGAGTAAAGTCGAAGAAGAAAAACAAGAAGAATACACACCCAAGGTTTCGTGGTTCAATAGTGTGCCCACCATCCGTGAGAATGGCGAAGCGAATTTTCCTATCAGCGAGAAATAAAGGTTACGTAGGAACATTTATAATAACCCTTAATATTACCAAATTACAAAAATACCCTTATGCCCTAAATATACCATATTGTACCGTAGGGGCAAAGCCCCCACACCCCTAACCTAACCAACAAAGAGGATATACCTAAAGGGCATTGCCATCACTTAGACTACGGCCTTTGCCTGTTTACTACCAAGCAGTACTTACTTCCTAACAATCTTCACCTTGGCGAATATTCATCTTTTTGAAGAAACCCAACATGGCTTGAAAAATCCACCTGGGCCAATTGGTCGGGGCATCTCTCATCTAGCATCTAGAGATATTAATCAAGTCCAAGGAGTGCTTGAACTTTTATGTGGTAACAAGCTTTGTCAACATGTCTGCTGCATTCTCAGAAGTAAAAATCTTGTCAAGCAAAAACTCACCAAAAGAGACCAACTCCCTGATCTTGTGAAATCTCACATCTATGTGTTTGGTCCTTACATGATACACCTGGTTCTTTGCCAAAAATAAAAAATAAAAAATGGCACTCTAATTGTCACAATGCAACTTAACTCCACCTTGCTGAATACCCAGCTCCTTGACCAATCCTGCAAGCCACATTGCTTCCTTGGCAACTTCAGCTACTACCATATACTTCGACTGTGGTAGATAATGCAACTAGGGATTGTACCATAGACTTCCAACAAATAGGTCCTCTACCTAGCGTGAACACATAACCTGTGGTGGACCTCCTGTCATCCAAATCCCTTGCATAATTCGCATCTACATATCCCACAACTGAAGGAACACGCTGTTGTCTACTGAACATGATGCCATAGTTTGTAGTCCCCCTCAAGTATCTAAAGATCCACTTTACAACATCCCAATGCGATCGTCCTAGATTCGATAGAAACTTGTTTACCGCACTAACAACTTGTGCCAAATCTGTTCTTGTACAAACCATAGCATACATCAAGCACCCCACTGCACTTGCATATGGTACCTTTGACATGTCTTGTACATCATCATTCGTCTTTGGGCACTGTGTAGTAGAAAATCTGAAATGGTTCGCCAAAGGTGTACTTACCGGTTTTGCATTCTCCACGTTGAACCTCTTTAACACCTTCCTAACATAGCCACTTTGAGACAACCATAATCTCCCTAGAGCTCTTTCTTATGAATCTCCATCGAGAATCTTGTGGGTGCACCCAAATCAGCATGTCAATTCTCACTCAAATAAGATCTTGATTTGTTGACCTCACTCATACTCTTTGCAATAATCAGCATATCATCCACATAAAGCAACAGAAAAATAAGTGAACCATCATCAAGACACTTCACATAAACACAACAGTCATACTCACATCTTTTGTAGCCAATTCGGATCATATATGAGTCGAATCTCTTGTACCATTACCTTGGGGACTACTTCAACCCATATTGTGATTTCTTTAATTTAAAGACCAGGTGTTCATGTCTAGGTTGTACCATGTAGACAGTCTCCTCTAACTCACCATGAAGGAAAGTTGTCTTTACATTCATCTGCTCCAACTCCATATCAAAATACGCTACCAAACTCAACACTGTCTTAGCCAGAGGGTGGTATCATCGACCATGGAAAAAATCTCATCTATAGTCGACACTAGCTTCTATAGGTAACCCCTTGCTACTAGGCTGTAGTAAGCTTTTCGCCCTCATTTTGGCATCTATATTCTTGTGCACCCCACTTGCCATGGCCTCTTCCCTTTAGGAAGTTCTACTAACTCCATGTTTGGTTCTTATCTTAGGGATTGCATCTCCTCCTCCATAGAACCCATCCAGCTATCTTTCTCTTAGCTATATCACTCACGAAATTGGCGGGATCCACTCTTAAGTCATTGAACTGCATGAAACCAAATCCTCAAAACCATACACAGAGCGTGACGATAGTGTGATTATCTACGCGTGGCTATCTTTGTAGGGTTTATGATCTTTTGTACTAGCTCTCTCTACATTCTGAGTATCATCCTTTGCATTATGAGCCTCTAGGTCCACCTGTAGCACATGCTCATCACTGTAATGATTTTCTGGAGCTTGCTTATGTTGTTTCTAAGTATTATGTAACATGACTTTCTCATCAAAAATCACATCTCTACTGATCACCACCTTGTTTGCCTTTGGATCACAATTTTTGAAGCCTTTTACCCACTTTTCACGATATCTACAGAAAAATGAGTTGTCTAGGTAGCGATGGCTTATCAAGCTTGATCTCTCCTCTCGACAATCATGTGTATGGGCTGAACATCGAGACACTCTTAACCTTGAGTAGTCTACCGCATTACCTGTCTATACCTCCTCTGCAACTTTCCCATCTAATGTTGCCCTTGGTGACCTATTGATCAAGTAGCATGCCATACTCACCACCTCTGCCCATAACTTCTTTTCTAGCCCTACATTCAATCTAATACACCGAGCTCTTTCAACTATAGATCTATTCATCCTCTCTGCCACACCATTCTATTGTGGTGTCTTCCGGACTGTGAAGTGCCTCTTAATCCCATGCTCCTTTCACAACTCTGTGAATCTTGAGTCTATGTGCTCTATACTATTATCCGACCCAACGCATTTGATCTTCCTCCTTGTTTGGTTTTCCACTTCAATTTTCCATAACTTGAATTTGGTAAATGTTTCTGACTTGTGCCGCATGAAGTACACCTAAACTTTCCTTGAGTAGTCATCAATAAAACTCACAAAATATACACTGCCTCCCAAGGATGTTATCTATCTTGGTCCCCCGAATTTACGTGTAGGAACATAATCCAAGAATCGCGCTTTTATCATGTGTGGTATCTTGAACTCCACTGTTTGTTTCCCAATATTTGCATAACTCAAGTTGCATGTTTTGATACTCTTAAATAGCTTTCTCTTATGAAGCTCTATCATCCCACACTCACCCATATGCCACAACATATGCCACGAGAGATGTGTCTCGTCAACTCCGGGCTCACACCGCTCTCCACCTATAGTGTGGTACCCATCGGGTTTATAGATATTCCTTGCCCGACACGCCCTTTCATCCTTTGTCAAGGCTTACCTTTGCTCACCTTCATTACTCCATTTGCAAATTTGTAATTAAAATCATTACCGTCTAAAGTTCCTAATGAAATCAGATTTTTCCTCAGGTCAGGAACATGTCTAACATCACAAAACGTTCTAATGACACCATCAAACATCTTAACTCTGATATTACCCATTAGGCAACCACATGAAACATCATTACCCATCAAAACCTTGGCTTTAAATTTACTAACCCGTAGAGTGTCAAACCAATCTTTATTGAAGCCATGCGATAAGAACATGCAGAATCCATAATCTAAGAATCCGTCAAATGATCTCGACTGGACCAAACTGAAAGGATATCACCATCACCACTATCCGAGTCTCCTTTTTCTAGTACATTCATGGACTTTGATGAACCTTCTCTGTTTTCTATGTTCCCTTTCTTCCATTTTGGACATTCTCGTTTTATGTGCCCATTTTTCTCGCACTTGTAACACTGAATATATTTCCTTCTCCTCGACTTGGATCGAGATTTGTTTCTACTCGACTCACTCTAAGACTTGTTTCTCCCACACTTCTAATTACCCTTGGCCACAAGCCCTTCACCTTGTGAACTCCCATCACTGCCTTTCTTCCTTTGATTAAAGGATAGTAGAGCACTTGTGATCTCCTCCAATTCTAGGGTTTCTTTCCCCCACATTAGAGTGGTAACCAGATTATCCTAAGACTCAGGTAGAAAATTCAGTAAGATCAATGCCATGTCTTCCTTTTCGAACTTCACATCAACTTGATTTAGATCACTAATGATCTGGTGATTAAACACGTTTATGTGTTGATCCAGTGCTAACCCCTCTGCCATCTTTAGACCATACAACTTCTTCTTATGAAGTAGCTTGTTCGTCAATAACTTTGACATTTATCGACTCTCCAACTTCAACTAAATTTTTGCTAGAGATTCCTAATCCATGACATGGTACATCACCTCATTGGCTAAGCACATCCTAATAGTCGACACAACCCTCGTTTCTAAATCCTTCAAATCCATGAAATTAATTCCTTTGGGTTTTTTTCCACTCAAAGAATGGGCTTTTAGGGTTCCTATAAAACATTTCTCCTCTTAGGTTTCTAAAACCCATAATTTGTTCTTCTGAGAGCCCCGATATCATTTTGATTTTCTATTGTCATCTCCCTGTGTCTAATTCCAAGCCTCTAAGCATCTCTACAATCCTTACTTCTGGATGACCCCTTCCCACAACAAGTTTCTATCTAGCTTTTCTACTCCCCTTCTTCCGTTCTAGATTTGGGATCCACTTTCAAAAGGTATGTCTCCTTGGCCATCTTTTGTTTATTTTTCCATCCCTTTCTCCTCATTTTTCTTTGAGCCTCTTTCCGTCTTGACAAGCCCTGAGGGGGCTCCTTTAGTTTGAACTACTTATAGCTGAAAAGATCAAAATACAGTAGCTATTGCTGCATGTTGTAGTGGAGTTTGCTGATTTTTGGCCTTTTTCGTTTTGTTTTTGATTTGATTTTGCTCATATGCATTCAATGGTTGACATAAAGATGAACATTTAGAGCAGTAGAACACTTATTTATATTTAAAAAAAACAGCACAAAAACATGGGGATAAGATGAGTATAAATATACTCATCTAATACGCAAGTTGACGCGTCATTAACAAGTAATAAAGTGATAAGTATCGTTCCCATGAAGATTGGCCTATTAAGTGCCAATTCTAATCTTGCTTTAACTCTATTTGTATGGACAAATCTAGGTTGAAAATCAAGCATGCAAAGTGATAGGTGTATTTTATACTTGTTTATACATCCTTATTCAATTATCATTTACATGTTTTTAGGGTGTTTTTAAAGAGTCTAATGCTTAAATATATCACCTTGTGGTTCTAGGTACAAATTGGAGCAAAAAGAGTACAAATTGAACCAAATGAGGAAAAATAGAGAAGTCACCGGGCCCCCATGGCTTCAAGCTTGATATGCATGGATTATAGACTCCTTCAGCTGTCCCTAGAATCCAAGAATGCTCAATTTGAAGGTTGGACGAAAATGTTATTGCTTCGAGAAGTCATGTAGAGGGATTTTTCAGGACACCGCATGCAGCATGCTTCAACATTTGTGAACTTTCAGTCTACATGTTGACCTCCCATGGCTCCAAGCGTATTTTGAATTGATTTTAAATTTCTTAAGCTTTCCATAGAGCCCAAGATTGTTTAATTTGGACTTTGGATGAAAAAGTTCTAGCCATTTGAAGTCAAGATGTCAAAACTGGCAGCAGCTTAAACGAAGCCAGGGCCCAGCATGGCAGGTGGCGAGCCAGGCGTATAATAATAAAAATATTAGGAATAAAAAAATATTTTTTGCAAAACTACATGATATCCTATTTGTTTGAAAATCCATCTTACTAAAAGATATAATCATCTTAGGAAAGAAATTAGTGTATAATTTTTGTTAATTATTTTGAAAATAAAATTATTTTGTTATTAACACTAGTTTAAGTAATAAAATTATTTAAAATATACTGATAATTTAGTTATTAAATATAATTTAATTTATAAAATAGTTAAAATAACAAAGTTTAATATAATATAATAATAATAATTATTTTTAAAACCCCTATGCTACAAAAGAGATAGCCAAAATATCAAATTTTATAGATGAATCCTTGAAAATCTCAATTACTAAGCTACTTACTTACAAAATTAAATAAAATTTTCGAAGACCGTCAGGCTAACTTGTGCCAAGCCATATAGACGAGGGCCATGGTCGAGCAAATTGACCTAAATTTTATTCGGCCTTAAATTTTTATATCTCGTATAAAAATTCGAATTTAAGGGAGTGAGGTTGCTATTGGGCTCAACCCATATTGCCAGCTCTAATATCATTGAAGTTTAAGATATTGACCGTTTTTAGTTTGGTTTGAGTATTGCAAGCCAAACTTTAAGGAGTTTGAGATAATATTTAAGGAAGTTGAGCAAAATTTAAGGAATTCGAATATCAAGGCAAAATTTAAGGCGTCGCTTGATATGGTCTTTGAATTAAAATATTAAAATTTAAAACCATATGTGTGTTTTTGACCATTGGATGAGAGCTTCCTCCATTGGATGAAGCCACGTGTCCAATCAGTTTTTTAAACAAAAGAGATGATTTATCGCCAAAATATCATATATATCTCCGATATATTGTCGATATTTTGGCTATAAAATCGCAGATTGTATGTCGTCCACGCACGCTTGTAGCAACGCGCAACATGCTACTGCCTCATATCGCAAATATTTCGCTTTGCATCGATATATCACCGATATTTCCGACTTTTTCCCAATTTCTTCTTCAGACGACTTTCGGTTGGAGTTATGATGTCAGGGCTGTTCGATATTCGATATATCGATGACATATCGTTGATATATCCCAATTTTTCAAACCTTGGGAAGAATCTAAGAATGAACAAGCTTTGGGAGGATCAAATCCACCATTTTGAGGGGAGATTGAAGCTCTTCATGACTCTAATAGATTTGTTTTTTCTCTCTCTCTTGAACCATGTGTTTGTTAAAGACTTACTGTATTGGTTTTTTATTTTATGTTGAATTGCTAAATAAGTCTTAGAGAAGATCGTTGGGACCTAATGTTGGGATTTGCCTAATCTATTATGAATTTATGATGGGTTTTTACATGTATTCATGTTCTTGTGATAAATTTGTTGTCTAAATCTATTTGAATGAATGGTTTTAGATATTTGGGGCTAATGTATTGACATGTGAAAATTAAAATAGATTAGTGAGACCTCTAAGTAACATTACCGAACGAAGATTAGTTCTCCTCATAGTCTAGGACTCATATCGTATGCACATGTATCGAGACTAAGTGATGGAAGTCAGAAATTATGATCAACAAGCGAAAGCTGAGGTCACTTATGTTAAGTCGTCCAATGAACATGTGCACTAATCAATCATAAATAGAGGCTTAAAAGGAAATCCTTGACATTAGGGACGACCAATCGACCGTAACATCATATTCCATTGTGGTTCAATTTTTTTTTCTACTAAATTCTTGCTTGTTTTATTCTCAATTCGACCATTGGATCATTAGATTTAATTGACAAATCTTTCAAATGAATTTTAAGCTTAAATAGTGAGGAGTTCAATTAGTTAAGGTACTTGGTTAATCAAGCACTATAGTCCATCCCCTATGGGATCGATATATATCCAGATTTTCAAGTCCACTTTATTACTTGTTCGACCCGTGCAATTGCAAAGATAATACGACTGTTGAGACACTTTTCCATATAAGTTTTTGAGTGTTTCCAAATATTCGATTTCTCTAACCATATATAGAAGGTCTAACACAAAGATTAACCTAACTTTTGAACATATACTAAAGGCTCAAGAAAGAAACAAGAAAACCTAGAAACCCTAGGGCATAGATTTCACCAATACAATCTTATTTGAATCTTCTAGCTCAATCAACCAATGTTTATTTCCTGTGTTGATAGTGATTTTCTCTAATGTAATTCCTAATCTTTCTCAAGCATCAATAACTTATCCCAAAAGACAAGCTAAGTACATCTTTGTGATAACTGAGAATCTTTGGAACTCATTAAGCATAAGAAATCATAAAACCACCCTTAATCTCATTAATATCTCTATACCATGACAATCAAATAGCATTTCATCCATGGTCTGCCTCAATAATCACTTCTCAGTCTCATATTACATCACAAATCATGCAAATAGTGACCAACTACTCACAAGCATTAAACGAAGAATGAAATACTCAACATAAATGTGAAAATAATACATGAATCCGTTGAAATTCGGAGAGTTCATACATTCATGTCTTGTCTATATCTTAGCCCTAGGAAAATAACCTAAAACATTCTAAAACAAAAGGAAAAGGAAAACAAAGAAGAAAAAATCACAAAAGAAAAGAAGAAATTAGGGCTTGAAAATGGATAGTCGTCGTCTCCACAATTTCTCGTCAAAGCTCGCCTCCAAGAGTCGTCTCCAAAACTTGAGCTCCTCTCTAGGAGCCATTGGGTGTCTGCACCCAAAAGAACCTCCTTTAAAAACCCTAGAAGTCTTCTTTTATAGTCTCCCTCAAATTTGGGCTCCAAATGGGCCAAAATCAGCAAATCATCAAGTTGGGCACGATTTCCAAGCAAGTGCATGGAACTCCATGCAAATGCGTGCCATTGTGCTGTCCTGAGGAGCCCTCTGCCTTGCATTTGTGTGGCAGCCTGCTCCATGCTGCCTGTTTTGGTTCTTTTTCACTTCCCAAGGTCATATCTCTACAATCCCAACTCCAAATTGAGTGAACTTGGGCTCTATGGAAAGCTTGTGAAGTCTAGAATGCATCTATAAAAAGAGGAGATCTATATGGGATCATCCTATAGACGAAAAAATAAAAAGACTTGCCACATGTTGCATGCTAAGTTTGCTTCTTTTTTACTTCGTTTTTCATTCCCTTTTTGCTTTTTGGCTCCAAGGATGACCTAAACACAAAAATGAGAGATTATGGCCTTAAAACACTTATAATTATCATCAAAACAAGTAGAATTCATTAAGAACAAGATAATAAAATGAGTGTTTACAACATTCAACACACCCCAAACTTATCACTTTGCTTACCCTCAAGCAAAGGAAGACATATAAAAGAACAAAACAATGACACATGGGCAAAGAATGGTGCAAGTAATTGATTAAAAGAAAGCAAGGAAAAAGTTCTAAGAAAAGAAATTTTTCTAATTGTGATTCCCAAACATTTATAATCTATGAAGGATGAGACATCCAATGGTATGGTGGTCAAGGCAAGCTCGTCTCCAAGCTCTCAATAAATCTACCCTAAAAGAACTCACGAGAAAGGAATGATTTTTAGGTCACAGAAACATAGCTTCAGGTTTAAAGCACTCTCGAACCAAACTCAAGTCACTCTTTTGAAAGATATTAACTAAAAAGGTTGAGAATGCACCTTTTTATTCAACAATCAAAACTAAAAAAGTAGATGCTGTCTTGGAGTTTCTAGAATAGGTATCATATCATGGGGATCCATTTGTGACTCCCCACCAGTTGGTTAAGGGCACCGGACATTAAGTTCCCCTCGAACTTCATCCTGAATACTCAACTAGAAAACCAAAGCACATACTTGTGAATTAAACCCATCTTCTGTCCCATGTAACAAGTAGTGTAGTCAATGACTTCAAACCAGTTGACTTAGGGCAATAGGCTTTGAAAGCCCTCTCAAACTGTGCTCAAAATTCCGATAGGGTCAATTCACTTTATGTTTCTCTTCTTTTCTCATTTTTGTTTTTTTTTTCTCTTTTTCTTTTGATTTTTTATAAGTTAGGCTCATTGGCCCTCTTTTGGAGGTGTCTAATCACTATAGAAGTTAAGCCATCTCAAGGTAAGTTCAATTTGAGAAAAAGGGGTTGAAACCAAAGTTTATAAATGAGATATAGTGTGTGTGTAAGAGCTCCATTGTGAAGTAATTTCTTGAAAAATAAGGGGGCTATCCAAACCAAGTCTTCCACAACCACTAGGTACCTCAAATCCTAGCTAGATCAAACAAATGCAAAGGTATCCCCCAACTAAGAAAATAATTGAAGAACAATACCAATGCAATCTCAAAATAGATAACTTGGCACCAACTCTACTCATATGGGACACAAAAAAACTAAACAAACAAAAAGACACCAAAGCTAGTGCTAAAAACGAAGATATCCCCCCAAACTTACAATGAGCATTGTTCTCAATGGAATATAAAAGCAAGAAGAGGTAAGAGAACTCCCTTGAGAATGATCAAGCCTTCGGAAGCAACTCCAGTGAATATGACTTGCTTATAATACCCATGTCCATCCTTTTTCTTCATAAAGCCTGGGGGAACCACAAAAAGAAAAATCAAGTGACAAAACCAAGAGCTAACAAACTAAAGAAAAATTCGGGCATTAGGCTTTGAAAGGCCTCTCAAATCGTGCTCAAAATTCCAATTGGATCAATTCACTTTATGTTTCTCTTCTTTTCTCATTTTTGTTTATTTTTCTCTTTTTCTTTTGATTTTTTATAAGTTGGGCTCATTGGCCCTCTTTTGGAGGTGTCCTATCACTATACAAGTTAAGCCCTCTCAAGGTAAGTTCAATTTGAGAAAAAGGGGTTGAAACCCAGAGATCTTATAGTAGAGATATAGTGTGTGGCAGAGCTCCATTGCGAAGTAATTTCTTGAAAAACAAGGGGGTTATCCAAACCAAGTCTTCCACAACCACTAGGTACCTCAAATCCTAGCTAGATCAAACAAATGAAAAGGTATCCCTCAACTAAGAAAATAATTGAAGAACAATACCAATGCAATCTCAAAATAGATAACTTGGCACCAACTCTACTCATATGGGACACAAAAAAACTGAACAAACAAAAAGACACCAAAGCTAGTGCTAAAAACGAAGATATCCCCCAAACTTACAATGAGCATTGTTCTCAATGGAATATAAAAGCAAGAAGAGGTAAGAGAACTCCCTTGAGAATGATCAAGCCTCCGGAAGCAACTCTAGTGAATATGACTTGCTTATAATGCCCATGTCCATCCTTTTTCTTCATAAAGCCTGGGGGAACCATAAAAAGAAAAATCAAGTGACAAAAGCAAGAGCTAACAAACTAAAGAAAAATGATAAGTTGAAGAAAACTTATTGAGGTTGGGTTGCCTCCCAAAAAGCGCTACATTTTTAGAGTCCAGCTTGACTCTTCAAACTATGGAATGGATAATATGATCTTTGCATTCATGCTTCCCTAAGAAGGAGTAATTGTGCTCATGTAGCTATTTGAGCACATTGTCTTCTATGCTTACATGCTCTTTTTCCATAATGGTTGCTTTTTCATTCCCAGGCAATGCCCATATGATTTCATTCACCTCTAAAATACATGGCACTTTCTCACTTTCCAACTCTTCATGCACATTTTTTTAAAGGATCATCTCCGGAATTGGTTTCTCCACTTCCTTTCTCAACTTCTCCAGTTTTGGAGAAGTTTACCCCTTTTCTTTCTCAACTAGCTCATCTAGCTCCTTGGCATCTACCTCAACTCTTTTTGGCTCCTCAAGTTCTTTTTCACTAATCAAGGTGATAGCCTCACCATATCCTTCTCTTTCGAGTTCACCTCAAAATTGTTAGGCAAACTCCCTTGTTGTTCTTTAAAAAGAATTTTAGTTATTTGGCCCATTTGCACCTCTAAGTTTCTTATTTGAGCTTAATGATTATGGTGGCTAGTCCTTGCATCATTCATGAACTGAGCCATAGCTTCCTCAAGGTTCAGTTTCTTCTCTTGTGGAGGTTGGGGTGCTAACTGATTTTTGAAGTTTCATGAATTGGGCATGAACATTAGCCAAGTTGGCCATTGCCTCTTCAAGATTCAACTTCTTCTCTTGTGGAGGTTGGGGAGCATTTGGATTGTCATTCAGTGAAGTTTGGGTTGTGTTTCTTCTTGACTCTTATGCTTGTAGGCGCTAAGTAGTATTTATGCGAAAATTTGGTGGTGATAACCTTTGTCCTTACAATACAGAGTTAGAGAGAACTATAAGAAGAATCCGAAAAGAAAAGAGAGAAGCGACAAATTTGTTGCAAAAACCCATGGAAAACCTTCAAGGATTAAGAGAAGAAGAAGAAGATGTGAAGGCAAGAAATGGGGACAATATCTCTCCAAGCGCAACCTCGATGGCACAATCACTTGGAGCCTTGAGGACTATGCACTCCTACCCATTGGTGTTCCATTGGTTATTTGGAGGTTGGCTATTTAAGCAAATAACTTTGAAATCAAGCCTATCAGTATTCAACTAATTCAAAACATACAGTTCATGGGTTTGTCACAAGAAGATCCCAACACTCATATTTCAAACTTCTTGGAAGTGTGTGAGCTGAGTTAAGTATAATGGGTGTTGGTAGAGATTTCTCAGCCTTCGGCTATTTCCTTTCTCTCTAAAGGATAAGGCAAAGCATTGGTTGAACTCCGAGCTTCCAGACTCCATCACTACATGGACCAAGTTGGTCCAAAACTTTCTTACAAAGTTCTTTCCTTCTACAAAGACGGCGAAAATGAGAATAGAGATCAATAACTTTGCACAACTTGAGGGAGAATCGTTTTATGAGGCATGGGACTAATACAAAGAGCTCATACGAAAGTGCCCACATCATAGTCTACCGAACTGGATGCAAGTCCACCTTTTCTACAATGGATTGACTGGGATAACAAGGACTCTTCTAGATGCTTTAGCTAGTGGGGCACTTATGAGCAAAAGTGAAGATGAGGAATATCAACTATTAGAGAATATGGCCATCAACAACTTTCAATGGCCAAGTGAAAGAGTAACCCAGAAAAGCCTACGATGAGGATGTGTGGGAAGTGATGTATTCTCAACTTGGTTGCCCCGAGTTTCTTTGTTAACAAACAACTCCCAAGCTACACAATTCTGAAATATGCAAGCGTGGTTAATGCGAGTTCAAGCCTTTTCTCACTTGGCCATGAATTTTGCAGCACTCACCTAAGATTGGAATGTCAAGTGGGCAACCCATTTGGGCAAATGATCATGGAGAACAAGCTCAATACTTGGGCAAATTTTCGCAACCCCAACCCTAATTCAACCCATTCTCTAATACTTATAATCCAAGATGGAGGAATCACCCGAATTTTTCATGGAGAAATAATCTGAACAAGATGCATGCGGAGCAAAGTAAACCTCCACATCCTCAAGAGAAGAAGTCCTAGTTGTGGACACCATTGGAAAAATTATTCATCCCAAATAAATGCACAAAGTCCTAGCGGGTGACAAAAGTCCCAAGCTCAATTTGTGAATGAAGGAAGAACTACCCTCAATAATCAATTTGCATAAATAAGAGATTTGGAAGTTCAAATGGGGCAAATGGCAAGTATGATGAATGAGAGACAACAAAGCACTTTGCCTAGTTGGTTAGAAATTAACCAAAGAAGAGATGGAAAGGAACATTGTAAAGCTATCATTCTTAATCCCACCCCCCACACAAGCACAAGACAACATAATTTTTAATTAGATTATTTATGAGATATTTAGTTAAAAGACATCAAATAATCCAAAATATATATATATATATATATATATATGTGTGTGTGTGTGTGTGTGTTTCAAAATGGATAATCAAAAGAAGAAAGAAGAAACATGGCAGCAATTTGGATGTTCACTTTGTCTCCTCTTTTAATTGTGAACTCAGAGGCTGGTTTTGGGGGGCCATTCTGCAAATCGCTGGGTCTACTCAGCCCTCCGTACTGTACCGGCACTTCCTCCGGCCTTATGAATCTGATTAGACATCAAAACCCTCTTAAACACAAGATAGAAAAGAACAATTTTTAACTTCAGGAAATTGATTCTCTAACTAGGAACAAATTTGGGAAAAGTCTGAACTCAAATCAAAATAATGGAAACTTTATGATTTATAAACAGTTAGAAACAAATTTATTTAAAAAAAAAAAAAACAGAGAAACCCATTAAAGTTTCTGCATCAAATTTCTGATTAAAAATGGGGAACCAGAACAGAACAGGGAACAGTGTTAAAAACAGATGCAGACAGATACTCACATGTAAAGGATTTCTGCAACATTTCCTTCCTTGGAGATCACAAACTTGCGCTATAGTATTGGGAATTGCTGCGATAAAATAGCTGTTTGATTAATTATTAATTTTGAACTAAACATAATCATATTACAATTTTAATTGTATAATTGCACATGTTAATGTATAATCATATTACAATCTTCTCCATTGCTTTGGTAAGTCCATTGAACTAAATCTCAATTGTTCCCTTGTGCTCTATACATATAAATAAATAGAGTCCTATAATTTTATAAGGGTTTTGATAGAACAAGCTTTACGAGGAGGAAAAGACAAATCTTCGCCTTCGACTTTTCTTTTATCTGCATTCATTGCGATTTGGAGACTAATAGCAACCATCGGATCCATGCGCAGATGTTTTCTATATCTTCAGATGATAATATTCTTTGTTCATTGAAGTTATTATTTTGTAATGCATTTGTTTAGATTATTTTATTGAATATTGTTTTGTACAATAATACTATTGATTTTACAAAATAATCTAGCAATTGGAATTAGAGCAACTTTAATTAACTTCGAAGCTGTCAAATTTATTTTCTTTGTATTTTCTAGTAACTATTCGTTTTTTTTTTTTTGTTTCCAGTTTCGAAACCATATATATATATATATATATAATTAAAATCAAATCATGAGGTGATTGAATCATGAAACTTTTTTTGACTTGTTTATTAAATTCAAATTAAAATAGGAAACAAAAAAGGTTTTGTTTTTTTTCTTTTATTTGATTTCTCGACAAATCTTAGAGGAATAGATGAAACTCTTTTTATTTTTGATTTATTCATTTGTTCCATTGATTGTTGGGATATGAAACGGTGGTTTAATTTGTTTTTCGATATTTTCCCGATAATTAAACAAAGTGTGAAATAAAATATTATGTTTATTAATTTCATGTTTCTTTTTGGGATATTTCATGGGGTATTTTTTGAAGCCAAATTTAATGTTTTTGTAAGATCCGAGAAATTCCCAATTTCTGGAAAAATGGCAAAATCGTAATTTCGATCAAAAAAATCCAAAATTTATCCTCTAGATCTCGAGATGTGACAGTTTCATAGTTAGGTCATCTCGAAATCTAGCTACCACGTCGAATTTCTTCGAATTCCGAGATAGTCGGAATTTGCACGTTTTTCGAGGCATCGAGTATCGGATGCCGTAAAATGACATGTGATGTGACGAAATTCACCTATAACATGTACTCATATGACACATGTTGCATGAGTAGAGAAATGATGGAAATGGTTTGCCGAGGTAGTGCCAAATGTCGAAAATCCAAAGCTTGGGGATATGGATGTCATTTTTGGAAACTTAAATGATAATAGGACAAAATTTTCAAATAGTGTCATCCTCCTCCTTTTGAAGAGCCAAAGAAAAACGTGAAATCAGAAGAGGGATGCAGTAGCTTTGATTTTTCATTTTCTAGTGAGAGATATTGTAACTTCTTTCTAGGTTTACGGGCGATCCGACCGTGGGAATTCTTCGGAGCAAGAAGGAAAGTTGTTCTGTGGCCGAGGCCTGCAGCGTGGGCTCGGTTTGGTTCAACAAGCTCCGTGAGGTAAAAGGATTTATCCTACTTGGTTTTATTTTTATTTAAGTGTTTTGGGTTGATGGTCGGGTGAATTGGGGCCTTAAGCAGTCGTTTGTCGGTCCCAAAACTTGGGACCCGAATTGTGAAAAATTTTAGGAGCCCATTGAATGATCCGTATTTGTAGGGCTGTTTTAGGTGCTCAATGGTATAAATTATGCCATAAATAATGTTTTGATGTGTATAGGGTTGGAAATGACTAGGAAGTCGAGTTCACGAAGTGGAGCCGTGTAAGGGTAGTGGCCGTGAGCCTTGATGGCAGGGTTTCTTGTTCATATGAATAGTGTTCACGAAATAAATTTTGTGAGAAAAATGTGTTTGGTTGAGTAATTCAAATTGAATTGCTTGTGGTTGTTAATTAGCCCACGTGAGCTAATTTTTGGTGTAATGGATTGTGAAATTGCATAACATGTTTGTGTGATTAAATTATGTAAATGTATATCATATTATATATATTTGCATGTGTTATATAAATTGTATTGGAATTGGCATCATGCATTCCATATGCAAGCAGGGCACCTATGAAGCCGATAGGGTGAGTGCACCAGAGATGGTTTCTTGAGAGAATTGTTTCTGAGGGTTGACTAATAATGATAATTATCGGAGTGTGTCCATTACAATATCGGAGGGTAGTCCATATAAAATATCAATCGTCGAAGTCGGCCCAATTGATATACATCGGAAGGTTGTCCACTAATTAGATTATCGGAGTCGGTCCACTACTTATATCGGAGGGTTGTCCACAATTAAAAACAAATACCTTTGTTTTGAAAATAATGTTTCTCATACATGGCTTAGGCAGAATTGTGAAGTCGATGAGGACTCGGGACATGGGTTAGTCATTTAGACATTCAAGTAGGATCATATTTCTTTGAATGTATGTTCCAATAGGATCATGGCATATGCACGCCAGGTGCCGGGAGTAACGTTAGGGTGATTCAGCTCACGGGCATTAGCTCCTGCAATCGAGAACATTTTTCGGGTATAGAGTGCTGAGAAGCCGGCTCTTCTTAGAGACCGATTTTGAAGAAAGTCGGGTTGTGGCTTTGGTGTTTTAGTTGGAGACATGTATTAGAATTTTAATATATGTTTGTATAAGAGTAATTTTATTACCTCTTGAAACTATTGTATATAGTTGGGATGTATTTTGATGAGCATTGGTATATGGGCCCAAGTGGCCATTTTTACTCATATTGGATTATATTGGATTGTTTGGGACAGGTTTTGTATTTGGTGAAGCTCCGTGCAAAGGGAGACTGCGCGATTTTAGTGAATAGTGTCGGGTGCGACATTCACAGTATTCAGCGGGTTGTGGTGGTCAAGCGGACCCCGAGGTTTTGGGCGTCACGACGGTATCGAGCTTAGGTATACGAATACCTAGGGAGCTCGGGTTTGGGTATCCATCACCACTTGGTGTGGTTCGATGTAGGGTTAGGTATGTAGGTACCTAGAAAATCACAGGATAAATATTAGAACACTGCATGCATGTGTTTGGTGTGTGATTGTGTGATTTGATAAATTGTTGTGTGAAAAATATGCATAACATGAATGATGTGTGATCATGTGTTGTGTTTGGTTTGTGTGCTTAGTGAGTAGCACATAGAAGTGTTAGAAATTTTTTTGGGAGTTTTACAATGTGTAAAACTGGAAAAAGAAAATTAAATAAAATAAAATTTATCAATTTATTTGGTTTATTGGGAGAAAATTTTTTTCTAAGGTTTTACAAGGTGTAAAACTAAAGAAAATTGAATAAAATAAATTTTATAAATTTATTTGAGTGATGCAGGCTTGAAAAAAAATTTAATAAAATAAAATAAAATAAAATAAGATAAAATCAAACAAAATGAGACAAAATTTTGGAAAAAATGAAAATTTCGAAAATAAATTTTTTGTGAAAAAAAAAATGATTTAACATGTGAATTAGTTGTCTCGCATTGCATATAAATGCAGGGACATCGTATATGAACTATATTATCTGTGTATGAATAGTGTCTGGGGCTGTGTTTGAGCCGTAGAGATACTACATTGGAGTGAGCTATGCATTTGGAAGCATGTAGATGGCTGAGTCGAGACGGGGCGTAGAGGCGTCCGCGCGAAGTGCTGGTCGGGCACCACGGAGCATTTGGCCCGACCACTAGTATTTGATCGACGAGGCCTTTGTAGAGGCTATAGGTATTCGCGTGGTATTTATGTGCTTGAGTTGGCGTAGCGGTAGTCGGCGGGGAGATCTAGTAACCTCCGGAGGTTTAGGGCGCATCATCCTTCGACATTCGATCCGATGGTGGCGCACCATTGGTTCATGCATCGAGAAGGTGTTGTGAGATCATGAGATTACCTCCGACGGACCAGATCGACTAGCCGTCTAACTGCAGGGTGAGGCCCAAGTATGGTGGAAATGGGCAAAGACCTCTAGAGACCTAAAGGCAATGACATGGGCAGAGTTTCAGGAGCTGTTCATGGGTAAGTACTTTCCAGATACTGCGAGGCATGCGAAGGCTCAAGAGTTCCTAGAGCTGAAGCAGGGGGCGATGACTGTGATGGATTATGTGGCTAGGTTCACAGAGCTAGCCCGATTTGCTAATGATTGCATGGCCACAGACATGGCTAAGGTTAGGAGATTTGAGAATGGGCTGAAATTGTCCATTCGGGCCAGGATTGTAGGACTTCGGGCCATAGATATACATACCCATGGTCAGATGTTCTAACCATAGAGAGAGAGGATCGAGATGCCTAGCACCGGGATGTGGGTGTTAGTAGCAAGAGGAGATGAGAGCTGGCCTTTCTAGTTCTGGGAAGAAGCCTAGGGTTTCTAGTTCACGAGGGTCTCCGTGAGCCACTCACCACCCAGCTCGGTGGACAAGAAGGAAGTTGGCTAGCGAGCCTTACCCTGCAGGACTGAGGAGAGACCGACTTACATACCGAGTAGTTTGCGAGTATGTGGATGTTTTTTGGGATATTAACGGATTACCCGCAGAGGGTTATAGACCCTGCACGAAGTTACACCCCTGTACTTCACCCCATCTCTATGACTCCGCATGATGGGCACCTCACAGTCAGTAGGACCCCGCAGTCCAAACATGAGCCATCGACAAGGGGGTTCATAGGACCGAGCACTTCAATTATGGAAGCCCCATTTATTTAAGGAAGAAGAAGGACAAGACCCTTCAATGTGCATTGATTACATAGTTGAACAAGGTTATTTATAAAGAATCTGCACTCCATTACCGAGGATCGACATTTGTTTGATCGGGCTGGTAGGAGCGAGTCTACTCCAAGATAGACCTTCGCACAGGTTACCATCACCTCAGGGTTAGGGAGATGGATATCCCTAAGACGGTTTGAGACGCCAAGTATGGGCACTTTGAGTTTATGGTGATGCCCTTTGGATTGACGAATGAGCCAGCAGCATTCATGGATCTCATGCATATGGTATTCCAACCCTATTTAGATCAGTTTGTCATAGTCTTCGTGGATGACATTTTGATCTACTCCCAGTCAGAGTGGGAGCATGAGTATCATTTGAGGATAGTATTACAGTTGTTGAGAGACCATCAAATTTCTTCGCACGCTGCCCGCAAGGCAGCTTCGCTTACTAAGGTGAGATTTCGACACATGGTGTCTGATCGCTCACAATCGACCTAGAGAAGGTCGAGGCCGTGATGAGTCGAGAGGCCGTAAGTTAGTCTTCGTGATGAAGTTTCTTGGGATACTGGGTACTACAAGAGATTCATTGAGGATTTCTCCCTGATAGCAAGACCTATGACGAGATTGACCCTAATGAGGTCAGTTTGATCGGGATGACCGATGCGAGGAGGCATTCCTGTGAGTTGAAGAGGAGACTTACTTCTGGCTTCCTATCTTAATAGTCCCTAGGACAGGGGAATGTGGGTACACAAGCAGGCCAGATGCCTCGAAGGCCTGACCGGGCTGCTTTGATGCAAACCGGAGGGTAGTAGCCATGGTTCGTCGCTTGAAGAATCATGAGCGCACTACTCCACACACGACTGAGTCGCGGCGTGAGTTCTTCGCCTTTGAAGATTGGGCGCCACTCACTTATATGGCGAGGAGTTCGAGGTGTACTCAGACCATAAAAGTCTGAAGTATATTTTCACGCAGCAAGACCTCAATATGAGGCAACGTAGATGGATGGAGTTTCTAGAGGATTATGACTTCACTTTGCATTACCATCCCGGTAAGGCAAATGTGGTGGCTGATGCACTAATGGAAGTCACTGGGAAAGTATCAAGCACATAGCTTCCTGAGTATGGATGCTCGAGACTGTGGGATGCTTTGGGTTACGCACAAATGAAAGGTGCTCGTGGTACGTTGGGAAGTTTAGTAGCTAACTGCCTCGCTGGAAAAGTAGTGATTGAGTCCCAATGGCAGACGCAGAGATAGTGTCCATCAGGGACCGAAAATGGTGCGTGTACGGGTGACGAGGGTCGACCGCCCACTCCTGATGGTAGCGTCTTCGGTATAGAGGACGAGTAGTGGTTTCCCATTCGACCGATTTGAGAGAGGAGATTCTCGTGGAGTTTCACCGCTTCTCGGGATTGCGGCATCCAAGTGGCACGGCATGTACCAGATCTTCTTTCGCGCATTCACCGAGCGGGACGGCGAGACACGTAGGGACTTTAGCACGATGTTCCAACGTTAGGGGCGTGTTAGTACTCGAACAACATGCAGACACCAAACGCCTGAGTGATTTATGAATGAGCAACCACGCCAGATTTATATCCACTCGCCACCTAATCATTGATCATGCGAGCATGAGCAGAGCAGATAGGATCACTTCACGGTCGGGCACACATTTTCTAGCCGTGCGATGACCTTCACACCGGGAGAGATTCTCGCCGCTGTACATTCGAGAGATTTTCTCCGACTACATGGAGTACCGCATCCATAAGTGTTCGATAGGGACCCGAGGTTTACGGGCGCACTTTTGCCAGTTTCCAAAAGGCTAGCTGGCACATCGAATGACGATGAGTACAGCCTTTTCCACCCACGTATCGCATGGTCGGGCCTAAGAGGACTATACAGTGTTAGAGGACATGCCGCACCATGCGCCCCATCATCGGTAGTTGGAAAGAAAGCACTTGCCTTTGGGTGGAATTCCACTCACAACAACAGCTATCGGGCGTAGTATACGATGGCAACTATGAGTATTGTACGGGAGGCCATGCAAATCAATCGCTATGTCGGGACCGCGTGGAGCCGGGCCACTATCGCCGAGGTTTATTAAGCCTTTCGAGATACTCGAGAGGGTAGGCACTGCTACGTACCGGTTGGCTTTACCGCCCAGCATGTCAGGTGTCCACGAGGTATTTCACGTCTCCATGCTTCGGAAGTATACTCCAGATCCAGCTCATGTGGTGGATTGTGTGACGTATCGAGGTCGACACCGATGGGACCTTCGAGGAGGACCAGCGGTGCATTTTGATACCATGATCGCTTCTAGGATGCAAGACCGTGGAGGCTAGGCGAGGGTGCTACGGGCGTGCACTATGGAGTGGAGGAGTCAATGGGAGCGCGAGGATATGAGCGCGAGCCACCTATCCTTCGTTTAGGGACGAAGGTACGTGGTTTAGTTGCTTAATAATTAAAATGACGAGTTTACATGCATGGTATTGTGCACATTGCATATGCATGTGAGTGATTAGACGGTCTAGACTTCGGGACGCAAATTCCTCTGTGGAGAATGTAAGATCCGAGAAATTTCCAATTTCTGGAAAAATGGCAAAATCGTAATTTCGGTAAAAATCCAAAATTTATTCTCTAGATCTCAGATGACGAAACGGATTTCACCGTTGGAATCGTCTCGCTAAATCTAGCTACCACGTCGAATTTCATCGAATTCCGAGATAGTCGGAATTTGCATGTTTTTCGAGGCATCGAGTATCGGGTGCCTTAAAACGACATGTGATGTGACGAAAGTCACCTATAACATGTACTCATGTGACACATGTTCCATGAGTAGAGAAATGATGGAAATGGACGGCCGAGGTAGTGCTAAATGTCGAAGATCCAAAGTTTGGGGACATAGATGTCATTTTTGGAAACTTAAATGATAATAGGACAAAATTTTCAAATAAGGTCATCCTCCTCCTTGAAGAGCCAAAGAAAACGTGAAATCAGAAGAGGGATGCAGCTTTGATTTTTTCATTTTCTATGAGAGAGAGTGTAACTTCTTCAGTTTACTAAGATCCGACCGGGCCGGAACCCTTCAGCAAGAAGGAAAGTCGTTTCTATCGCAGGCTCACGCGCGGTCTCTGGGCTGCAGGAGTTTCCAACAAACTGAGGTAAGGGATTTATCCTACTTGGTTTATTTTCGACGGCGGTTTTGCTTGATGATTCGTGAATTGAGTCTTAAACTGTCGCTTGATCGCCTCCCAAAACTCGTGACGTAATTATTGAAAATTTTCAGAGCCCATCAATACCAGATAAGAGGGGCTGCTTGGGTGCTCAATGGTATAAATTATGCCATAAATCATGTTTTGATGTGTATGAGGCCGGAAATGATCAGGAAACGTTCAATGAAGTGGAACCGATGTGTAAGGGCCGTGAACAAGAACCGAGGGTTTTAATTGCTCATATGAATAGTTCAATGAAATAAATTTTGTGAGAAAATGTGTTTGGTCAGTAATTCAAATCGAATTGCTCGTGTTTGCTAATTAGCACACGTGAGCTAATTTTCGTGTAATGGATTGTGAAATTGCATAACATGTTTGTGTTACAATATAAATGTATATCATAGTTATAGGTATTTGCATGTGTTATATAAATTGTATTGAATTATTATCATGCATTCCATATGCACCGCACCCTAGAGCACAGTGAGCGAGCGCATGAGATGGTTTCGAGAGAATTGTTTCGAGGGTCGACTAATACGATAATTATCGGAGTGTGTCCATTACAATATCGGAGGGTAGTCCATATAAAATATCAAATCGCCGAGTCGGCCCAATTGGATATACACGGAAGGTTGTCCACTACCCAGATTATCTGAGTCGGCTCACTACTTATATTGAGGGTTGTCCACAATTAAAACAAATTTTTGTTTTGAAAATAATGTTTCTCATACATGGCTAGGCAAGTGTGAGGGAGTCAAGGAGGACCTGGACATGGGGTTGGTCATTTAGACATTCAAGTAGGATCGTATTTGCTTGAAATGTGTGTTTACATAGGATCATGGCATATGCACTTAGGGTGGAGAGTAACCCATTTAGGTGATTCCACTATCGGGCATTAGCTCAAATCTCACTAGGAACATTTTTTAGGTACAGGCACTCGAGAGAAGACAAATTCTTCAGAGATCGATTCGAAGAAAGCCGGGTTGTGGCTTTGGTTTTAGTTGGATACATGTATTAGAATGTTTTAAACTTTTAATATATGTTGTATAATAGTAAATTATTAACTCTTGAAACTATGGTATAGTTAGTGTATTTTGATGAGCATTGCAAGGGCCCAAGTGGCCATTTGTACTCATATTGGATTATATTAATACATATGTTTAGATTCAAGTAGAGCCCCTTGCACAAAGGGAGACTTCGCCCGATTTTGTGAATAGTGCCGGGTTACCCGACATCCACGAGTATCTCCGTTGGTCACGGCAGTCAACTGACCCCGGCCTGGGGCGCCACCCCTATTTTTAGTTTTCTATCCCATTACGTAATAAATTTTTTTTTTTTTTTTGGAATTTTTCGTTTTACCCAATTTTACAATAATTTAACTATTTTTATTTCACATATTGGTTTTGCAATTTATATTTATGCTATTTGGGGTTATTTATAGCATCATGTTTTGAATAAAATTATTTTCTTGCATTTGGATAAAATTGAGAAATATTGAATGCTTAAGAACTTGACTCTCATGAGTATGAGCATGTCGGATATTTTTTAAATTGATGTTGCAACTATAATTTCCCCCGTCTTAAGCATCAATTTTTCTAAGATCCATATGGATAGAGAAGTTGTCCTATCAATGACTTTATTTTTTGGTAAGATGTTTAGTTTGATGAAAAGATTTCACCAAGTATCATGAACCACTCAATTTTACTACCCTATCGATGGGAAATTGGTGCATTTGGTTGTGACGGCTGGTGAAATGCTCTTGCTTGTGTATGAGTATTTTTGTATTTTATAGACTCTAACATTTGGTGACCACTTTTGTGGGTCATTTGGTAAGCCCAAGAATGGAGCATTTTGCATGTCCTTGTTTTACATGCATTTTTTTACATTGCTCTCTTATTTATTCTTCAACTTTAAGCTTTTCTCAGTGCTCTGTCATCACGAAACTTAATGAGATTAATTACAAGCAATGGGTTAAATATCTCATGATGAATTTGATAATTATGAAACTGAACTTTGCTTTGAAAGTTGAAGCTCCTCCAAAACCCACTGCTGAGAGTTCTGCAAAAGAGAAAAAGTCAAATGAGGATTGGGAGTATTCTAACAGTTGTTGTTTGATGATTATGGAGAACCATATGGAGGACTCTATTCATGAAATCATTCCAAGACTGAGAATGCAAGGTTCTTGGATGTTATTGGTAAGAAATACACAAAGTTCTCGAAAATGAGAAGAATGAGTTTCTGAATATTGTTCACTCAAGTTTCTATGATGGGATAAGTGGGGTACAAGGACACATTGATAAATTTTTAGCTTGCCACAACAAGATTAAGACCATTGATATGGAGTTTGACTCAGATTATGTTGTTTGGATGATCATGGGGACTTTGCCCTCATAGTTTGACGGTATTAGATCCAGTTATAGTGCTTAAAGGGAGCAATGGACCATTGAAGAGATGACTGCCATTCTCGCTAAGGAAGAGGAGGATATGAAGAAGGGAAGATCCAAGAGTATTTATGTGATGACTACCTAAGGTAGTGGGGGTTAGAAAAGAAAGCATCCTTATAATATAACTTCCAATGAGAATAAGTTAGTCAAGAAGCATAATATTGGGGCCAAGGGTAATGGCAAGAATGTGCCTTCCACTTCCAATGCTCCCAAGAATGAGGGTTTTAAGAGAAAATGCAACTATTACCACAAGTTTGGGCATAAGAAGACAGATTGCAGGAAGTTAAAGGCCGTTCAAGAAAAGAAAGGTGATTATTGGGTAAATGTTTGTTTTGAATCCAATGTCATTGATGTGCCTTCTGATACTTGGTGGTTAGATAGTCATGCTACTATTCATGCTTGCAATTTTGTGCAGGCAATGATAAGTAGAAGGAGTCCAACCAGTCAGGAGCAGTACCTATTCATGGGAGACGACACAAGAGTTCAAATTGCTTTTTTAGGAGTTGTTATATTGCATCTTAGTACATAAACTTTTTTGGAATTGCAAAATGTGGCTTTCATACCCTTTATTAGGAGAAATTTAATATCTGTACCTATTTTAAATATACTTTGATATAGTTTTCTTTTTGGAACTGAAAAAGTTAATTTATGTCGAGACTCTTTATTGATTGGGAATGGAACACTTTGTGGGAATCTTTACATATTAGAGTTGTATAATTTGCTTTCTTTTTCTCCTATTGTTGTTAGTAGCACCAAGGGTTTCAGATTGAATGAAATGTCTTCTATTCTTTGTCACAGAGAATGGAAATATTAATTAAGGATGAGATTTTTCCGGATCTTGATTTCTCAGATTTTGATACCTATGTAGATTGCATCAACGATAAACTGACTGCCAAGGTTAGGAATGCCAAGGTTGATAGATGCACTGAGTTGCTTGGGTTTAAACAATAAAAAAATTTAAATATTAAAAGGCTTTCTAAAGTTATTTTCTAGATAAATGACTACCAAACTAATTCCAAGTATCTATTTAGATACATTTTCTATTTTTTCGTTTCCAAAATTTGAAAATAATACTAAATTTATATAAAATATGAGAAATCTCAAAGGATTACACCAAAAGTAATGTTTGGAATTTTTATTTGAAAATTTGAAGTGTCAAAAAAAAAATTGCTCTATGAAGTTTAATTTTTTTTAAAGATATGAAGTAAATCTACCGTTTTACTTTTAATGTATATATAATTTATTACTATTTTTATTTAAAAATAAATAAATAAAATGTAATTTAAATAAGTATTAATATATTCAACATTTTTAACGATATTCAATGAAAGAAAAAAATGTATGCACAAATTTTTTTACGACATTTTAATTTCAAGGTATGTATGCATAATTTAATAAACTTTTATTCATTTTTAGGAAAGGATCAAAATTATATGCTATTTTATTGTTTTATTTATTTTCAGACATTTATAATGTTTTTTTTTAAACAACATTTATAATGTTCTTATATTTAAATAGGAAGATCAAAGAATAAGCAAAGGAATGGTTTGAATCCAATAAATTCGTAAAATTAGAAACAGTAGAGTAGAAATAGGGAAGGATGAGCAGTGAGAATTTGGCAAGAAGATTTTAATTTTAATTTTTATTGTGCTACCTTTTAAGGAAAAATGATTTTCCAATGTGTTTTCTTCCTATTATCAACTTTCAGCCCATTTACATCGAATATAAAATTAGATGTTCCAATTTTCTAGAAATTTTTTTATAAGAATATCATATAACAAGTAGGTGAGATGATTGAGATCTCTCCTACCTTAACCAATAATCTCGAGTTCGAGCCCTGAAAATGCTGTTGTGTATTGTGATCTGATCAAATTTTTTTTTTTTTATAAGAATGAAGCTGCTTCAATTATGTAATTCATTCAAGATTTATCTAAAATCTATTAGATTTTTCTTATTCTAATAGAAGTCTTCATTTAGTTAGTTAGCATTTTCCCGTTTCTGACTATATTTTTCCGTATCATTTTCATTTGTCACATTGTTATTAGTTTTATTTTATATGGAAGGTATCAATCAACCATCTAAACCTTGGTTTTATACCAATTGCAAACATAGAAAATAAAATCTTATTTTTCAAAATTTGAATTGTGAAATTAAAATTTATGTTCTGGTGTAAAGCTCACAAAAATAAATAAAATGGATTGGGCAAAATTAATTGAATCTTTGGTACTTAACGAAAATATATAGAACATTAAATAATTTCAAATCACGTAATATAAATTAAAATTAAAAAAAATTCTTATTTACATACATTTTCTAATATTTTTACGTACTAGGATTTCCCTAACAGAAAATGACATAATTCTAAAGCTCTTCTACCCCACACATCTTGTCCATGCAAAGAGGAAAAGAATAATTGCATGTCGATTGAGAAGCCATGCTTTCCTCATGTCTCTTTTTCTTTTCTTCCAAACAATCTCCCCCGCCTGAGAAGTTATGCCTTCCTCACATTCTCCGTTTCTCTTTTTTTCTTTTCTTTCAAACGATCCCCCGCCTGATAAAGTTATGCCTTCCTCCATTGGATCATTAGATTTAATTGACAAATCTTTCAAATGAATTTTAAGCTTAAATAGTGAGGAGTTCAATTAGTTAAGGTACTTGGTTAATCAAGCACTATAGTCTATCCCCTATGGGATCGATATATATCCATATTTTCAAGTCCACTTTATTACTTGTATGACACGTGCGGTTTAAAGATAATACATTGGCGAGACACTTTTCCACCTAGTTTTGAGTGTTTCCAAATATTGATTTCTCTAACCATATATATGAAGGTCTAACATGGAGTGCCTAACTTTTGAACATATACTAAAGGCTCAAGAAAGAAACAAGAAAACCTAGAAACCCTAGGGCATAGATTTCACCAATACAATCTTATTTGAATCTTCTAGCTCAATCAACCAATGTTTATTTCCTGTGTTGATGGTGATTTTCTCTAATGTAATTCCTAATCTTTCTCAAGCATCAATAACTTATCCCAAAAGACAAGCAAAGTACATCTTTGTTATAACTGTGAATCTTTGGAACTCATTAAGCATAAGAAATCATAAAACCACCCTTAATCTCATTAATATCTCTATACCATGACAATCAAATAGCATTTCATCCATGGTCTGCCTCAATAATCACTTCTCAGTCTCATATTACATCACAAATCATGCAAATAGTGACCAACTACTCACAAGCATTAAACGAAGAATGAAATACTCAACTTGCCAATGTGAAAATAATACATGAATCCGTTGGGGATTAGGAGGATTCTTCATTCATGTCTTGTCTATATCTTAGCCCCTAGAGAAAAATAACCTAAAACATTCTAAAACAAAAGGAAAAGGGAAAACAAGAAAAATCACAAAAGAAAAGAAAGAAATTAGGAGGCTTGAAAATGAGATGGTTGTAATCTGCAATTTCTAAATCAATGCTGCCTCAAGAGTCATCTCCAAAACCCGAGGTTCTCTCTAGGAGCCATTGGGTGTCTACACCTAAAAGAACCTCCTTTAAAAACCCTAGAAGTCTTCTTTTATAGTCTCCCTCGAATTTGGGTCAAGCTAAATGTAATCAAACAATCGTTGACAATTTCTGAAGTGCACGGAACCCATGCAAATGTGCCATTGTGCTGTCCTGAGGAGCCCTCTGCCTTGCATTTGTGTGGCAGCCTGCTCCATGCTGCCTGTTTTGGTTCTTTTTCGCTTCCCAAGGTCATATCTCTACCATCCCAACTCCAAATTGGGTGAACTTGGGCTCTATGAAAAAGCTTGTGAAGTCTAGAATGCATCTATAAAAAGAGGAGAGCTATATGGGATCATCCTATAGACGAAAAAATAAAAAGACTTGCCACATGTTGCATGCTAAGTTTGCTTCTTTTTACTTCGTTTTCATTCCCGTTTTGCATTTTGGCTCCAAGGATGACCTAAACACAAAATTAGAGATAATGGCCTTAAAACATAATTATCATCAGCTCATTAAATTCTCAAATTAAAAACAAGATAATAAAATGAGTGTTTACAACATTCAATACACCCCAAACTTATCACTTTGCTTACCCTCAAGCAAAGGAAGACATAAAAGAACAACACAATGACACATGGGCATAGAATGGTGCAAGTAATTGATTAAGAGAAAGCAAGGCAAAAGTTCTAAGAAAAGAAATTTTCTAATTTTGATTCCCAAACATTTATAATCTCTGAAGGATGAGACATCCAATGGTATGGTGATCAAGGCAAGCTCGTCTCCAAGCTCTCAATAAATCTACCCTAAAAGAACTCATTGAAAATGATTTTTTAGGTCTCAAATATAGCTAAGGTTCCAAAGCACTCTCGAACCAAACTCAAGTCACTCTTTTGAAAGATATTAACTAAAACAGGTTGAGAATGCACCTTTTTATTCAACAATCAAAACTAAAAAGTAAGATGTAATGCTAAGGAGTTCTAGAAAAGTGTCCATATCATGGAGATCCATTTGTGACTCCCCACCAGTTGGTTAAGGGCATCGAACGGCTGGACCTGGGCTTTCATCAGAACTACTCAACAGAAAACCAAGCACATACGTGAATTAAGCCATCTTTTTGTCCCATACTTGAGTAGTGAAGTCAATGACTCCAAACCAGTTGACTTAGGGCATTAGGCTTTGAAAGGCCTCTCAAACTGTGCTCAAAATTCCGATTGGGTCAATTCACTTTATGTTTCTCTTCTTTTCTCATTTTTGTTTTTGTTTTTTCTCTTTTTCTTTTGATTTTTTATAAGTTGGGCTCATTGGCCCTCTTTTGGAAGTGTCCTATCACTATAGAAGTTAAGCCCTCTCAAGGTAAGTTCAATTTGAGAAAAAGGGGCCAGAACCAAAGTGTATAAATGAGATATAGTGTGTGTGTGTGTTTGTGTAAGAGCTCCATTGCGAAGTAATTTCTTGAAAAACAAGGGGGCTATCCAAACCAATTCTTCCACAACCACTAGGTACCTCAAATCCTAGCTAGATCAAACAAATGAAAAGGTATCCCTCAACTAAGAAAAGAATTGAAGAACAATACCAATGCAATCTCAAAATAGATAACTTGGCACCAACTCTACTCATATGGGACACAAAAAAACTAAACAAACAAAAAGACACCAAAGCTAGTGCTTTAAAACGAGATATCCCCCAAACTTACAATGAGCATTGTTCTCAATGGAATATAAAAGCAAAAAGTGAAAACTCCCTTGAGAATAGTCGAGCCTCAGGAAGCAATAATTGAATATGACTTGCTTATAATACCCATGTCCATCCTTTTTCTTCATAAAGCCTGGGGGAACCACAAAAAGAAAAATCAAGTGACAAAAGAAAGAGCTAACAAACTAAAGAAAAATTTGGGCGTTAGGCTTTGAAAGGCCTCTCAAACCGTGCTCAAAATTCCGATTGGGTCAATTCACTTTATGTTACTCTTCTTTTCTCATTTTTGTTTTTGTTTTTTTTTTTCTTTTTCTTTTGATTTTTTATAAGTCGGGCTCATTGGCCCTCTTTTGGAGGTGTCCTATCACTATACAAGTTAAGCCCTCTCAAGGTAAGTTCAATTTGCAAAGAAGGGGCCAATCTCAAAGTGTATAAATGAGATATAGTGTGTGTGTGTGTAGAGCTCCATTGCGAAGTAATTTCGTGAAAAAACAAGGGGGCTATCCAAACCAAGTGTTTCCTGGCCACTCAATTACCTCAAATCCTATTTAGATCAAACATTCCCAAGGTATCCCTCAACTAAGAAAAGAATTGAAGAACAATACCAATGCAATCTCAAAATAGATAACTGGGCACCAACTCTACTCATATGGGACACAAAAAAACTAAACAAACAAAAAGACACCAAAGCTAGTGCTAAAAACGAAGATATCCCCCCATACTTACAATGAGCATTGTTCTCAATGGGATATAAAGCAGAGAAAGGTAAGAGAACTCCCTTGAGAATGATTAAGCCTCCGGAAGCAACTCTAGTGAATATGACTTGCTTATAATGCCCATGTCCATCCTTTTTCTTCATAAAGCTTGGGGGAACCACAAAAAGAAAAATCAAGTGACAAAAGCAAGAGCTAACAAACTAAAGAAAAATGATAAGCTGAAGAAAACTTATTGAGGTTGGGTTGCCTCCCAAGAAGCGCTACATTTTTAGAGTCCAGCTTGACTCTTAAAACTACGGAATGGATAATATGATCTTTGCATTCATGCTTCCCTAAGAAGGAGTAATTGTGCTCATGTAGCTATTTGAGCACATTGTCTTCTATGCTTACATGCTCTTTTCCGCCAATAGTTGCTTTTCATTCTCATACAAATACACCCATATATTCATTCACCTCTAAAAAACATGGCACTTTCTCACTTTCCAACTCTTCATGCACATTTTCCTAAAGGATCATCTCTGGAATTGGTTTCTCCACTTCCTTCATCAACTTCTCCGGTTTCGAAGAAGTTTACCCCTTTTCTTTCTCAACTAGCTCATCTAGCTCCTTGGCATCTGCCTCAACTCTTTTTGGCTCCTTAAGTTCTTTTTCACTAATCAAGGTGATAGCCTCACCATATCCTTTTCTTTCAGGTTCACCTCAGAAGTGTTAGGCAAACTCCCTTATTGTTCTTTAAAAAGAATTTTAGTTATTTGGCCCATTTGCACCTCTAAGTTTCTTATTTGAGCTTAACCAGTTATTGTTGGCTAGATCCTTGCATCATTCATGAACTGAGCCATAGCTTCCTCAAGGTTCAGTTTCTTCTCTTGTGGAGGTTAGGGTGCTAACTTATTTTGGAAGTTTGTTCTTGCCTCATTCATGAATTGGGCGTGAACATTAGCCAAGTTGGCCATTGCCTCTTCAAGATTCAACTTCTTCTCTTGTGGAGGTTGGGGAGCATTTGGATTTGTGTTCCATGGAGGTTTGGGTGTGTTCTTCTTGACTCTTATGCTTGTAGGAGCTAAGTAGTGTTTATGCGAAAATTTGGTGGTGAAAACCTTTGTCGCCTAATCTGAGTTTGAAGGCGTAAGAAGAATCCGAAGAAAGAGCGTGGAAATTTGTTTGCAAACCATGGAAAACCTTCAAGGATTAAGAGAAGAAGAAGAAGATGTGAAGGCAAGAAGTGGGGACAATATCTCTCCAAGCGCAACCTCGATGGCACAATCACTTGGAGGCTTGAGGACTATGCACTCCTACCCATTGGCGTTCCACTGGTTATTTGGAGGTTGGCTATTCAAGCAAATAACTTTGAAATCAAGCCTATCATTGTTCAACTAATTCAAAACAAACAGTTCATGGGTTTGTCCAAGAAGATCCTTACACTCATATTTCAAACTTCTTGGAAGAGTGTGACACGGTTAAGTATAATGGTGTTAGTGAAGATGCTATCCGCCTTCGGCTATTTCCTTTCTCTCTAAAGGACAAGGCAAAGCATTGGTTGAACTCTGAGCCTCCGAACTCCATCACTACATGGACCGAGTTGGTCCAAAACTTTCTTGCAAAGTTCTTTCCTTCTACAAAGACGGCGAAAATGAGAATATAGATCAATAACTTTGCACAACTTAAGGGAGAATCGTTTTATGAGGCATGGGACTAATACAAAGAGCTCATACGAAAGTGCCCACATATCATAGTCTACCGAATGGTTGCAAGTCCACCATTTCTACAATGGATTGACTGGGACAACAAGGACTCTTCTAGATGCTTTAGCTAGTGGGGCACTTATGAGTAAAAGTGAAGATGAGGAATATCAACTATTAGAGAATATGGCCATCGACAACTTTTCGATGGCCAGAGTGGTAACCCCGAAAAAAACCAATATAGGGATGTATAGAAGTTGATGTATTCTCAGCGGTTGCTGAAGCTTCTTTGTTAACCAAACAACTCCAAGCTACACAATTACGAAATATGCAAGCGTCGGTTAATGCAGTTCAAGCATGCACTCCCTTGTGTGAATTTTGCAAGGCACTCATCTAAGATTGGAATGTCAAGTAGGCAACATTTGGGCAAATGATCATGGAGAACAAGCTCAATACTTGGGCAAATTTTCGCAACCCCAACCCAATTCAACCCATTCTCTAATACTTATAATCCAGGATGGAGGAATCACCCGAATTTTTTATGGAGAAATAATCTGAACAAGATGCATGCGGAGCAAAGTAAACCTCCACCTCAAGAGAAGAAATCTAGTTTGGAGGACACAATGGAAAAATTGGCTAAATGCCAAATGGAAATGCAAAAGTCACAAGCAGAATGACAAAAGTCCCAAGCTCAATTTGTGAATGAAGGAAGAACTTCCCTCAATAATCAATTTGCATAAATCAGAAATTTTGAAGTTCAAATGGGGCAAATGGCAAGTATGATGAATGAGAGACAACAAAGCATTTTGCCTAGTTCGTTAGAAATGAACCCAAGAAGAGATGGAAAGGAACATTGTAAAGCTATCATTCTTAATCCCACCCCCCACACAAGCACAAGACAACATAATTTTTAATTAGATTATTTATGAGATATTTGGTTAAAAGACATCAAATAATCCAAAATTTGAAAATATAACCCCTTTCCATATATATATATATATATATATATATATATATATATATATATATAATGATATGTGTGTGTGTGTGTGTGTGTTTTAAAATGGATAATCAAAAGAAGAAAGAACATGGCAGCAATTTGGATGTTCACTTTGTCTCCTCTTTTAATTGTGAACTCAGAGGCTGGTTTTGGGGGGCCATTCTGCAAATCCTTTGGGTTACCTCCAGCCCTCCGTATATACCGGCACTTCCTCCGGCCTTATGAATCTGATTAGACATCAATCAAAACACTCTTAAAACACAAGATAGAAAAAAACAATTTCGATCTTCAGGAAATTGATACTATGGGAACGAATTTGGGAAAAGTCAGACATAAATCAAAACCTGTCTGGAAACTTTGCCTGATTTGCATAAAACGTTGAAACAAATTTATTTTGAAAAAAAAAACAGAGAAACCCATTAAAGTTTCTGCATCAAATTTCTGATTAAAAATGGGGAACCAGAGCAGAGAACAGTGTTAAAAACAGATGCAGGCAGATACTCAGTTGTAAAGGGTTTCTGCAATATTTCCTTCCTTGGAGATCACAAACTTGCGTTTTAGTGTTGGGAATTGCTATGATAAAATAACTGTTAGATTAATTATTAATTGTGGAATAGACATAATCATATTACAATTTTTATTATATAATTGTACATGGGGGTGACAATTCGTGTTGATGGGTCGTGTTCGTATCGTGTCAATGTATAGATTATGTCAATATTCGTCATTTGAAGCCGACACAAATAATAAATGTGTTAACATTATTATGGCTTGGCCATTTATTAGGTGTTAGGCAGTTGACACTAATATGACCATTAATTTGATTATTTAAAATAATAAATTATAAATTAATTATTCATCATGTTTAACACAAATAACCTATTAAATTTAACAATATTTATTGTTTTATTATTTAATTGGCGAATTATAAATTAACAATATATTTTAATACAAATAACTTATTAAATGATTATTAATTAATATAATAGTGCAGAATTGATTAAGTCAAATTTGTGTTAGGCGAGTTAGCACGAATATATTATTTATTAACGTGTTGAGGCGAGATTGACGATAGCAATGCAACCTTGATTATCTCCAGCCAAAACCCCTGGCCAGAGTGTTGGGTTTGGTAACTAGGTAATTCACGTCTCATGTATAATTTTGTCAATCCTAATTGTATATGTTAATTATAAGTCATTTATGAGATGATTTAATATTAACTAGTTATGGACCTATGGTTCTATATTCTCTTTTGTTGTGGTAAGTTCATTGGACCAAAACCTAAAGATCAAGTGACAAAAGCAAGAGCTAACAAACTAAAGAAAAATGATAAATGAAGGAAACTTATTGAGTTTGGTTGCCTCCTAAGAAGCGCTACATTTTTAGAGTCCAGCTTGACTCTTCAAACTACGAAATGGATAATGATCTTTGCATTCATGCTTCCCTAAGATGGAGTAATTGTGGTCATGTAGCTATTTAGCACATTGTCTTCTATGCTTGCGTGCTCTTTTTCCATAATGGTTGCTTTTTCATTCTCATCCAATGCCCATATGATTTCATTCACCTCTAAAATATATGGCATTTTCTCACTTTCCAACTCTTCATGCACATTTTCCCAAAGGATCATCCCCTGGAATTAGCTTCTCCACTTCCTTTCTCAACATCTCCAGTTTCAGAGAAGTTTACCCATCTTCTTTCTAGCTCATCTAGATCCTTGGCATCTGCCTCAACTCTTTTTGGCTCCTCAAGTTCTTTTTCATTAATCAAGGTGATAGCCTCATAATGCTCCATATCCTCTTCTTCAGTTCACCTTAGAAGTGTTAGGCAAACTCCCTTGTTGTTATTCAAAAAGCATTTTAGCTATTTGGCCCATTTGCACCTCTAAGTTTCTTATTTGAGCTTAATGATTCTAGTGGCTAGTCCTTGCATCATTCATGAACTAAGCCATGGCTTCCTCAAGGTTCAGCTTCTTCTCTTGTGGAGGTTGGGGTGCTAACCGATTTTGGAAGTTTGTTCTGGCCTCATTCATGAATTGGGTGTGACATTAGCCAAGTTGGCCATTGCCTCTTCAAGATTCAACTTCTTCTCTTGTAGATGTTGGGGAACATTTGGATTTGTGTTCCATGAGAGGTTTGGGTGATGTTGCCATCTAAGATTGTATATGTTTTGAGTATAGGTTATGATGTTGATGATTGTAGTTACCCCCATACTGAGCCTGCCCCATAGGCATACATGGGTTCCAACCTTGATATACCACCCTTTGATGTCGACCATAAGCTAGTTGATTACTTTGTAGTTGTTGAGTTGGGAGAGCCATTTGAGTTGATAAATTATTGAAAGAATCCATTGTGAATCAACTCCTACAAAAAAAAAAAAGTAAATCCAAAGTAAAATAGAAAAGGAAAATAAAACAAGAATAAAAGAAATAAAATAAGACTAAACTATATCCAAAGTAGAATCAAGATATTTCGAATCAATATTAATAGAAAAACATAATCCTTGACAACGATGCCATAAACTTGTTAGGCGTGATATGTGCTTATAAAATATGTGCCTAATGATGCGCAAGTGCACATGTTGTTAACAAGTAATAAAGTGATAAGTGAGTATCGTTCCCACCAGAATTGATCTATTAAGTACCAATTCTAATCTAGCTTTAACTCTATTTGGATGGACAAATCTAGGTTGAAAATCAAAATAAGAAAATCAAGCATGCAAAGATTAACCTAACTTATCAACATAGACTCAAGACTCAAGAAAGAAACAAGAAAACCTAAAAACCCTAGGGCATAGATTTCACCAAAAAAAAAAAAAAATCCTATTTTAATCTTCTAGCTCAATCAATCAATGTTTATTTCCTATGTTGATGGTGATTTTCTCTAATGTAATTACTAATCTTTCTCAAGCATCAACAACATATCCCAAAAGACAAGCTATCCACATCTTTATGATAATTGTGAATCTTTGGAACTCATTAAGTACAATAAATCATAAAACCACACCTAATCTCGTGAGTACCTCTATCCCATGACAATCAAATGGCATTTCATCTATGGTATAACTCAATAATCACTTCTCAATCTCACATTAAATCACAAATCATGCAAATAATGGACAGTTGCTCACAAGCATTAAGCGAAGAATGAACTACTCAACATAGATGTGAAAATAATACATACATCAATCCATTGAAATTAGGAGGGTTCATACATTAATGTCTTGGCTACATCTTAGCCCTAGGAAAATAACCTAAAATATTCTAAAACAAAAGGAAAAGGAAAAGAAAAAGAAAAACAAAGAAAAAAACATCACAAAAATAAAGAAGAAACTAAGGCTTAAAAATGGTTAGTGATTGTCTCTGCGATCTCTCGTCAAAGCGCGCCTCCAAGAGCCGTCTCCAAAACTCGAGCTCCTCTCTAGGAGCCCTTGGGTGTCTCCACCCAAAAGAAATTCCTTTAAAAACCCTACAAAATTTATTTTATAGTCTCCCTTGAATTTAGGCTCAAAATGGACCAAAATCAACAAATTAGCAAGTTGGGCCCAATTTCCACACAAATGCCTATTAGTGTGCTACCCTGTGGAGTCCTCTACCATGCATTTGCATGGTAGCTTGCTCCATGTTGCCCTGTTTTAATTTTTTTCGACTTCCTGAGGCCATATCTCGATCATCCGAACTCCAAATTAGGAAAACTTGGGATATATGGAAAGCTTGTGAAGTCTAGAATGCATCTATAACAGGAGGAGAGCCATGAGGGATCATCATACAAACTAAAAATTGAAAAGACTTTCTACATGCTTAATTTACTTATTTTTTGCTTCATTTTTCATTCTGTTTTTGCTTGTTAGCTTCAAGGATGACCTAAACACAAAAATTTGAGATTAGGGACATAAACACTTATAATTATCATGATTTTTTTAAAACTCATTAAGAACAAGATAAAATGATTGTTTACAACACTCAACAATACCTAATCCAAGCATGCTAGCTGGCTTAGATGCGTGCCCAAAACTTGTTTAAATCAGAAGCGATCTCTTATTGTGAGGGATCGATCGATCATTTTAGTTAGTTTTACTTTTAGTTTTCTTTTCTCTATAGCTTTCAGCTCTCAGTGTAGTTTAGATTCAATTTTGAATAAAGTTCATGTTTTCATCATTTTCTTTCACTTTCTAGTTGTCCAAACATGGCTAAAGAGTTTGGAATCTATGTGTAACACCCCAAACTTCGTACCAAGGACGTTAACGTCCATTCACATAAAGGGCTCTAAAACCCCACATGTAAATGACACATTTAAACTTTCTGCTTATGAATCTTGTTTATCCTGAATATGCTTACAAGATAAACTAATTTCGTAAAATCGAGAAATCTTCCAATAACATAAAACCTTCTAAAGTATAACAAAATGTCATTAAACCAAAATCTCCCAACAATATAAAATTTTTGAAAACTAATTTTCTCTAAACGTAACATTCTAGCAACATAAAATTCTTCAAATGAAAATTTACAAACATTTAATCCCAGAGCATTAAAGTAGTCCAACAATCCTAAGTCTTTCCAACAAACACCAACTCAAAATAGTTCTTAACTTTCATCCATGCCTACCCCAAAATCACTCATCACCAAATTCTAAGGTACTTGAAAATGATCAATAATAAGAAGTGAGCTAAAAGCCCAATAAGGAATGTTAATACAGTTTTATGGATCAAATATTTTAAAATTCACAAGTGGAAATATAACATATTTTCTTTCCTCATAAAATCTCATAAAATCTTTCGATTGCAAATAAATAAGATATAAATATATTCCAAACCGATGTTCATCATATTTCATGTTTCTCAAACAATCTCATATCATAATCAAATCCACAAATATTTTAAAACACGTACTCATTGTTCTCAAAATATTTGTTTCAAATAAAATGTCAACTATTCCAACTCGTTTACGAGGGCCATTTCAAAACGCGTATACCCTTGGTTCTCAAATATATTTGTTTCAAATAAAATGTCAACTATTCTAATACGTTGACAATAGTCGTATTTGTCAAGTTTATACTCATTGACCGAGGCCATATTTGTCAAGTTTATACCCATTGACATGGGTCATATTTGTCAAGTTTATACCCATTGACATGGGCCATATTTGTCAAGTTTATACCCATTGACCGATGTCGTATTTGTCAAGTTTATGACGAGGTCATGTTGTCAAATTATGCTCGTGGCGGTGGTCATATTTGTCAGTTATACCCGGTGTGAGGGCTATATAAATAAGTCGTATTTCTTCATGTTTCCAATTTCACAAAATACAAAGGTGTATCTCCATAACTTTCAATGTTTACCATAAACATTCTCAAATTCATTTTGCATACAAAACACATATTTGATCCATGCATCTGATTTAAATAAATAGAAAATTCTAAAACTCATAATCACATATACTAGCAAAATATTTTGTTTTGTAGGAAAAGTTACATTAATCATCGTTACCTGATATTCCAAGATATTAGCAAAACCAAGAAGCCTCAAAAGAGTCATAAATCACCTGAATAATATGAACAATATCCTATTAGATAAAAATAATATTTTCCTCGCACTCATAGGTTTTATATCTCCTATTTTTCTTTTCTAGGAATCCAAAATATTTAAACCTAAAATCTCAAAAGCTCTTTAGCTTGAGAATTTAAAATAAATTAGGGTATTTTCCCAAAATCCTTAACATCACCAATTTTCTAAATCTATCAATTCCTTAAATCCCCAAAATTAGGGATTTTTCCATAAAACATGATTTTGGTTGAAATCCTTAAATCTCTTATGAGCAAATGATTCTTTGTAACTTGTAGGGAACCCTTTAGGGTTTCAAATCTAAAACTTGGTAGCCTAATACTCACCAAAACACATCAAATACCCATTCCTAAACAAATTTATCAACACTATGTCTTTCTTACATTTCTAGGGTTTTATATTTAAAAGTTTAGGAAACCCTAAGTTTTCAAATCTAAGATTCTAAGAGTTTGAAAACTAACTCAAATATATCAAATATCACACATCAAACTCAAACCAAGATTCTTGATTCTATGCATTTCAATCATTTCTAGGGTTTCAAATCTAAAGTTTTAGAAATCCTTTAGCTTTCAAATCTAGACTTTTAAAAACCCTGACTACAAAAAAAAAAAAAAAAAATCAAAGGGGAAAAGATATACTTACTTAGGATTGAAGTTGTTGAGCGCGAAATCTACAGCTTTTGAAACCAACTGCTTTTCTCTTACTTCTGTGTCTTTAGAAAATAGAAATGAATAATGGGTCGTAAGTTGGAAAATTTGGCTTTTATATTAAAACCAATTGCATTTTCGCCGAAAGCCCACTTCATCTTTTAAAAATTGCAAAACAAACCCTCTTCTTTCTTTTCTTTGGTTTGTTAGAAAATTAGGGGTATTACATGTCATGGCTAGCTAAGCACCTTGTTCTCAGTTGAAGAAAGAGCGGAAGGTATTCAGGAGCAGTCAAACTGTTGATCTCCATGACTATACAGATCTCATCGGTAATCCAGTGGATTCTGAAATTCATAGCTTTTTTACTTTCCTCTGAAAAATTCGGATGCTGAATACGTTTTATTCTTTGTTGATATTCCAGATGCTTATTGCTAGATCTGTTGTTTTTGTTTAGATATTGCGTAGGATCCATCCAGAATGTGTAAGGGAGAAATTTGGTTTAACTGAACACCTAATTCTGATTAAGATTGTTAGTTACAATTGAATTGAAGAACAATGTTTTATCAAATCTAATATGTTGGTTGCTTAGGACTGACCACATCTTCTCATTCTGTTTTTTATTTTAATAACTTAGTCAATTGTTTGTTCCTAAATTTTAGATAATAGTTACTTTGTTCAGTCATGCCTTAATTCTAGGAGCCCATCTCTACTTCAGTTTTTTTAAAGTTTTTAAATATAAGCTTCTTCAGCAACAATCGTATCAATTTCCTGAAATTTCCAGAAAGTACTCTGCTTTCATTTCTTTTCAGATTTTCGTTTTCTCTCATTTTGGACCAACATAATATGGGTGTTCACAATCGACATTGATCAGTTGTGTTTCATGTGATGAATCAAAGGCTTGGTTTGATGCTTCTAAAGATCTGACAGAATTCCGAAGACTAGGACATTCTCCATTTTTTATTCACTTTAATTAGCATTTCCAACTATAGATCTGATTCCAAACCACAAAAATCTTCAAATTCTGTTTTATAGTTTCTCTTTGTGAATATTTCTACGAGTGACAATAGATTTGTTCATAATTTTGAGAATAAATAATCAGTAAAACTAGATTAAATCAATCACACTGGTCACAGTGGATGATCGAACATCTCTATACTGCTATAATTTCTGTTACACAAATCCTTTGACCAAATAGAAACTACTAAGCATAAGTGTCCAGGCATAAATGTATCTTGATTGCAAAATCAAGTGGTAAAAAATGGCGTTGTTGCCCCGAGGATTTGGTGTCTGATTTGATTTGATTTGTGTTTTCCTATTTGTTTATTTTTAGATCCTTATTTCTTACTTTTTCTTTCTGATTATCTGTTTTTTCTTTTTCTCTAATTTTAGTTTTGGTAGTTTGTTTGTCTTGTTTTTGTTCTATTTTACCCTACTTGTTGTTCTGTTTTGAAGTTCAGGATTTCAAATGTGTATGACACATTGGGCAATAGACTTGTAAGGATGATGATATCGACTATACTCTGCCAATGTCTATCTAAGAGTCAATCTTGTTGAACAAACAATGGATTATCTTCACGAAGGAGAGCACAGTGCTCCAGTTCAGGAAGAACCTCAACAAAATGCTCACTGTTCCATGAGAGATCACATATATATATCCTCCAATGATGAGTGCTCCCTCATGTTTCGCACCTTTGCAAGAGCATATGGTGATCAGACCTTATCTTGTGCATTTTTACCTATCTTCACTGGTGCTAATGGTGAAAATCTGTATGTTCACATCAAAGATTTTGATGAAGTTTTCCATGCCTTTCAAGAAGGAAATGTTCCTAAAGAGGCCTTTAAGATGAACTTTTTTCCCTTCACTCTGAAGGATAAAGCCATGACTTGGCTTAGGCCGAGGTTCCAGCTCACACAACTAGAAACTTGAAAAAGCAAATTTCCAATTTCATTGCTAAAGACAATGAGAAATTTTACTCCTGTTGGGAGAGATTCATGGAGGTAGTGCATGCTTGTCCTCAAATGAAACAACTCCTTGAAACGATGTGAGGAGGAGACTTCATGAGCAAGAGCCCTGAAGATGCTTTTGACTTCCTAAACTATGTAGTAGATGTTTCTATAAGTGGGATGAACCTCATGAAAGAGCTCGGATGAAGTATACATTACCATCTTCCTCCAAGGGTGGAATGTACAACCCTTAAGGATGAGATTGACCTCCAAGCTAAAGTAACCTTGCTGTCTAGAAAACTACACGAGCTAGAAATAAGGGGAATTCATGAAATTCAAATTGTCTCTGAACCTATAAAGAGGATGCCTATCTGCACTCTCTGCCAATCAGCTAATCATTTAGTTTCCGAATGTCCCAGAATATCAGCTGCCAAAGAGATTTTCAAGGAACAAGCCAATGCCGTGGGGAATTTCAAGCAACCACATAACAATCCTTATGCTAATACTTACAACCCTGGTTGGAGAAATCACCCAAACTTTTCATGGAGAAACAACAATTGTGAACCTCAATACAATGCGAGAAATGACAATGAGCAGGGTCCTGTCCAATCTAGTGCTATTCAGGAGGTCATTGGTGGACTGAAAGACATCAATCAGTAGCAAACTCAAAGGAGTGAGCAAGTTGAAAAAACAGTAGACAGGAAGTTGGACTCTTTTCAAGAAAATTTATCTCAAAAGATGGACAATATGCAGAATGTTTTTTCCAAATTCACATCCATTCATGCAATACAAGAGAAGGGGAGGTTTCCTTCTTAACCTCAACCTAATCCAAGGAATGTAAATACTGTGATGGAAATCCTGAATCCTCATAAGGAAGAAGTTCAAGCTGTTATGACTGTCAGGGGTGGAAGAGAGTTGCATCCAGTGCAAGAGCCAATTGTAGAAAGAGACAGAAGCCTGGAAAAGGAAAAGAAACTTCACAATCCTCAACCTCCTACTGAGGAGAAATTGAGTGACCCTCCATCAGTGAAGAAGAATACTAACGATAAAGTAACAATTCTTGGCAGCCACGATAGACTGCAGGTTCATGGAAAGAAGTGGAAGATGTGCCTTTGTCACCTCCTTTTCCTAAGGTTTTACAAGGGAAGAAAACCAAGACTAGTCCAGTTGAAATTCTAGAGATGTCCAAGCAAATGAGACTATATTCCATTGCTGGATATGATAAAGCAGATGCCCCCATATGCCAAGTTTCTAAAAAATCTTTGTACGGTGAAGAGAAGCTGAATATCAATAAAATAGCATTTCGAACTAAGCAAGCGAGTGTTATCATTGAGAAAAAAACTCTTATGAAGTATAAAGATCCTGAATGTCCTACAATCTCAGTGAACATCAGTGATTCTTATGTTGAGAAAGCTCTACTTGATCTAGGAGCAACACATTCTCTGTTTACAAGCAATTGGACTTGGGAGAATTGAAGCCTACAACTACTATTCACTCTTTGGAAGATCGCTTTATTAAAATTCCAAGAGGAATGGTGGAGGATATACTCATTCAAGTGGATAAGTTCTATTATCCAGTTGATTTTGTAGTCCTGGATACCGAACCTATGCAATCTGGTATAAATCCGGTGCCCATTATTCTTGGAAGACCTTTCTTGGCCACAACAAATGCTCTCATTAACTGTAGAAATGGATTAATGCAGCTAAGCTTTGGGAATACGACTCTAGAGTTAAATATTTTCCACCTTTGTAAGCAGCTTGGTTCAAGTGATTATGATGAACAAGAGGTTGTATGCTTGATTGGGCAAGTAGTTGAAGAAAATTGGTCAGATTTACAAAAATGGAAAGCTGAAGAAAACCTTTTGGTAGACCAATCTGAGGGTAAAAATCTTGTAGAGAACATCCCCAAGTTAGCAAAGACCATATGGGAACCTAAGACAGTGTTGAAGATGCTGAACAGCTATAGCAACCTTGTTCCTGAAGAGCTTATATATGCCTATATACCTTGAGAGTGATCAATTCCCTATTGCGATCTCCTCCAAACTTTTGAGGCTGTGTTTGGTACATTGGAACGAAGAATGAGAATAAATAACCTTTTTCCTTTCTTATTTCTCATGGAATGGAATTAATAATTTGATTTCATTCCCGATGTTTAGATTAGTTTAAGAATCTTACATGTAAATGATTGTTTATTTCCATTCCAATATTGTTTGGTAATGCTAGGAATTGGAATGAAAAATATACAAATTGACAATAATATGCTATCACATGATTTTAAGTCATTTTTATTTCATTTTAAATAATGAAGTTCTATAGTTTTTTTACTAAATAATAAGATTAAACAAATAATATGTAATTTTGAATAATCATAAAAAATCATATAACTCTATGTACCAACATTTATAAGAAAATACATTCTTAATGTAACCAAGAAAAAGGAAAAGGTAAAAAACATACAGTTTGGAAACTTGTCTAGCATTTATAAAATTTTATTTGACTTTTATCCATATTAAAAAAGATAATTATAACTATACATAAAATTAGGGACAAAATGATAATTTTGAGTTTTTATATAATGTCAAGTTTTTTTGTTATTTTGGAATTAATAGAAATATAACTAATTATTTAATTTAATTTAGAGCTAATAAAAATACAATTATATTTTTGGATGATTATCTCTATATTTATGTTTCCTAAATTTTCTATTATGAAATAACATATTTTCAAATATTTATTCATGAATTATTTTGCAAGAATCAATGCGTCAAACTTGAGAGAAGTTAGAAATTTGGGATATAAGAAGTAAAATCTAAAACTAAAATATTAAATTGAAGTTAGAAATGGGGAATCAAAATACCGGTTATGTATGATGAATCAAAATTCCACTTAGAAATAGGAGTTTGTTTCGACGGAATCACTTTTGACTCTGTTCCTATTTTATAAAACTTATCCAATCATATGAATAACGAAGAAATGGAATGAGATTTCATTTCTTATTATCCATTCCCTTGTACCAAACGCACTCTCATAGTATTAAAAGGTTTTACTCTTGAACACTTTGAGGAAACACAAGGGAGCTATTGATTGGTCTATCAGTGATTCGAAAGAAATCAATCCTTTGGTATGCACTTAATGTCAATAAGGATTTAGATATCAGATTTTCTAATCGAAAAAAGAAAGTGAATTTCCAACAATCTTCATATTTTAAACTACAATATAAATAGTGAACTTTAAATCGATAAATTAAACAAAAATATCAATTAACTTTAGACCAAATACCACCTAAATCTTGAACAGGAATTTAGGCCGCACCTAATTTTGAAATTTCAGATATTTTGAACTTGAAGAAAAGAAATTGTCATTGGACGATAGCTCAGTGACACCTAAAAGCTGAATTTAAGATCACAACTTCATTAGAAGCCTTTGCTGTTCAATTTCATTAATTAATGAAATAACCTTTTCACTTTCTTAAATATATCTTGTTTTATTATTTTATTTTATTTTTCTCATCTCTTGTGCAAAGAGGTGGTAAAGTTTCAAAGTATAACGTATTTTCTTAATTTAAGTTACTATAATCATATTTGGATCAAATAATCACCTTTATAACCGGTTTAGGAAATTAATAAATTGTAGATTAATTTATATATGTATATAGTTTAAATTAATCTATTTTATGTCACGAGTCCTAGCTCAAGAGCTAGGATGGGTATAAAAAGGGGGAGTCTAAGATTTGAATCTCAGTGGGATAAATTTGTGAGAAACTGAATACTATGATATAATTCAAAGTGAATATTAATTAGCTAGTTATAGCTATAAATTATTTACATTAAGATCTGACTCAAATGGTAAAAGTGTAAAAAAGGCTATAAAAGATCCATGATCGAATTCTTGTAAGAGGATTTACTACAAAGAATATACAAAAGTGAATAGATGTTAAAATATGATAAATTATTAAATCTATATTTTTTGATAAATAGTTGGAGTAAGTTAAAACTATGATGTATTTAATATAATCAAAGGTTTAACACAAATTTTATGAATCAAATCAATTAAATACTAAACAAATGAGAGTAAAAACAATACTATCAAATACAGAAAATACAAGAGCTAGCAATTAATCAAATAATCCCTTGCCCATCCAATAATAATAATCCAACCAATATACTGATCAGAAGGGAAGAAATGATAAACACAAATATGTATTTGCCTATCAGGGAAGAACTATGAAGACAAATTTGTATATATGCCTATGTATAGAAAATAACAATCTCTGTCTATGTCCTCAGAAGCAAGCATCCAATACACAGCAGCAACACAAGGCAGCACAACTGCACATCAAAATCAAATTCATTACTCTCCATGAATAATACTAAATATAAATACTTTTTTTTTCAAATTAAGTGTAAAATATTTGTTGTCTAACAATTCCATGTTTTTTTCTTGAAAATAATTCATTTTCACGAAAAATGATCTATAATCCATTTTGGATAAAAATAGCCTATAACCCATTTCATGGATTTAGATTAAATGGAGAAATGCATTTACATTAAATGGACAAAAATACTCTTCTCCATTCATGTATTTAGGTTGTCTCTTGGTTATTTTGGAAGAAAACAAGAAAAAAACAGGAGGATCAAAATTTTAAAATTGGGTTTTCAAAGGTTCTTTCCATGGAATCACCCTTCCAATACTAGGAAAAGAAACTAGAAAACAAAAATAATGAAAATCAGGGAGAAACATGTAGAGGTTTTGACATACCATCCTTTCCAGAAGCCATGCCCCTGGACTGGTTTCGGCTGGTGGAGGAATTTTGGGGAGTTGGAGGGCATCTCCCATGGGGTAGCCAGCTGGGGGCGGCGCAACGTATTGTCCTGGTGGGTACGCTGTGGATGGCGGCGGAGGATACATTTCTGCAACAACAACATTCATACCCATATTATAATCAATCACTTCCTTCACTTCCCCCTCCATTTTCATTCAATCTAAATCCCTAGCATAAAATTAACCATATAAACTGTGGAAAAAGAAAAGAGATCGAGAGAAAAAAAATATACCAGGAGCCTGATGCGAGTTACTCATGTTTCTGAATAGAAGAAGGCACAAAGAGATCAGCAACTATGAAGAATGAGGAGGAAGATATTGAATACTGGGTTATGACTTATGGAGGAATGCAACTCTCCCTATTATATAGAAACCAAAGAAGGTGGTGGAACAGTTTCACTCGAACTAGAAAAAGGAAACAGACGAGGGCAGCTAAAACGCGTAAAAACTTTATGTTGTTCACACTTTACACGCCAGCAGGCAACACCGTTTCCTTTTTTTGTTACTCCGCGTGGGCGTATACACGCGTGCTATGAAGTTTGAACCTTTTAAGGAAACTTCGTCTTATATTCATTTAAGGGAGTTTTAAGACAAATAGGTTATTTTTTTAAAAATTTGTAAATATATAAGATTGGCAAAATAATGTTATTTAGTGAGTTTAGAAACTCTGTCGGTATACACATCGAGTAATAATATAGTCATTGGCTGGTATTAAATCTTAAGTAAATGTTGCCGCAGATGCTCTACTTAGCGCTAGTTTGGTTTTCAAACTATTTTTGTATTTTTTTTTTTTATAATTTGTATTAATTTGGGACAAGACTCGCTTTAAGGTATATGAAACCTTTCTAATGATATAATGGGGGTGTTTGATTGAGCTGATACGGATTAGGGGTGTAAACGAGTCAAGATACTCGAGTTCGACTCGTAAAATACTCAAATTCAACTCGGAATTAATCAAGTTGAACTTGAGTAGCTTGTCGAGTCGAGTTCGAGTATTACAATGCCTGATTCGAGTTGTTCGCTAGCTTAATCGAGCTTTACTATTTTATTAATCGAGTTGAGTTCAAATATAATTATTTATTAATTTTTTAATTGATTACTTTTATAAATTCGGCTTTCGGGTGCTTCGACTATTTTTCAAGTTGAGTTTTGAACATGTGAAAAAAAAAACTCAATCGAGTTTGAGTTGAATTTAGACTTTGAGTTTTTTAATTGAGTCGAACTCGAGCTTGGCTATGGATTGACTCAACTCGACTCGATTACATCCCTAATTGGGACAACATTCACCATCAATAAGTTCTTATATGTTGCTTTGCAAAGATTCTTGCTATTCATAGTTGATCAGGGCTAAACATTTTTTTGAGAGTAACCAAAAATATTTTCATTACTTTAAATGAACATGGAGAGAGGTTCTTCCTTCTTTCCTCATTGATGTTTTGATCCGTTCTTATTAAAATATCAAAATTCCTTAATTTTATTATCCTTCTCTCCCTATTAATGTAATTTTAAAATTTTTTATAAATTTTATAATTTATAAATTATATGAAATGTCACAATTTTTAAAGTTATAAATTATTTCATATTATAACCATAAAAAAATATGTATTATAAAAATTTATAACCATATATAATTTTTATGAAATAATATTATTTATGGTTAAATTTTATAATTTAATATTATTTGTTTACTTATGAAATAATATTATAAATTTATCCATAAACTATAAATACATAAAATATTATAAATTTTATTGGTTATAAATTTATAAAATTTATTCATGGTTGTATGAAACAATATGTCAAATTAATCCCCATAAAAAATAATATATGAAATAAATCATATTTTTATAGTTATAAATAATATTATTATTTATTTATGTTTATAAACATAAATAAATTTTTATTTATGAAATTATAAATAACTATAAATATGAAATTTATTTCTTAAATTTATAAATAATATTATAAGAATATAACCATAAAAATTTCATAAATTTATAACCATAAATTTATGTATGAAATAATATTATTTATGATTAAAAAAAATTTTATTTCATATTTTCTTATTTATGGTTATAAATTTTTATAATTTCATTATTTTTTAATTTTTTGTCTATTTGTTGTACATATGCGTACATTGTTTTTTATATTTCTTTACCATTTCTATATATATAATTAACCTTTAATTGGTTATTCTACAAAACATTACTTTATAATCACCTACCAGCTACCAACTATTAGTACCAACTATCATATATCCGCAAAACCAAACAACCTAATATTGACTTATGAAGCTTGCAAACGGTGTTCGTAGTACCCACGTCTATATTTGATTAGAATTAAAAAAAAAATCATCAAACCTCAATAGGCTAATTCGAAGAACGAGAAGTTGCAAGTCATTTTTAGTGCATATCTATCCTTTGCAGGCTGCCCAAGAATAGAGAAGGAAATGATGTTAGAAATTTTGGTGAGGTTAACAATTACAAGTTTCTATCTTTTACCCATCTCAACCGTCTGACTTTATGTAGGATCACCAAATGACACTAAAATTTAAACGAAATATAAGCAACACAAGTGGGAGCACTAACAAAGAGACAAGTTGAAATTGAAATAGAGAACGAATAAGACAGTATAATTTACATGAAAGGAGGAGATAACATTATTGTGTCTATACAGTGATGACAAGAACTAACACCTTAGATTCTCCTTCTAGGTTTGCTTTCCTCTTTTTTGAGTTTTCGTCATAGTGGGTCATAAGGTCTTTCTGTACTGCACTACCAGAGATCAGATCTAATAGTCCTATTTTTCTTCTTTCTTTTTCACTTCCCTCTTTCTTTTTTCTCTTTCCCCTTTCTGTTTGGTTTTTTGTTTTTTTGTTCACGTTTTTGGAGGAGCTACCTACACTTGCTTGCGTTGTGCCTTAATCCTTTCATTTCTCCCGACCCTTTTGTCTCTAAGTTGGACCCCAGTAGTTCACCCCTCGTCCCAGGTAGTCGATGATGGTACGAAAAGGTTTGTCGAGGATCTTAAGGGGAATCATCTGAGTCTGTCTCGCACCAAGACAAGGGGGAGTTCCTCTTCCAAAGTGGAGGGCACGCAAACTCGGGTGGATACGGATGGTGTCATAACGTGGCTCCAGCCTGGTCGAGATGCCCGTCCAAACGAGTTATGGGAGAAATTCTCCTTCCTCTGTTTCAGGTAGTTTCTCGTCATTTGGGCCCCAAGCGGTCCCTCCACAGGGAGGACCAAGGGAGGCACAACTTCTCCTATTGGCCCAAAATTCACTTCACTGAGGGGTTAAGGCTTCCCTTGCCAACTCTGGTGCACCAATTCTTCCATTATGTCCGAGTGCATCCTGTGCATATGCATATCAATGTTAGATGGACCTTCCTCGGGGTTTCAGTTAAGAACCGCCGACATGGTGGCCGTCTGGGCTAGAGGAGGTTCTCTATTTTTACACCTTGAAGAGATAGCACTAGAAATTACTACTTCGTGGTCGACGCCCAACCACTGTAGCTTGTCGTCAACTTGCCCGACACAAGCAAGAACAAGCCACAAGGGAACATAATGATCTTCAGCACGTCGTGTTATGCCAAAGACCCCATGCTTAGGAAGTATAAGATTAACTTGGACCCCGAGTCAGGTTGGGCACGAAGACCCCTCGCTAATCCCTTTTTGTCTCCTCTTTGTCCTTTTTTTATTTTTTTATTTTTTGCTTAGTTGTGTTTTGGCACGCAAGTGCGGGAAGTTGGTGGATGACATTTCCCCTAGCTAGCTCAACCTCCTAGTGTGCACTCGTAGATTTCCAACTTTCGAGCGAGATCATAAGAAGCTGTTAACTCCCAAGAACTTCGAGAGCTTATTGAAAACCCTAAGGACTTCATCCCTTAGGAAGTCGCGAGGTTTAACTACACTGGTTTGGAAAAAGCTCGGTCGAGGGACCTCCATTTGAGGAGGTTCATTAGGTGCGCCGAGGTAGGGGGTGTCGAGGACAAGCTGTCCTGCGAGGGTATGGCCCCCAACGATGACTTAGTGAAGAGGTTCCCTCTTATCCCCTCGGTAGGAAGAGGGGAGGCTCTATACACGAGCATGGTGCCCTACCTTAGAAGAAGCACAAGGATTCGAGCCTATGGCCGGTGCTCCCCTTAAGCCGAAGGAGATTTTGCCCCCTCCTAAGGAGCTGACCCTGGCGAAAGGGAAGGGTAAGGTTAGCGGAGTAGACGAGTCCTCTTATGTCAAGATGGAGTTAGGGCACTCTACATTGTTTGGGTTGGTTCTCACTTGTACGGAGTCAGAATCTTACACCGTTCCCTTTTTTGGGTTCCTTACTCTATGAGGAATGTTCTAGCAGTTTAAAATTTTCTCAATGGCTGAGACAGGTTAGGGAAGCTGAATCGGTCGGTTCGTCGGGTTTTTTGAGGGTAGTCGATTTCAATTTAGTGAAGCCCATGACGCTGTGATTCAAGCCCATTCATGATTAGTGTAGGGCTATGTTTAGAGATGCGAAATGGGGTTTATTTCATATTCATGTTGGTCCATTTTGGTTAAGAATTAGGGTCTATGTGGGTCAAAGGTGGTTAATTCTGCATAATGTCTGATGGTATTTTGTCGAGGCTGATTCTTTGTGATAAATTGGCATGGTTTTATAACTGAACAAGTGGTGTAGTAGCAATGTCTTGTTTCTCATGGCTTCCCTTGCTTTTTATATTTGATTTTGAGAGATTGTTGTATGACTGAAATATGTGACTAACCTTCCCCTGGAGCGCATGGCTAGGGACCATAGGTATGTGCTTTGATGTTGGATAATGGAATTCACGTGAATACTTGGTGCTGCGTTTGCCATACATACTTGATGCAACTTATTGGCCCAACTTCTTATGCGGCGCATATTTGAGACCACAGTATGTGCCTTTGGTTATAATTTGTTGAGATTAAATGTATGCTAGATGCCACCAAGTTTATGTGATTCATGTCGTCCGTCTAACCTAGGTGGTTAACAGATCTTTGACCCATATTCTCCTATGTGCTCAATTCATTAATAGAGACCAAGTCCTGGGCTTAGAGGGGTGCTACCTCACATGAGGTACCTTCCCAATAGGTAACCTGATCCCTAGAGCCAGACTCATGTTTCGCAAACCGTTTCTTCATGACTGGAGTCATTAGAGGTTTTTATTCTTGATTTTCCTCATAATAAATAAAAATAAAAAGTAAGTGACGACTCCAAACAAAACCGTTCCTCCTGGGGATGGATTTTCCCAAAACTCGAAAACCTTTTTCATTTTCTTTCTTTTTAAAAGCGAGTCGTGTTGGCCCGTGGAGCGAGTAGGGTCATGTACTCAGGTAGATGATGCCCACTCGACATATGGTGGCTCACGTAGGCGTGTGCCCGAACCTGAATGAAAAATCTTGGTTTAAGGAAGCAGTGGAACTTTGTTCAAGAGAAAGATTATTAGGTGTGCATCCAAAGCCTCACAATGTCTCACATCGATTAGAAAAATTAATGTGAAGACTTATGAGTATATAAACATGGATAACATCCGAGTGGTACGAGGCCTCATGTTTAACATCCGAGTGGTACGAGCCCTCTTGGAGAAAAACCCAAAAATAAAACCATGAGGCTTCTACCGAAAGAGGACAATATCATGGGACAAGTCCATAAGCTTTCCCAATAATTTGGTATAATCAAAGTTTTTCCAACACAAATTTTGTGTCAAAATCAATCAATACTAAACAAATGATAGTAAAAACAATAACACCAAGCGCACAAAATACAAGAGCCGACAATTAATCAATAATCCCTTGCTCATCCAATAATGATAATCCAAACTCTACACTCATCAGAAGAGAAGAATGATAAACACAAATATGTATATGCCTGTCAGAAGGGAAGAATGATAAAGACAAATAAGTATATGCCTCTGTATAGAAATTAACAATCTCTGTCGATGTTCTCAGAAGCCGCATCCAATACACAACATAGCACAAGGCAGCACAACTGCACATCAAAATCAAATTCATCACTTTTCATGAATAATCCCAAAAATAAATACTAGGACTTCTTTGTTTACAGATTTTGAAAATTGTTTTTTATTTTGAAAAAATAAAAGAGAAAAAAAAGACTTTTTAATTCTAAAAAAGAATAACAATGAAAAAACAGAACAACAGAGATCACGTTGAGTTCATAGTTTGAAAAAAGACGAAGTACACAAAATTTGAAAAATAAGTACAATTTTCAGAGAATATGTTTAGTTCTTAATTTGAAAAACACGAAGAACACATAGATTTAAATATTAGGAAAAGAAACTAGAAAACAAAAATAATGAAAATCAGGGAGAAACATGTAGAGGTTTTGACATACCATCCTTTCCAGAAGCCATCACCCCTGGACTTGGTTTCAACTGGTGGAGGATTTTGGGGGTTGGGAGGAGCATCTCCCATGGGGTAGCCAGCTGGGGGCGGCGCAACGTATTGTCTAGTGGGTACGCTGGATGCGGCGGAGGATACACTTCTGCAACAACAACATTCATACCCATATTATAATCAATCACTTCCTTCACTTCCCCCTCCATTTTCATTCAATCTAAATCCCTAGCATAAAATTAACCATATAAACTGTGGAAAAAGAAAAGAGATCGAGAGAAAAAAAAAAAACCTGGAGCCTGGTGCGAGTAACTCATGTTTCTGAATAGAAGAAGGCACAAAGAGATCAGCGACTATGAAGAATGAGGAGGAAGATATTAAATACTGGGTTATGACTTATGGAGGAATGCAACTCTCCCTATTATATAGAAACCAAAAGAGAGGTGGTGGAACAGTTTCCTCGAACTAGAAGAAACAGACGAGGGCGGCAAAAACGCGTAAGGAAACTTTATGTTGTTGTTCACACTTTACACGCCAACCAAAAGACACCGTTTCCTTTTTTGTTACTCCGCACGTGGCGTATGGACGCGTGCTATGAAGTATGAACCGTTTAAGGAAACTTCATCTTCTAGTCCCTAGGAGTTTCGAACAAAAATAGGTTATTTTTAAAAAAAAAATTATAAATATTGATTGAAAATTAAAATAATGTTAAGTTAGTGGGTTTAGAAACTCTTGTCGAATATCATCCAATAATGTGTAGTAGTCATTTGGCTCACGACATTGAAATTTTAAAGTAAGCCAGCGAAGCCTTTCTGCTGGAAAAAATTAGTTTGTTTTCCAAACTTTTATAATTTAACATTAATTTAGGACAAGACTAGCTTTAAGGTTTATGAAACTTATCCCCAAGATATAGAAGTGTTTGATTGGTGATCTTGATTAAGGATATAAATGGGTTAAAGCGCTCTTTAGTATAGGCTCGGCTCGTAAAATCACCGAGTGACTCGGGAGTTAATCAAGTCGGCGAAACTGTAAGCAATCGAAGTCGCGTTAAGTATCATAATACCCGATTTGAGCTGTTCATGAGCTTAATCAAGCTTTACTATATTATTAATTGAGTCGAGTTTGAGTATAATTATTTATTAATTTTTTAATTGTTTCGAGTTTTATTGAGTAGAGCTCGAGTAGCTCGACTATTTTTCCAGTCAAGTTTCAAACATGTGCAAAAAAACTCAATCGAGTTTGAGTCAAATTTAGGTTTTGAGTTTTTTAATCGAGTCAATCTCAAGCTTAGCTTTGGATCGACTCGACTCAACGCAATTACATCCCTAATTGGGACAATATTCACCCTCAATAAATTCTTATATGTTGCTTTGCAAAGATTCTTAATCAGCTATTGATAGTTGATTAGGGTTAAACATTATTTTGATAGTAACCAAAAACATTTTCATCACTTTAAATGAAAATGGAGGGAGGTTCTTGCTTCCTTCCTTATTGATGTACTGGCAAATGTTTGATATGTTCTTATCAAAATTCTTTAATTTTATTATTATTCTCTCCCTATTTGTGTAATTTTAAAATTTGTACAAATTTTATAATTTATAAATTATATGAAATAATATGAATTTTTTAAAGTTATAAATTCATTTCATATTATAACCATAAAAAATAATATGAAATTAGAAAATTATAGCCATAAATAATTTTTTATGAAATAATAGTATTTATAGTTAAATTTTATAATTTGGTATTTTTTGTTTACTTATGAAATATTATTATAAATTTAGCCATAAATTATAAATAATATGAAATATTATAAATATTATTGGTTATAAATTTATAAAATTTATTCATGGTTGTATGAAACAATATGTCAAATTAATCACCATAAAAAATAATATATGAAATAAATAATATTTTTATGGTTATAAATAAGATTATTTTTTATTTATGTTTATAATCATAAATAAATTTTTATTTATGAAATTATAAATAACTATAAATATGAAATTTATTTCATAAATTTATTTATTTATGAAATAATATTATTTATGGTGAAATAAAATTTTATTTCATATTTTCTTATTTATGGTTATAAATTTTTAATTGTTTTGTCTATTTTTTCTACATATACATATATTATTGTTTACTGAATTTTTGACACGGCTACCAAAGACTCGTCAGCCCCTGACAATGGCGTCAAAAACTTGTTGAGAACCCAGTTCTTTTTAAGGTCTAAACTTATACCACTCTTCACGAGACAAATTAATACTAAAAGCAAGTGGTATTCAACACAGGGCATTCTAGTGCCTCTCAAATTGTTATTATTATTTTTTGGTAAACTAAACTAGGCCTTGAATGTCTGCAAGTGCATAGGTTGTACAAGTAATAAAATGGATTCTGGGAGTTCGGATATCATTCCCACAGGGATCTACTTAACCGAACCTTGACTGAGTACCCTGATTACTCAAGTTCATCACTATTTGAGCTACAATTATGAGTGTAAAAATATTGAAATTAATACTGAAAATAAATATTTTTGGTTCTTTTGTTCTAATGCAATATTTTGGTTTTTCAAATAATGATAAAATTTGGAATGGGTTAATTGCATCAAATCATAGTAGGTTCCAAAAGAGTATAGTCAGATCTGATTAATTGGTCTTTGCTTAAAGGGTACTTTGGTTAGATCTTGGCTAACTTCCACAAATCTAACTTTCACACTGTGAAACACAAGCTCTCAACCAAGTACAAGTGCTCAGGTCATTACTTTTATGAAATGGGTCTCTTTAGGAAGAAATGACCCTCAAACTTAGGTTTCCATCAATTCCATGAGTTGGATGAGACTTGATCCTCAAACCAAGGTCAACAAATCTCATCCAATACAGCTTAAATCACTACCCTCTAATTAATTCACATCTTAGCTTCATGAACAGAGGTTCAATGCCTTCGAATTACAACTGCCTAACCTTCCACATTATAGGATGAATCCTAAAGAGAGAGAGGAGCTGAATAGGCAAGTAGAAGGACTTTTAGAAAGAGGTTTTGTTAGGCATAAGCAGTCCTTGTCACGATTACCGGCTTCATTGACACTAAGAAGAGATGGATCTTGGAGAATGTGTGTGGATAGTAGAGCCATCAATAAGATCACAATCAAATATAGATTTCCAATCCATCGCCTTGAGGATATGTTGGACCTATTAGCTGGTTTTAGTTGGTTCTCTAAGATAGATTTGCGTAGTGGTTATCATCAAATTTGTGTTAGGTTAGGAGATGAGTGGAAAGCGCATTTTAAAACTGAGATATGGTTTGTTTGAGTGGTTAGTCATGTCTTTTGCTTGGTTGTCTAATGCTCCTAGTACTTTCCTTAGAGTTATGATCCATGTCCCTGCTGACCTCTCATTGGTAAATTTCGTGGTGATCACTACTTTGATGACATATTGATCTATAAGTCGATCAGAAGAAGAACATTTAACACACTTATGACTAAGTTTTCTCGCTCTTCGCGGCCTTGAAACATGGTAACCTTAAGAAGTGTTCTTTTATGCAACCACATGTGCTTTTCTTAGGCTTTATTGTGACGCCCCAAAACCCGGGTGTCCGTTGACAACCTGTCAACCCGCGAAATACTCGTGGATGTCGAATAACCCGACACCACTCATGAAAACCGTCTGGGGAGTCTCCTTTATGCAGGGAGCTCTAGTCTGAAACATGTCAATTTCTGACCACCGCGGGGTCCACATGCAGTAAAATGGCCACTTGGACCCGTACCTCGAGTACTCTGATACACTATCAACTATATAACATAGTTGAGTTAAGAAATCACTCTTAATTCAAACATATATTAAGATTTACAATTTTAATACATATTTATACAAAATGAAAATACAGAAAGCCACAATCCGTCTCTTCTAAATGAGGCTGCAGTGGCCCGTGTGCTCTGTTACACTCCACGTACTGAAATAGTGATTCTTGACGGGTAGGCAAAGCCCGGTAGTGATAATTTCTACCACATGGGTTGCCCACCTAAGTGCACAAGCCACGACAAACAATCACATCCGACAATTCGAACTACTTTCGAGATGTCTGCATTACCAATCCCATGTCCAGTCGCCGCTGAGCTCACCATATGCATGCGGATAAGGTAAAATATCCTTTTTAATTTTCTTTCATGCCGTGCATACACCTAATTTTCTTAGGTTCCCCAGGGTGCGTATAAATGCGTTATGCCATTTCAAACCACACATACCAATATATCATTTTTACATATATTAACAAAATTTACATACATATGCATGTTATTTAATTCATCAATAACATCAAAATTAGCTCACTAAGCTAATTACAATTCATTCAATGAAGCACACAATTATATTTTTATATATATTCCACATCATGTTAACACATTTAATTACATGTACTAACATATTAATTCTCACACAATTCCAAACCATTCATGCTAATACAATTACATGCATGTATTAACACAATTAATTCTCATAATTCATATTATTCGGTTCTCAATCAATAACACCAAAATTATATCACATTGGCTAATTAACAAACACAAGCAATTCATTTTGAATCACTCAACATCGTAAAGAATTATTGTATAAAAATCAAGTCACTATTCGTAGCGAGCGGTGAAACCTTTCGGGTTAAGCGTTCCACGACCACAACAATGGGGATTTTCTCCACTCTATTCAAATGTTTTGAGACCCGAAAACGCGCTGTCGCCGGGCATCCCACAACATTTTGCGTGACCTTGCAAAATACTTTACAAGTGAAAAGATCCCTACCTGCCGGGTTTGAACTCACAATTAGATGCCCACCGGCGCCCTCGCGGCATAGATCGACTTGCTTTTTACTCCGTCGAGGGGGCAAGCCCCGGTCGACGACCGCAAATCTAGAGAGAAGACACACCTTCTCTTCTAAATACGGATCAACCTGTATCGATTTTTCTCTTTCAAAAATCGAGAAACTTTACTATTGCTTTATCGTATTCTCATTAACCTTTTCCATAATTCCCATCTTGTCCCATTTTCTTGATTTTCCCACATGACTTAATCTAAGCCCATCATCTCTTTCTCTCTAATCATGCGACATGTGTCACATAAGTACATGTAATGGGACTTTTGTCACATCACATGTCTTTCATGAGCGTTTTATGGCGCAAACACCGTGCCTCGAAAAGCGTGAAATTCAGTATCTCGAGGTCGATAAGGGTCGACGTGATAGGCTAGATTTCGCGAGACGATTCCAACGGTGAAGTCCGTTTCATCATCCTAGATCTAGAAAAATTCCGGATTTTGACCGAAATTACCGTTTGACCCTTTTTAAGAAAATTAGATTTTCTCGGGGTTTCACATTCTCCCCCTTAAAAATTTCGATCGAGAAATTCCACACACATCAACCCGTGCATCGTAACCACACAATCACAGCAGGTATTAACATGACCTTCTCGAGTCCACGATCAACAAATCCAATGGACGTCGAGCCTAATCCATGTCATGAATGACGTATATACCAAGCCCTTGACCTCACTACAACACCTAATCACGATTTCCAGTGGGTATCCAAATCTCTCAGGTCACTCCCAACTCCTATCACTCAACTCTAAGTGCGTGATACTTGAAGCGTAGTGTGTTTCATCTCGAGAGTCCTCAGGCTCCTATCCTCGACTGAGTCTCCCTTGATGTACTTGTAGTGTGTTTCATCTCAAGTCACTCCCGACTCTTATCACTCAACTCTAAGTCTTCGTGATAACATGACCGTGTGTTTTCTCTCTCTCGGGCAATAGAACTTTTCGGCCTACACTGCGAGCCTCTTACATCCACACATAAATTTTGGATATCTCCACGGGTCTCTTGCACCCACACAGAAATTTCGGATAACTCCACGGGTCTCTTACACCCACATAGAAATTTCGGATAACTCCACGAGTCTCTTATACCCACACAGAAATTTCGGATTTCTCCACAGGTCTCTTACCAACACGGAAGTCGGGATGCTCCGGGTCTCTTACACCCACGAGAAGTCGGGATATCTCCTCGGGTCTCTTACACCCACCTGAGGTCGGGATGGCTCCGGGTCTCTGCACCCACCTGAAGTCGAGATATCTCCTGGGTCCTTACACCTACAGAAATTCGGGATAGCTCCTCGGGTCTCTTACACCCACCACAGAGAATTCTAGATATCTCACAGGATATACTTACCCAGTACGAGAAATTCGGGATAGCTTCGGTCCTTACCACCATCTGAAATTTGGGATATCCTCCCGGGTCTCTTACGCCCACCACAGGACCTTTCGAACTGGGTCTCATAAAGCACTTTTCACTCCAGACTTTTTCCTTTGAAGTGCTGACCCCCTTCGCATTTTGCAACCACCTTAATTACTCTTGTTTCTGATTTGAACTATGAGTCTTCATTGGATGTAGTCCCAGACAAACTCGACCCACACTCACGAGTGGTGAATGACCATACCGTGCACCCACCATTAGATCTTTGTGTACGTGCACCCACACTTTCGACTCGATGCCATAGAGGTCCACCATGAGTAAGTCTTGGGGATCTACAGCTCCATGATCCCGACTATCCGGTCGACTCTCACCACATCCCTGGAAAAACATCCACACATGACTTACCTCCAAGGCCTTGCCTCTAAGTCTAAATCATCACACAAGATCGGTAATGAATGAATATGATGCAGCCAAATTTAAACGCCTTCTCTAGTCAACAAGTGCGAGAGTAGAAGCGTACCACCATATTTGGTTGCTCTGTATGCTCGGCTAACGGTACCATAGGACCTCTGCTACCTAGATTGATCTTCTCCTTATACCCAATTGATAGAAATAAGTGCTCGTCTTCTGCGACTAGAGTCGACACAGCCAGATCCTGTGCGACCTCGACCCACACTGCGGCCCCTCTGGCCATCTGTCTTTAGAAGGTGCTTATATAACACCCAGAGATTGGCTTGGTTCCTCGACCCATACTGGTGGAGGAATGAACTATATCTCTCTGTTACGGCTAGCTGGGACTATGCGCCCAAAATCACGGGATCCTGTCTCTGAAGGCTGATCTCGTCTCACATGCAGGTTGTCGCGAGAAATAACATATCATACATACGCCTAACTGATGCATCCTGGCCACCAGTCCACGAAACCGTGTGAAGCGAAGTCTTACGCCTCTTCCCCGAACTATAAAAGGCTGATGTCCCTCTTCTCGCCGGCATCATAACTCGGATACCCCGGTGCATCCTACATCTCTCTCGTGGTGAGGTTTATTCTGACCATGGAGTCCATTAATCTGTGGCGAAGTCTACAATCTTGCGAATGGGTAACTTTAACCCATTCTCGAATCTCCTAACCTTGGCCACGTTTGTGGCCACATAGTCATCCGGCCAAGCGTGCGACTGTTGATGGCCGCCTCCATCCGCATCACGCCGTTCCCACCTTTCGGCTACAGGAACTCACGGGCCTTCGGCGTGGCGAGCGTGCTTCAGGAAAAATACTTACCCATGAGCGACTCACGGAACTGCGCCCACGTGTCATTGCCTTTAGGTCACGAGGTCTTTGATTCCACCATGCTTTGGGCCTCGCCTCGCGGGCAGCTAGTCTAATCTGATGCCGTGTAGAGGTGTCCATAGCCTCAATACCTTCTTGACTGCATGAACCAATGAGTACGCCTTACCATGGATCTCACTCACCTGAATGTATAAGGGATTATGTGCCACACAAACCTCTGGAGGTTACTCGGACCTCCACAGCTGCACCTTTTAAGCTTGTGCAATAACGGCCGGCCCGCCTTGTGTCTGCCTCTGACCTCGTGAGCTACGGTATGAAATCTGCGGTGGTCTTTTGGCCCAAATCATGGACGACTCGTCCTCTCCCGCGACTAACCATCTACACATGTCAATGGCAAGTTAAATTCTAATCTGATCTCTAAAGGCGTAAACCTGACCTCGGGACCTTATTCACATACCAAAACTATTTCATACACCATGTCCATGCATTCATAGTGTCTGAATAATTCCACATTAAATCATTTTTAACAACAAAAATTTTATTTTAGAAAATTTTATTTTATTTTATTTTATTTTATTTCAAAACCTCGTGAGCGATTGCTCATGAGCGATGTCCCGAATAGTGACTCGGAATAGTGCAGTGGCGGGTTGGGTGCACGGTGCACACACCACGACCCAGTTTGTCTTGTATAGGCCGCGCGCCGCTGGCATGGCCGTGCCCACACTACACCCGGGCGGCCATGTCGCGGCCCGTGTCATTGGGCCTATGCGGCCAGGTATAGTGGCTTGTGACCGGCCGTGTCGCGGCTGGCCCACGCCTCGGCGCGCAAGCGTCGTATCACGGGTCTCCCGGTGCTTGTCGGCGCGTTATGTCGACCTGAAGTGCATCGTGCACTCTTTGTGATCCGCCTGTCGCGTCTGGCGTGCCATCGCGATTATGTCGTGCAAGTGTCGTTGTGTGCTAAAGCGAAACAGCGCGTATGTGAACCTTGAATAACATGTCAGCGACCACAGTTTGCCAACTGACAGCCGCGACACAAGGTGCCCTCTTAGCCCACGATACAGTTGTTGTGTCGTGACCCGACTCGACCGTGCACCAACTGCCGTGCCATCCGCATGCCGTGTCGTGGCCCTACACGGCGGAGTGTCGTGGACGTGGCTGGCCAGTACCATGGCCACCCGTTGCGATCGGCGCGCCTGTGACGCCTCCCGGCCTTACTGTCACAGCACGACATTTGTGTGACTCGAACTTAAAATATTGGGCAATAGCCTGGCACGCTTCTGCGACTGCGTTTTTTATACTCTCATTTCCATTTCTTGAAACCCGCAAAAAAAAAAAAAAATATATATATATATATATATATATATATATATATTTTTTTTTCATTTCGATAGAACCAAATAAATTTAGTAAAAATTTTTTTCTGTTTCTGTATTTAGCCAAAACCTCGAGGAAAAAATTTTCTTCAACACCTCATTAGCCTCCAGTACTCCATAGATCTGACTTAGACCCTTGCACTTCATACAACTCAAAATTTTTTTATGAGTTAAATTTTAACCCTTTTCTTGTCTGGCGGAAATTTTTTTCAGTTTCTAACACAATCTATTTATATTTCAAAATTGGAACTCTTTTGTCGAGAAAAATATATATATATATATATATATATACTATATATATATATATTCATTAGATTCACAGACCATTTTATAAAAATTTTCTCAAACACCTAAGGTTATATTTTCTAAACCTAGTGTTCAAACGTTTTCTCCTGCTACTCACCCGAGCATACAAATCACCGCAAATTCATCTGACATGATCACACATCACTCATGTTATGCAATCCATATACAACTTCTGATTCAATCACACATCACATTTCATTCACCAAAATGCACAAAGATGCATGAGTCTAACCCGTTCCCATCAAAGTCACAGGTAAGCTGAGTATACCTAACTTCTTGATGCTGGCTCATAACTCACAGTATCGACATCGAGCTATACTAATTTTAGCTGATGTTCTTCACACTTCTAATGACTATGGCCTGACGTTCCCCGAGCCCTGGGTAATTCGTATACCTAGCTCCACTTATAGAGCTCCCAAGGTGTCGTTTGCAGCAGCTCGTGCAAGCAAGGCAGGGGTCCGTTGACAGCAGTGACCAGCGGAATACTCTTTGGATGTCGGGTACGACACCACTCATGAAAATCGGGCGAGTCTCACTTTGTATGGGACTCTGCAGTACAAAACATCCTAACAATTTACAATGACCACACATGGTCCACATGCAGTAAATGACCACTTGGACCAGCTGATGACTCAATCTAAGTGATATCATGCTCAGCTGCCTGCACTAGTTCAAGAGTTAAAAATCACTCTTAATTCAAACATATATTAAGATTTACAATTTTAATACATGTTATACAAAATGAAAATACAAAGCCTGGTAGGCTTTCTTCTAAATGAGACCTCTAGTGGCTTGGCGTCTATCTATACACTCCTTATTTTTGAAATAGTGATCCTCGTACGGGGGTAGGCAAAGCCCAGTGGTGATAATTTCCTACATGGGTTACTCCCACTAAGTGCACATGTGCCATGACAAACAATCACATTCGAGCAGTTTTGAACCTACTCGAATGTCTGCGACCAATCCATGTCCCAAGTCCTCATAGGCTTCCTCACATATGCCTAAGCCGAGATGCGGTAAAATATCCTTTTATTTCTTTCATGCCGTGCACTCACCTAATTTTCTTAGGTTCCCCGGTGCATATGAAATGTTATACCATTCTCAATACACATGCTAATATATCATTTACATATAATAACAAAATTTACATACATGCCACATGTTATTTAATTCACATCAATAAAATCAAAATTAGCTCACTTGAGCTAATTACAATTCATTTCAATGGCTTACACACAATTATATTTTTATATAATTCCACATCATGTTAACACATTTAATTGCATGTATTAACATATTAATTCTCACACAATTCCAAGCCATTCATGCTAGTATAATTACATGCATGTAATGCTTACAATTAATTCTATAATTCATATTGTCGATTCTCGATCAATAACTTACCAAAATTAGCTCACATGGGCTAATTAGCAAACCTAACAATTCCATTTTTGAATCACTCAACATCATAAAAATTCACCAAAAATCACGTCTTCATTCATGTGAGCGTTGAAACCCTCGAGTTAGCCTGTTATTGTAACAAATGAGAATTTTCTCGCTCTGTTCAAATGTTTTGAGACCGAAAACATGGCTAATCCAAGCCTCGAACATCACAACCATTTACATGGCTCTTAGCCGAGAATAACCTAGTAAGAAAGATGCACTTACCTCTTGGAGTTGTCCGAACTCCACCAAATGAATCTTGCGTGCCGTCCCGCGTGTCGACTTTGCTAACGCCAGCATCCTAGAGCGAGTGCGAGCGGTAGTAAATCAAGAGAGAAGCACTCCTTCTCTCTCTAAAAATCTGGATCTAACCTCACTGTCGATTTTGCTCTTTCAAAAATGGAGAAGACAACACTATTTGCTTTTGTCTTATTCTCATTAACCTTTTCCATAATTCCCATCTTGTCCCATTTTCTTGATTTTTGACACATGGCTTAATCTAAGCCATCCATCTCATCCTCTCTCTAATCATGCAACATGTGTCACATGAGTACATGTAGTAGGTGACTTTTGTCACATCACATGTCTTTCAAGAGCGTTTGTAGCGCCCGACTGCCGGTCTTATCAGCGTGAAATCCGTATCTCGAGATTGGCGAGTCGACGTGGTAGCTGGGTTATTGAGGCGATTCCAACGGTGAAGTTCGTTTTGTCATCCGAGATCTAGAAAATTCCGGTTGACCAAAAATTACCGTTTACCGCTTTTGAAAATTAGATTTTCTCGGGGTTTCACATTTATTGTGCTTGAACATAGCATTTCATCCGATCCCAAAAAGTTTAGAGTTATTAGCGAGTGGCCTAAACCACAATCAATCACCGAGACTCATAGTTTTATGGTTTAGCTTCTTTTTATAGGAGATTTATAAGGGGATTTAGCACTATTATGGCTCCTATCCTTTGAATGTTGCAAAAAATAAGGAGTTTCCGTGGTCTAATGTTGCTAGCCGAGGCATTTAGACAAATCAGTTAGAATAGTAGGCACAGTTTTGAGATATCCACGATTTTACTAGTTTTTGAGGTTAACTTTGTGATGCATCGGAGTGTTGAGTGGTGTCTTGAGTCAAGAAGATCACCTATAGCTTTCTTTAGTGAAAAACTCAATGATGCTAAAAGGCGATATTCTACATATGATAAAGAGTTTTATGCTATAGTGCGAGTCGTGTTTTTGGAGGTTTATTTGTTGCCCTCTTTGAATTTGTGTTGTTTCGACCATCAAACTTTAAGATATTTAAACTCACAAAAGAAATTGAATGCTAGACATGCTAAGTGGGTTAAATTTTTGAATGAATATTCTTTTGTGATTAATCATCGTTCAGTATTAGCTCAAAGGCTGGCGATGCACTTAGTCGGTCATGTTACCTTCATCGATATGGTACTCATGTCATGGGTTTTAAATCAGAATTGAAAAATAGGTAATGCATGTCTTGACTTTGGTATTATTTATAATGAGGTTAGTAATGGTAACCATCAAGAGTATTTGGACTTCACGGTTGAAAATGGGTGTTGTTTAAAATTAGTTAAATTAATAAGTACCTGGGACATCATTTAGGGATTTATTAATTTAGGAGATGCATGCAGGTGGTTTAGCTGGACATTTTGGGAGGGATAAAACTATTGCATTGGTTGAAGATAGGTTTTATTGGCCTTCTCTGAAAAGGGATGTTGCTAGGATAGTTGCACAATGCAGAACATGTCAAATAGCTAAAAATTTGAAACAAACTCTTGCTTATATACTCCTTTTACTGTCCCTCATGAACCTTGAAAGATGTTAGTATGGACTTTGTTGGATTAGGGCGGTAGTGGACATGATTCTATTTTGGTTATTGTTGGCCAAGTTTTCTAGATAGCGCGTTTTATTATATGTAAGCCATTAGCTTCACATGTTGCTAAATTGTTTTTAGAGAAGTTCTTAGAATTGCAGTTTGCCTTCCACCATTGTGCTCCCGATAGGGATGAAATTTGTTAAAAGTTATTTTGAAACCCTTTGGAAATTGTTTGGCCTTCTTTACAAAATTTTCGTCTGCACTCATCCCTCGGGCCAATGGGGAAACTGAGGTTGTTAATCGTAGTCCCGGAGTAATATGATTGAGTGTTTGGTTGGGGGTAAAGCGAGGTGTTGAGATTTAATTTTTGTCGGCAGGCTGGAGTTTTTCTTATCCTGATTGCATTGCTTAGTTCAAGCTGGTAAAAGTCCTTTTAAAATTATTGGCTACTCACCACATGTCGTCTGTATATACCTCATATATGATATCGAAAACTTTATAAAACAAATCTTATTAAAATACGGGTCTAAATTCTCTGTGTGGGATTGCTGTTGGTTTATGATGTTCGTTGAAGTGGGTCTGAGTCTGTTTGATGTTTATATTGCGTTCTGTTCGTCACAGATTAAGACTGACCCATGGGTATGTGATCTATTTTACTCCATTTGATGGACATATCTGTATCTTCTTGTTCTTCTATGCGTGATGTAACCATTCTTTTTCAATGCAGACTGCTCTGCTTGATCACTGCCCAGGCCTAACAGCAGCCCAGGTGTGCGCGGGGTGGGCGCATGAAGGTGCGCCCACTATGCCCTTCGTTCTGATTTTTAAGGAGGCCCGATTGGATGCTATCGCGGCCCGGTGATGAGTTCGTGAAACACAGAGATGGGGTTTCGTAGTTTAATCGAATGGCGGCTAGTCGTCTGGTCGATCTTGCCTGGATCTGGAGGATGATCTTTGTTATTTGGATTCTTCGTTGTTAGTTGCTACATTTCTTCGCTCTTGAAGTGGATTGTAACCCGACCCGGAGGGAATGATGGGAGCATGGAGTAGGCCCATATATGAGCTAGCGGATAAAAGGCTAATCCCAATAGCGAATTTTATTCTTATTAATTTATTTATTTAATTGTATTTTTGATTTATCTAGTTAATCTTTAGATTTGTATTAGGATTTTTGGGATTATAAATTTAAAATTTTTTGTTTTGTCTTTATAATATGTGTACTTAATGTTATTATTTTGATAGAAACTTTGATTAATATTAAAAAATTAAAAATTTTGTTCCATTTTTTTTATTCACTTTCTTTTTTTAATTTTATTATTATTCTTATCCGAGCTACATCATATACTGATTTTGGTTTTCCGAACACTAATTAATAGTATTTGATAGATCAAAAGAAAATAGTTCATTCTCACAATTTCTCTCACCCATATTTATTTATCTGAGAATCTGAGATTTCTCTCTTTTTTTAAGTCAACTTGACGTTGCCATCTGTTGAGGTCCACAGCTTTTATAATCGATTAAAAAACAATGCAAGTGGTGCGGCCCACCAACTTCTCCATTTGGAGTTATCTTCTTTCTTGCTTTAATTCATAGCACAGTAGCATTATTCACGATGGATGGAGACCTTTTACCTGCTCTTTTTGGAATCTGGTATTCGTGTGGAAAGCAAGAAATGAATAATTAATGGGATAAGAACCAGAAAATGTAAGAAAAGAATGTCTGATAGTTAAAACTTAAAAGAAATATTATTCAGGTATCAATTTCCATACGGAAAATTACTCAATTACAATTATTTTTTTGGTGAGTCTTTGGTTTGAGCAGATTTTTCTTTATTTTCTTTATATTTCTATCTATTTATATAACATTAATAAAAGTTAAGTTAAATACCTAGAAATTAAACTGTCATATGTGTAGCACAGGAAACTGAAAACATGGAGATGTCAGGTTCTCCCTCTGGGCTGCTGCTCCTTCTCCTTCTTGGTTTTCTCATTGTTTCGTCAATATATGCAACTTCAGATTCAATATACAACGACTTTGTTCAATGCCTATCAAACCATTCTTCCCCATCTCTCCAAGCTTCATCAATAGTCTATGCCCAAACAAATTCTTCATTCACAACCGTTCTTCAATCTTATATCTGACCGATTCATCACATCTTCCACTCCAAAACCCTTGATCATCGTCACCCCCACCGATGAATCCCAAGTCTCGGCCGCCGTAATTTGCTCTAGAGACATCGGCATACAGTTGAGAATCCGAAGTGGTGGCCATGACTACGATGGCCTATCTTATGTCTCTGATGTCCCGTTTTTCATCGTTGATATGTTCAATCTTCGGTCCATCAACGTGAATATCAGTGATGAAACAGCTTGGGTTCAAGCTGGTGCAACCCTTGGAGAACTCTATCATAGAATTTGGGAGAAAAGCGGAGTCCATGGATTTCCGGCCGGGATTTGCCCTACTGTCGGTGTGGGCGGGCATTTGAGTGGTGGGGGCTATGGTAATATGTTGCGAAAATATGGACTGTCCGTTGATCATATTGTGGATGCACAGATAGTCAATGTTAATGGTACTATTCTCGATCGGAATTCCATGGGAGAAGACCTGTTTTGGGCCATTAGAGGAGGCGGCGGAGCCAGTTTCGGAGTCATATTGTCGTACAAGGTCAAGCTTGTCGGAGTTCCCAGAAATTGTGCAGTTTTTCGGGTTGAGAGACGTGGCCGAAAGCCTTCACAACATCCTCTACCAATGGCAACCTTACCAAACAAGATCAGTAGTGATCTTTTCATGAGGCTTCTCGTCCAACCCATCACTGTGAAGAGCGACAAGGGAGCGACCAAGGCCAAAAAGAGCCAAAAGACTGTTAGGATAACCTTCATAGGAATGTTTCTTGGAGACTCGACCCGACTGATGTCAGTGATGAACAAGGATTTTCCAGAATTGGGGTTAAAGAAAGAGGACTGCAAGGAAATGAACTGGATTGAATCAGTTCTCTACTGGGCTAATTTCGATAACGGAACATCAGTGGATGCCCTGCTTAACCGGACTTCAGACTCGGCAACCTTCTTGAAGAGGAAATCAGACTATGTACAGAAGCCCATATCCAAGACTGATCTAGAAGGACTGTGGAAGAAGCTAGTCAGGTGGGGAAACCAGGCATGGTGTTCAATTCGTACGGAGGGAGAATGAATGTAATTCCGGCATCTGAAACCCCATTCCCGCACCGCGCCGGGAACATATTCAAGATCCAGTACTCAGTGAATTGGCATGAAGAAGGGGCTGAAGCAGACAAGGAATATCTGAATTTGATAAGAGAGCTTTACAGCTACATGACACCTTTTGTGTCCAATTCCCCTAGGGGTGCATATCTTAACTATAGAGATATTGACATTGGTATTAACCAAAATGGTAAAGATAGCTACCAAGAAGGTAAGGTGTATGGGGATAAGTACTTTCTTAACAATTTTGAGAGGTTGGTGAAAGTGAAGACTGCAGTGGACCCTCAGGATTTTTTCAGGTATGAACAAAGCGTCCCACCTCTTCCATAATAAAGGGAAATTGATAGAGAGAAGGATTTGGGTGCTATTTTTTTTTTTTTTTTTAACATTTATTCACTTTCTACCATATCATTATAGTATTATGTTTTGGCTTTTGGTGATAAGTTATAGGAATAATATTTGCTTTCTTACTATCTATATGATTCTTGATTTATTTAGAGCCTCTATGTCTTTTTAACTACTACTCTTAAAACTGCTATGAGATTGTTACTGGTTGTGGATTTGGATATGACATTTGTTTATCGTCGTCTTGATATGACATTTGTTTATCGTCATTTTGGTATAACGTTTGTTTATCAACATCTTTGTCATTGTCTTGGTATGACGTTTGTTTATCGACATTTTTATCATCGTCTTGGTATGATGTTTGTTTGTCATCGTCTTGATACAGCGTTTTATGTGAAAGCGATTGAGACGAGCAAAGTATATCCGATTAACGACAAGAAATTAAATCAATGGTCGTTATTGCATCACATCGTTATAGTATTTTGTTCTAACTTTTGTTGCTAATTATTGTTTGACTATAAAAATACTATTTGCTTCCTTTATATCCATATGATTCTTGATTTATTTAGAGCCTGTATGTATTTTTAACTACTCTTAAAATCACTATGAGACAAGTTCTTATAACTTACATTAGAAAATCAAATTTAGTATATAAAAGAAATTGTTTTATATTTAGTTAAACTTTTACAACACTAATATTCTTGTTCCAAACCCAATTTAGTCTTTGGAAAACAAGGAGAGAGTCTCTTTTGTGGTCTCTTCAGCACCACAAATATTGGATCGTCGGAGGCGTCAGCTAACTAGCGAGCACAAAGCAGGCAAAGCAATGATGAATTGTGCTCACCACCCCTCCGATGCTTAAGTTAGATTTTTCATTTTGGACTATTCAAATGCTCTCTCTCCCTTTTCTTGGATCTGGAATCTCATACCTTTTTCTTCTGTGATTTCTTGGTTTTATCACTGGGAAGGCGATCACTCTTTCGTGGAAGTAGATGATCACTTCCTAAGCGAGGGAAGGTGGCGCTTTTTTGTTGCATTCATGACCCATTCTTTATACCCCAAGTGGCCGATCATCGTATTTTACGCTCAAGGAGTGTTCGTACCCTCAGGGTAGTTATGAGCATGACTTATTCTTACTCAAGTTGAGAGAGGTCATTCGGATGCCTTTTTAAAGGGGTTACAGGCTAGTGGGGCGGTACCTAAGGCTCTCTCCCTCCCCGGGATGGGGACCTCAGGCACAGCTAGTAGAAGAAACCAGGTTGGGGCCGGGTGGGCCGGTATCCTCAGGTCCTTAATTATGAGCCACTAGCTGATGTGTTTTGTAGTCTTAACCCAATGCCACTTTCTTCTTTATGGGAGGCGGTTATCGCTAGCGGGGAGAAAAGAAAGCGTGTTTGACTTTAGCATGGGAACAACGGATAATTAATGGTGAATTGTATTCCCGACAGATGTTCCTGAGTCTTTACAGGATCCACATTTGATGTAGCCGTTTGGGATTCCCTTAAGGCTGGAGGTCTCTATAAAAGGTTAGGTGAGTGGCAGGTTTCTTTATGCCATTGGCTATCTTGGGTCTTTCCATGGGGAAGATCAGTAGGCGGTATTGGGAGTTAGACTTAGAGGAGTGCTTGAATGAAAGATGATTACAATAGACAGTTCGAACGTGATTTCTATGCATGCATTGGATCGGGAATTTCCAGGATTGAGCGGAGTCGGAATTGAATATCCTTGCTATGGTTGGCCTTACAAAAATTGGTTCTAAAATGTATTCACGGATGGCCTTTGAACGGTTTTAAAACTTGAATGGAATCCCTGCGCATCGAGGACACCCTCTCGAAGCATGAGGTTCTCAGCTTTCCTTTCCACTTCCATAGGACCTCACTTTTCTTGACTCTGCTCTCTTTTCCTCGTTTTTCGGCCTTTATGGTGCTATTGTTTGAGCCACCGTATTTGATTTGAACGAGAGATCAATGCATGGTCACAATATGATCGCTTTGTAAAAATAATGATGTGGAGTGTATTCTGAGGCTTGCCTGCATTTAGCGATTAATGAATTCACACTTCTTGAAATTTCTGTGTACTTGCATATACTGTCTCCATGCCTTTCTCCTTTGCTAGCTAATGACAACGATTGACTTTGATGGCCAAAGGCTTTGGTATTCGGCATACTTGGACTGAAATGGGCCTAGCTCAGGATGACATAGTTAGCTGGTGCTCGTTTAAGATGAAAGGGCCCACGAGTTTGGCCCATACTTGTTTACTATGCCCTAATAGGCGAATCGTCGCTAGAATTCAAACTGTTTGTGGATGTGATGAGTCAGTGGTGCATTTAATGTGTCCGCAGAGCCTAGGCGTTCGGTATATAGGGAGCCATCATTGAGTCATACCTTCTCCCACTCCTGTTTGTCTTTCTTCTAGTTCTAGCTTTTCTACGGGTGCGCTGGTGTGATGTTACGTTCTCTTATGAGTAGGTTATTCTTGCTCAACTTTTATGTCTCAAGTAAGTACCGTTTTCCCTCTTGAAGTGTTGGACCTTGATTAGCGACCGGTTTCCGACTATACAAAGTTCTGGGGAGAGAGTATATTTAGAGCCTTTTAGGGTCCGGTTAACCCTTGCTCCGACTTGGCGATTTTTGCCTTCTTACTAGCTTGGTATATGACTTAGGACTAACTTTTGTTTTTTTGCTCCTCCTTTGGACTGCTTGTAGAATGGCAAGAGGTCAGGTAGTGACTTTCTCCAATCAGACGGGCCGCAGGAGAGGACCTACGGGGGGCGCCATACGCGACGGCGTCATCGTCCACGGCGATGGAGGAGTTGAGGCTTGTGCGTGTCCACGATAACATCGACCTTACATTGATGGAGGAGCCGGATGAATCAGCAGGTGGATAACCTGACACTGTGTTTTTGCAGGAAATTACCGCGCGGCGAACTTAGCTTCACGGTACCATATGATAGCGGTTGCTGCACTTACTAAATTGCCGCGGCCCTTATTCATCCCAACACAATTTAGATTCTAACCGAATGTAGTGTTCTGAACCTCTTATACCAACTTGACCTCTCGTTGGTGAGATTTGCTTCACTTATTCTTTGAGGATAGCGCAAGGTGGACGGATGTCTATTTCGATCCAAGATTCTCGGAAGCAGTTCGTAGATAGATACGATGCCTAAAATGGAGCGAAGAGGTGTGATCTGGGTAAGGGGCCTTAGGATGAGACTCAGGAGCTCTCAGGTCTTCCATTTGATGTGCCGATCTCAATCTTTCCTAGGTGTGTGTGTAGGAAGCGGGATGAGTTCGCAGCCAATACGTGTACACATATGACTTTGTCTGTGACTAATTGTGGATTATTGGTGCGAGGAAAAATCGGAGGGGAGTGGGGTGGTACATTGGGTGGAAAGCGAGCCCTCGAGAGATCTGAAATTTGTTGGAGATTTCGAACATGAGCGCCATTGCGAGGTTATTCTCACTCCTGAGAACCTCGGCGTGTGAGACGAACTGGCTCCCTACGGTCTTAGATTATCCTAGTCAGTTTGCCTTGTTGTGAATGGGGAACATAGTTACCACTAATGCTAAGTTTAGTGCGACGATGCGTCACCATCGAGGATCAGTATTTGAAGGCAACTCGAATCGGGAATAAGCATCTGGTACAAATCTATGCCATCGAAGCTTCTCACAAGTGGGGATTCGACCACCACTCCCTGAACTTAGTCATTGAAAAGAAATGTCCTTTCATGGCTTCCTTGCAAGAAGGGACCGAATATGCCCATTGTGAAGATAAAGAAAGGGATAAATGTCCGGAAAGAACGGCTCCCGAGCCCAGTGATTTTGTGTAGGTTCATCTGAACCCTAGCCGGCCCTTTGTTTCGGAAGAGGAGGAGGAGGAGGAAGAGATGACGGGATTACTTGATTGCTATGCCGCCAGGAAACGAAAGCGGCACGAGGATGTTGAGAGGGAGGCCGATCGGGCTGAAGGATCGAGTTGGCTCCCCACGGATGGGGGTTTAGAGATGCAGGCGATCGTCATCCCGGGCTCTCCGGAGATGGGGTCTAGTGACCAATTGGGTCCAGAGGATGTTTCCCTTGAGAAGCTAAGGGAGGATACCTCGATCCCACTTGCACTGCAAGCGATCAACCCTCATGACCGGCCGGAAAGTCATCGAGCATTGCCCGAGCTTGGTCGGGCGGGTAAGAGGTCGATACTTAGCCGATCGGATCTTGTTGAATTCTTATCTCCTCCCTCGCAGCCCGACTCTTGTGATGGAGGAAGTAGCGATTACGAACTTGAGACATCAAGCGTATCATCCTGGGTAAAGCCTTTCAGCCAAAGAGTCGTGACAAATCGTTTAGACGACTTGTACCCGAGAACACTACGGATGCCTGTAACCACCCGGGCCGTGGGACTGGGCGAAGAGTTTTAAGTATTATTCTTGTTGGTGCTTGTAAAGAGGATATTCGAGATAGTTGAGGACGGGGATGCAGTTCGTGCTTAGGAACTACGATCGGTCGATTGGTATTTGGTAAAGTAGTAATCCTCGTAAAAGTTTTGACGTCATATGCCCCAAGTATTTTAATATGCTTCTTTGCGGAGGCCATTGTGCGTAGAAACATGGCCCTTCGGGGATCCACAATTTAACTCCGTTTGAGGATCTGAGAAGCTTAGTGTATGTCGGTCCCCAGGCTTTTTATTTAGGAGAGTTTGGATGCCTCTTTGAAGGAGGAGGCTCGATTGAGTGCTCGGCCATTTGGGGAGATAGGGACTGAGAGCCCAGTGGATAGGGGAGGCTGAGAGGCCGCTATGGATAGGGTGGCTCGAGCAGAGGCGGAAAGGGATGCCGCCCGACACGAAGTGGTGATGGCGCGGCTGGAGACTAACGCGGCTGTGGATAGGGAGGCTAGAGACGCTATGGATTGGGTGGGCTAGACGGAGGCGGGGAAGGGATGCCGCGGGGCCACGGAAGGTGGTGATGGAAGAGCGTTTTGAGACTAACAGCGGTGGTATTGCCGAACCTGAATGGAATCCCAGATTGTTGGGTCCGGCCACGCCTTCACTACTTAGGAAGGTGCCGGTTTGAAGGCGAATCTAAAAGCGACCGTTTCGGCGCGTTCTCTTGCGAAGGAAACTGTCGGAAGGCGAAGGAGGAGATTTGTCGACTAACAGATGAGCGAATATCTCTAATCATGGAGGTTGGGGCCGGTAAAGAGGAACTCGTGACTTTCCAGGCAAAGGCAACTGCGGAAAAGGAAGCGATGGAGGCGGAATTTGATGCTAGTAGTGATGTGATCTTCAACTATGGATACGACTACTACGCTTTTGCTCACGATATATGCAGAAGCAAGCCTATGATCCCAGCCGGGATGCTCAATACGTCAAAACCTTTGCCACCCAGAGTTTTGTCAACCCCGTGCCCCAGTGCTTCCTTACGGCGATTCCTTTAGGCGTTGTCAATGGAATGGACACCCTGCAGAGCCAGGCGTGGCGTAGAAGTGGCTTCGAACATTGCTATTCGCGAGCTTTTCGTTTCCTTCCGCGTATTTTGACGTGCAGCCATTACTTCTTAATTCAGTTTTTCGAAGCACGTGCCGAGCAGTTTGTGAATGAGCAGTTTCTTCTTTTTTAACTGAACGGCGTACATGAATGACCACGTAAGCTTTGGGCCAGATAGGCCATTAAACGTATTGCGTTATTCGGGCTTATAGTGTTGACCAGTTAGATGTTATCTATATCGGGCCAGACAGGTCATCTACTGTGCCATCCGGGCTTTTAATGTTGACCAGTTAGATGTTATCTATACTAGGCCGGATAGGTCATTTACTGCGCCATCCGGGCTTTTAATGTTGACTAGTTAGATGTTATCTATACTAGGCGGGACAAGTCACTCACTACGCCATCCGGGCTTTTAATATTGACCAGTTACATGTTATCTATACTAGGCCGGATAGGTCATTCACTGCGCCATCCGGGCTTTTAATGTTGACCGGTTAGATGTTATATCTTGGGTCGGACATGGCCATTCTTGTGCCATACGGGCTTTTAATGGTAACCCGATTAGATGTTACTCCTTACCCGGGCGGACGGAATCATTTATTGCGTCATGTTAGGGCTTTTAATATTGAAATATCGATGAGAAAAATGGAGAAAATATGTGTAAATGTTGAATTATCCTTTATTGATAATACCTTTTAAGTGCATGGCATTCCACATTCTAGGTACAGGGGTTCTGTCAAGCTTATCTAAAGCGTAAGATCTGGATTCATTGGCTCGTTGTTACGAGATATGGTCCATCCCAGTTGGGTTGGAACTTTCCGGCAGTGGGGTCAGCGGTATTTTCGAATACCTTTCTTAAGACTAAGTCCCTAGGTTAGAACATCTAAGGCTTCATCCATTTGTTGTAAGAATTTTCAAAGTGGCATTGGTAGGACGCTATGCGAACTACTGCCGACTCTCGAAGTTCATCGACCTTGTCTAGGTCCTTGAGTACCAACTCTGCATTTTCCTACTTGGGCACGTCGCTCCGGATGGTAGGTATGCCAATTTGGTCTGGATTATGACTTCCGTCCATTATGTTCACGGACCAGGATATCTTAGGTAGATGCAAGCGATGGACCATGGCTTCAGTACCTCGGGAAGTTCATCTACCGGTTCCTTTAAGCGAATCAACCGTTTTTCGAAAGGCGTATTAGGGGTTTATTGGAAGCTTCTTACAGGTCATTGCTTTGCGGATACGAGGATGGAATTACATATTCTTTATTTTCAATTCTGGCGAGATTAGGCTGCCGGTGTCGGAGCAAGGACCGTTGTGGTCTGATTGATTGGGGATGCCCAGCGACAAACGATATTTTTCGGATCATTGGGTGACATCCATCTTTGATATTTGAAAAGGCCTCGGCTATCACCCATTTATTGAAATAAGCAATTGCCACCAACAATAATTTCTTCTAAGCCCGGGGCGATAGAGCGTGGCAAACATATCAATTCCCCCATTGAAGCGAAGGGCTGAGGCTTGAGATGAGATCAAATCTTATCTTGGTGAATTGGTCTGGGAGCTAGTCGTTGGTAGCGGTAACATTTTTTGGTATAATTGGCAGCGTTAACTTTCATGGTTAGCCAGTAGTACCCTTGAGTGTGAGCTCTATTTTCCAGAGTCCTGCCGCTTGGATGATTGCCACATATTCCCTCATGCAGTTCGGCCAACACATACTGGCCCTGTTCGGGTGTCAAGCACTTTAGATATGGGCCGCCCAAGGATCGTTTGAACAATTGCCCGTCGATCAAGGAGAATCTAGCTGACTGGACTTGTATCTTGTGGGCCTTATCCCTTTCATTAGGGAGTTCTCGTCTTTGATGTAGTGTATGGGGTCCATCCGCGGGGTGATCTCGTCGATTTGGCCCCCGAGGAGGTAGTGATGAGAGAAAAGCGGTGATAGTAGATGGCGGGGAATATTCATTTCGATTCTTGGCGGCGACCCTTTGCGGCCAAGACATCTTCTTTATCATTGCAGTCCCAGGGTACATGTTACAATTTCCAAATCGAAAAATTGACCAAGCGTTGTTTTACCCGGGAGACATATTTAACCATTCGGGGTCAAGGTTAAATTCTTAGTTGACTTGCCTGCGACTGGCGGGAGTCACTCACAAATCGAAGCTTATCGCGGTCTCGCGGCGACTAGTTCAATTGGATAAAGAGGGCTTCCTGTTTGATTCATTATTAGAGGTGTTGAAGCCTAACCGGATTGCTTGTTCAATCCTTTCCCCAGTTGGTGATTTCAACCGTAGACCAATTCCGACTCCGGTTTGCCTTGACGCCCCGTCTACGTTAAGTGTCCACCAATTCGAGTTATCGGGGTGTGTTTTAGGCCGGGGGATCTCGACTATGAAGTCGGCTAACACCTGCCCCTTTTTTGATAGCCTTGGTTTGTACTGGATGCCATATTTGCTTAGTTCGACCGCCCAATTGGCCATTCTACCAGAGAAGTCAGGCTTATGGAGCGTGCTCCGGAGAGGGAGGTCGGTTAATACCATAATGGGATGTGTGCACGGAAATACGGGCTAAGCAGCATTTGTGTCGGAGGGCTAAGGCTACTTGCTCAAGGTGACTATACCGGCAGCGTCGGCTAGGGATTTGCTAACGTAGAACACTGGCTTTTGAATTATGTCGTTATTTTCTTTGGTGAGGCGGCACACTTACTACTGCATCGAGACCTCGAATATACAAAAAGTGTTTCACGATGTCCGGATTAAAGAATTGGTGAAACACCAGAAGTATTGTTTGATGTGGGTGAAAGCTCGATCGCACTCTTCATTCCATCCGACCCGGTTGGCTTCATGAGGGCTGAAAAGGTTTAAGGCGATTACATGGACGAGAAATAAGCCGCCCAAAGGCAACCAACGAAAGTCAGTATTTCATCCTTTTGCGGAGCTAGGAGCTAGGGATTCACAAATAGCACGAAGAATTTGAGCGGGGTTGGCGCTGATTCCTCTCAGAGTCATCTATGAATCAGGAAATGACGCACTCACCGTCACTTACCTTAGTAGGGTTTAGTTTCATGTACCATATGCTGAGAGCTCGAATGCTGTTGCGGATCGTGGAGTGTGATCAGGGCGCTCCTTAGTTTCACTAACATATCGTCGTGTACTTCCATAGTTTTTAGACGGTAATTTGAAACATTTAGTTATCAATCTCTAATAGGTGTGACGTTCTTTAACCGAATGGCATTACATTTGTAACAAAGAGTCCATGGGGGGTTGATAAAGATGTTTCCTGCGTCGAGGCGGATGCATGGGGATCGATGGGTACCAGAGAAAAGCATCGAGAGGACAACATGCCATGCGGGATGATCGTCCAGCGATCGATCTATAAGAGGTAAAGGAAAGTTGTCCTTAAGGTGTCGTCATTAGGAGTCCATATAATCTCGCATAACCTCCGCCTCATTTTAGGGACTACCACCATGTGCTTAAGTCATTAGGGTGTTGACTACTCTAATAAACCGACTTTCGAAGTTATTCACTTGGCTTGGATGATTTGGTGGCGATGGGTGCTGACGCCTTACTAATATGGCCTTACAGATTCGTCGTCCGAATGGCGGATCGACCCAGTCTAAGTGCTAGACTATATCTTTTGGGACTCATTGATCTATTCTTTATAGTCAGATTTACGTGGTATAAACAATTGTAATAATAAAATTCTATTCGTCTCTAAAATTCTCTGATGCATAGCAAATCTTCTTCTGCCTCTAGGTCCCGTTTAACATACAAACACTTATATATACATGTCTAAAGCGAGTATGGAATCGAGCGATCTTGGTGAGAACCTATCTACGAGATGACGGAAATCTTCTTTGTTGTGGAATGTCACGTCCTCTTTGCCTCCTCTTGGTACCTACACGGATTGAACACCGTCTTAAGCTTTACAGCTTGAGTGGGAACATAGCATGGACAACCGCTAATGGTGATTGTCACAAGCTTATACATATACATTCATATATCTATACATATTCATATAACTTTTATTACTTATCATCTTTACATTCCTATTGCATGTCAATGTTTTCAGATTACATGTTCATGTCTTTGGCATATCTCCTATCTATACTTTTACTGTATTCTTGTTTCTATACTTTGCATATTCCATATTCATTCTATAACTTATTGTTTTTCATGTTCTATTACATATTATTTCATATACTTTTGTACTTTTATATACTTTCTATACTTTTCATGTGTTCATCTTTCATGCCTTATCATATCTCATATACTTTTCATATCATCTTGTACTTTACTTCTTATTCTTGTACCTGTATACTATCATCAATGCTATGCTTATCATATTATGTCATATATTCTTTGCATTTCTTTTGCATAATATTCTTTACATTTCATTTGCATATACTTGTCATTTTCTTTTATGTTTCATGTCTCTGAATACTTAGAAGCGGATCTGAGGAAATATATTGTTGTACCAGAAGGTCTTGTATATACCCAGGGTATCATCATTGTCTGAACGGTGACCTATGCCTGTAATATGTGACCCAGCGGGAATTAAGTATATACCCCGGTATACGTAACATGCGAGACGGTGACCTGCCTGTAATATAACGGCCCAAGCGGGATCGTATATACGAAAAATTATCATCAACTTTGTACGAGATAGTGACCTATGCCGTGTAATGATCAAAACGGGATCTATGTCATCGGCCAAGCGGGGCCTCGATATTTGTAAGCGTATGCTGCGTAATTGTGTCTCCTAGGCATGCCTATCTATCCCTCTACCGAGGTTAAGTAAACCAGTGTGTGTATTTTATGTTTAAATACATATCTCACTTATTCTTGAATCGGTATTGTCGTTTGGTAATCGTATGTGAGATATACAATATCATTTTATTCTTAACTTTGCATTTTCATATCATATCTCACTTTACACATTTACATATACATACTCTCTTATTATCATATACTTATGTCATATTCTATACTTGTCATATACCCGTGCTTATAGATGTTCCATAAGTATAATTTACGGGCATATCACGTCTTATCTTTCTTATCATATCATGGTTCATTTAAGGTCATTTACATTTTTCTTCTTGTTCATATCATCACATATAACAAACTTATATACATATTTATATATATCAAACTTATACTTGTTTTGATCTCCCATAGGAGTTACAGAACTTATACCTATCACGGTATTTATACACGATACTTGTCTTCTATCTATCTTATACTTGCATCTATCTTATATTATGCATGAATAACTATGATTATCATATCTGCTTACTGTTTTTCCTTATTTATGGACCTAATATGAGTTCCACTTTTATCATACTATGTATGGTTGAATTCTTGACTCAATGGGCTTTTCATAGAGTCTAAGAACACCCGAAATGGAGTTCGGATGAAGGAGTTATGACGCTTCCAGTTGGAAGTGCATAATCCACACCAGTAGTGACTTCAGATGTTGAAACTGACTGTATCGTAAAGGACCATAACTTGATCTATAGAGGTCCAAGTGAGAATTCAAAATCCTAATCAGCATCTTGACTCATGGGATTTCCATGAGTCTAAGAACTTCAAACGAGTTCAGATGAAAGAGGTTATGACGCCCAGAAGTTGGAGTACATGTAGTCACACCGGTAGTGACTGAAGCCCAGGCCGAGCTAACCTGACCTCGGTAAAAGGACCATAACTTAGTCTACATAGGTTCAAATTAAGGAATTAAAAATCCTAACATCATCTTCAACCAGTAGAACTTTCAATGAAGTCTGAAACAGTAGAAACGGAGTTCGGACGAAGGAGTTATGAGCACTTGAGGCGACTGGCTGGCCAGGCTGACCTGAACTCGGTAAAAGGAATATAAATTGGTCTACAGAGGTCCAAATTGAATAATTCAAAATCCTAACATCATCTTGACTCATTATAAGAACTTTCAGCCGTCGAAACCTTTAAAAAGCGAATTCGGACCCGAAGAAGTTGCCAGCCTTAGGATTGGAGGTCACACATAGTCAAACCGACCGAGTGACGGCCTAGCCGGGCTGGTCTAACGCCTAATATCCTCCCATAGAATATGAATGGAATCTTGACTCAATGGGGTTTTCCATGGAATTCGAAACGCTACAGAAACGGAGTTCGGATGAAGGAGTTATAAAGCCGAAGTTGGAGCGTGTAGTCACACCCGGTTGGTGAGCCTGAACTGGCCGGAGCTGATCAGCCTGTATCCTCCACAGGAATGAATGGATTAACCGGCTCGTACGATTTCCATAAGTCGAGAACGCAACGAATTCAGAGGAAGAAGTTATGACTTTCGAGTTGGAGGTCTACGTAGTCACCAGCCAGTGACTGCTGAATTAGCGGTGACTTGACCTGATAAAGGACCATAACGGTCTCGGAGGTCAAGTGAAAATTCAAAAGCTGTATAAGTTTCTTGATGTGGATACAATTGCAGAGGACTCGCTATTAAATTCCCTTTAGTTTTTACCAAAGCACATTCTAAGGTCAGTGGCCATATGACCAAAATAAGGAAATTTTCTTGGTTCAAGTGCAACGGACCTTTCCGAAACATATATAGGAGCCTTAGAGCTCTTTCAGCTCAACCACAACAAGAAATGAGTTTTGAGGTTCCAAACCCCGACCATATACAAAATAGGGTTCAAGCCCAGTATCCTTACTTTCTATACCCGAAACTAGACAAATATCATACTGTTCCATACTATAATCCATACAAAAACACTAGACTTCCATATAGAACTTAACAAGTTCCATACTTTTCTATACAAAATCATAGCATTCCATACAAATATTCATAGTTCCATACAAATACTCATAGTTCCATCTGAAACCAATATCAAATTCCATACCCATAGTTTCCATCACAATCTTGCAGTTTCCTTTGTGATCTTCTTTTCCTTTCCTTCTTTCTTCTTTTCTTTTCTCTTTGCTTTTTTAGCATTCGCTCTCTGCTGCCTCTCTTGTATCGGTTTTTTATCTCTTTACAGACCAAATAGAATGTTCTTTTTAGTGTATCTTTCTTCAATCTTATCCACTTTTATTTGGCTTTTTCTCTCTTTTGGACCGTCAGTCAAGGAGGAAACTTTCTCTCACTCTTTCCTTCAAGCTACTTGTCTCTTCCCACAATTATCTTCCTTATTTGTTTTTTTAATATCTTTCTTTATTACTCTTTTGGTCCTCAATTTGTTTTATTCTCAATTCAATTTATCAAAAATCCTACTTTGGCATATGAACTTATTAAGGTGACCCTTGGGTTACGAATTGGTAAATTATTAATTTACCCTTAACTTTTAATATTAATTCCAAGTTCTTACTTATTTCTTTTTATCTTTATTTATTCGAAAAATATAATTTTACTTTTATTATACCCTAAACATGTTATAAAACCGTTAGGGTATAATTTGGGATGTTACACTTACCCTTTGCCTGACAGGTCTAGAAGATGAGACAACATTTAACTTGTGAGAAGCATGCATAGGACTAAAATTCACATCATATCCCAGATAGATTGACGAACACGTTAGTGTTAACTTGTAGTATTTCGCATGGCCCCATCTTTCATCTTCTGTGAGGAGGAACTAACGATATAGAGTGTACCCTGCAGACCCTTGATAATTTATGGACTCCAAAAGGATCTCACGCCCACATTTTGTCTTTCCTGGCCGGGTAGCAATCTGTGATTGCTATTATGAGGGTTGAATTTTGGGGGGCGAGCCGTTGGAGGTTTCATGCTTTCGCTCCTGATGATAGGCGAGTAATGGCGGCGGGCGGCTAGTTAGCTACGGAAGTCGGCTGGCTCCGGATGGAGTCAGATAACTGATAGTTTGGTGATAGGTTGAGGGGATCACTTTCATAGCATGTAACCAGGCCTGACCCATGATAGCATTGTACAATCCCAGGTCCTCAACCACTGAAAACAATACTTGCTGCGTTATTGGCCCTACCTTGACGGAAAGAGCAATATCGCCCACTGTTAGTGTGGTGGCCTCGTTGAACCCATATAAAACTCTGCCAACAGAACTAAGACGGTTAAGCGAGACTTTCATATGCTGGAAGGTCGGATATAACCAATCTCTTTACTTATTTGCGGGATAAATGAGAACCACATTGCGTCGAAATTGTTAATACACAAAGTAAGTACGAGTGCATCATAATAAGGGGTGATGACCCTGGTCGGGTTTATAGGAGGAAGGATATAGGGCCGTCAACCGGCTGAATCCTCTGCGTACTTCAGAGTGCAGGCCAGGTGTTTGTCCCGGGCTATGGTGGGGCTTGACTGTGAGCATTCTTTTCTGTCGTTTAGATTGGTGTGGTCGTCATTGGGCCTCCCGATATGAAGTTGATGGTGGGAGTTCGGAAAGTTATTCGGCTTTACAATTGCCTGTCGGCGTGAGGTAGTTTACATTCCTGGTAGCTCGAAGATATATCTTCAGGTGCGATAAAATCAATTTTCTCCGGGGGAACTTTAGGCTCTGGCGTGGTTAGTTTCATAGCCATCAGTCACCATGGTAATCCACACCTTAGGGACCGGTGAACAGTGCGGAGTTGCCCTCATTGGTAGGGGCCATTAAATCGGGGTGGTCCGGATGAGGGGAGTAGGAGTGATCATAAAGGGATCGGCCCAGGGAATGAGTGAATTGGGAGGATCCTCTTTTTGTCTGCACTTTGTTCTTAGGAGCGTTTCGATTCTTGTTCGGCTCCTTTACATTGAATTTATGGGCCTTAGTAGCTTCCTTGCTGTTACGAGGAAGTTATCATTCTTTATGCGGGAGGGTTTGCACGGATATTATCCTCGATTCATGGGCCACTTATCTACCAGCAGATACAATTCTTCCATTGTTGCGGAGGATCGGGGATAGAGGCGAAGAAAGGGGTAGTAGGCGAAGCTTCTTACGAAAGTTCGATGGGACGTGCATCTTTGGCCAAATATCAATTTGTTAGACGACTTGCCCAAATCTTCGAGTGAAGTCCCAGATAGATTCCTCTTCCCGCTTAAGGATGGCTTGGAGTGAGCTGATGTTTCCTTTATGTCGGATCGAACATAAGTACTGGGAAATGAACGTTGTCCACAGATCGCTGAATGAGTTTATAGATCCTCTCGGGAGTTTGTGGAACCCGGTAGGAAGCGAATTATTTAGTGGTTGGGAATACCTTGCACATGAGACGGTCATTACCTACACTAAGAATCATTGTTTGGTTAAAATGTAGCATGTAGTCGTGCAATTGATGGAGCCATCGTACATAGCAAATGGCTTGACATGCTTGAAGCAGCGGGGGCTCCTTGGCTTAGGATATGCGGGCTGAGGTGGGGACAGCATATCCTCTAGCCCTGGATAGCGGAAAAGAGACCAAATGTGGGGCGGAGGCCACCCCGAATGGATGATGCACGGGCGAAAACTAAGGAGCCATGTTCCCAAGCCAGATGGGCATATATTCGGGGGCCAATTCCGAAAGGAGTCTATCTCTACTAGTCTATCTTCGTACCCGACGGCGCACGCCATTGACAGATCTGGTGGATCGGCACGAGGGCCTCTTTTTGGACTTAGCCTCTACGTTGTTCTAGGGGGGTGAGAGGACAAGGAGCGGAGAGCTGCGGGAAGATAATTCATCGTCTGCTGGGGGATCACTTTCTCAAGCGGGGATGGAATATCTTTACCACTTATTTGGATGAGATGAAGTGCAGGGCCAGACGGGCCCTTTAGGTTATCATCGGTTGAGTCTCAGGGCCCAGTACCATGACACTCATTCTCCTACTCTGGCGGTTCGCGTGTTAGCTGAATCGGCCATCACATGCAGCATGTTCTTCCTGCTTTGCTTGCATTTCTTGGCGCTAGTAGATAAACTGATCCTCGATAAATTTGGTTCGTTGGATTTACTAGACGCTGGCGACAAACCAGGTGGTTTGGTGGAATGATCGGGGAATTACCAAAGCTTGAGAATGGGAGATCACCCAAGTTAGGTGTGCGGCTCTCGCGTGTCAGCACATGAGATTTCTTCTTTCGGTGTTTCTGAGATAGCGCCAATTGTGGTCTCCTGAACTTTCTGAGTCACTGGATCGTCGGAACATCAACCCGACTAAGCGAAATACAAACAAACAAAGCGATGATGGTGTGCGTTAGCCCCTCCGTCTTAAGTTAGATTTTTCGTTTGGACTATTCAATGCTCTCTCCCTTTCTTGGATCTGAGTCGTACTTTTCTTTTTGATTTCATGGTTTATCCCCGAGGAAGGCGATCCTCTTTTAAATGGAAAGTAGATGATCCTTCTAGCGGAGAAGGAATGTGGCCTTTTTTTGTGCATTATGACGGTCTTCACTTAAGTAGTGATCATCGTATTTTAGCCTTAAGAAATGTTATTCTGCACAGAGTAGTTATGAGCATGACTTATTCTTACTCAAGTTCGAAGAGGTCATCCGGATGCCTTTTTAAAGGGGTTACCGAGCAAGGTAGGTGCCCAAGCGTACTCTCATCTCCGGATGGGGATGTACGCAGGTCTAGCTAGTGGAGAAAATAGGTACAGGTCCAACAGATTTGGGTACATTTATCCTGTGGGTTCTTAGTTGGCAGATTTTATTAAGCTGAACAATTGGACCTAGTCCATGGTACCCACAACTTTTGTACAAGGAATGCCTAATCCATGAAAATTTTCTGTGGGTCGAAAGATTTTATTCATGTCACTTTTGTCAAATGAGGCGTATATATATTTCATTAAGGAATGCTAAATCTAAGCCTGTGTTTGGTACCTGGAAAATGGAAAGAAAAGACAACTGAAAATTTCACACTACAAGAAAACTGGCAATGAAACTGAACACCCCATTACACAACTTCTCTTCCAAATCACACACTACAAGAAAACTGGCAATGAAATTGACAGTGACATATCCATGCATGTTTTGGTGCGCGTTGACATTTATTATTAATATGGTAGAAAAATATTGAAGTCAAGTTAATTGTCTGAAGCGTTTTTGAAACTGAAAATTGGACATATAAACGTGGGCGATGAGCGTGTAGTCATGCGATGACCTTTGGCGCCTTCGTAAATTTAGTAACATGGGTGAGGATTGATGGATTAATGTTTTAATCAGATTTTAGAAAATTGGATTGTAAAATTTAAGGTTTGAATAAAATCGGATCAATTTTGTCAGACCCATTTTAGCCAGTGACTCATATTGGTTTGGCTCGAGTTATCCCGATTGACGCAAAATTTTTATTTAATTTTTTTTGTTTTAAATATTTTATTTTTAATTTCTAAGTATATATTTTTAATACAATTTATATGATAGTTTAATATTTAAAAAATCTTGTATGAAAATTTAGGGAATAATAATTTATTTATTTCATTAATCATATTTTAAATATTTACAATTTCATTTTTTATTTATCCTTTAAATTTTATTCAATTGTATATGTTTTTTTTTTATAAAAATTAAGTTGTATTAGTTTATAAATTAAATGAAATTTAATAACTAAATGATCAGTATATTTAAAAAAAAATTTATTACTTAAACGAATCTTAATAACAAAATAATGCTATTTTTAAAATAATTAATAAAAATTATATACTAATTTCTTTCATTATATATTTTAGTAAGATGAATTTTCAAACAAATAAAATATTTCAGTATTATACTATTGAGATGCATAAATTATGGATAAAACTGAGTTGATCGGACCAACAAAAATTTTTCCAAAATATTTCCTACCTTTTCTTTCCTTATTTTTCTCATTATTTTGAAGAAAAATAATAAATTATTTTTCTTACTATTTTCCTTCATATTTTTTTAACAAAGTTTTCCATGCATATGTCATCCAAAAAAAATTATTGTTCATAAGTAAAATTTTCCTTTACCTACCGTTTTCCGAATTCCAAACATAGTAATCCATTTTTCCATGTACTGCAATATTTTTCTGTTACTGCATTTGGCATTACAAGAACCTTTTTAAAGTAATCATCGATTTTTCCCCTTAAATGACAGTTGAAATGCAGCAAACTAAAATGTGATTCGATTAAAAAACCTTACCTTTTGAAAATATAACTCTTTATTAATTTTTTATTTTATTTTGACAGAAATATTTTTATTATTTTTTTGTAAAATAGTTTTTTTCTATGATGATATCTGTAAATGCATAAATGAAAAAGGATGTTTTTGTATGAATTAGGTTAAATTTACAGATTTTGATTTATTTGGAACCTTTTAACCGAATATTTTCAAATTAAATTCCTATAAATGGGTAGCCATAATTTCCCTTTTTAATGTACCTTAACTTGATACGTGTCATAATCTCTCTCTCCCTTCATCCTCTTTTCTCTCTCTATATTATATATATATATATATATATATATATATATATATATATATATATGTTATAAATGTGAATTACCACATACATGGAAAATAGTTATGAACTTAATAGGTTTATTAATAAATCTTGTAGATTCATCAATGAATCCTAATTAATAAGATCGTATATCTTATCGTCACGAAGCCTATAAAGTCTTCACCCTTTGTTGAAAGAAGATACGCCCGAGAATAAGAGGTTCTCTCGTCTGCACTCTCACCTCATTGTGACTTTTCTCTCATTCACTCGCTCTTCAACTTTCTCACACATTGGGATCATTTGGTTTACAACACGTTATCGACACGGCTCTATGTTGCTCTGATTGCATCGTTCTTTTAAGGTAAGGTTTCTTATCTCTATATTACATATTATTCAAAACTCAAAACATCTTTTATTGAACTATTCATCACTTTGTTTGATGGAAAATTCCAACAAAAACTTGAGTTTGTGGCATTAAAACGTCAGCGGGAAAAAAATTATTTACTCGTGGATACTTGATCTTTGAAATCATCCTAGAAACTCATGCCCTTGGAGAAAGCAATTAAAAATGGTAATAATCGTCCACGTCGGGACAAAGCAAAGCAATGATTTTTCTTCGAAACTTACCTTCATGAAATTTGAAAGCGAATATTTATGATAAAGGATCCTCTTGTCCTTTGGAATAACCTCAAAGAGAAATTATGACGCAAACGATCATTCTCCCAAAACCCGTTACTAGATTGGATAAACTACGTGCTTGAGATTATAAGGCAGGTAAGTGAATATAGATCCCTTTATGTTTCGCATTAGCTCCGATTGAAATTATGTGGGAAAAAGTTGCAGAGATGAGGATATGTTGGAAAAGACTTTTCTACTTTTGCGCGTGAATTTGCTCTGCGGCAATATCGTGAAAGGGTTTTAAAAATACTCTCAATTGATCTCCTGTCTTCTCATGGCTGAACAAAATAATGAACTTCTAATGAAAAATCATGAAGCCGTCTATTTTGGGTTATGCTCATTCCCAAAAGTGAATGTATTTGCATATCTGACCTCATAATCCAAATACAAGGTCAGAGTCGTGGCGTAGTCGTGGGCGTGGTCGAAGTCATTCATATCGTTTTGGTAATCGTATTGGTCATTCCAAAAATCCATCGCCACGAAGTGGGAAAGAAATGAGAAAAAGGATCAAGGACTCAAATACAAATTCGGGTGATAATGTATGCTATCATTGTGGAATGAAGGCCATTGGTCGCGTACACATCAAATACGCGAAACATTTGTTGATCTATAAGTCATTGAAGCGGAATGAGAAAGGGTGGAAACAAATTTCATCATGAGTGTGGTACTTAAGATACAGTTGATGATTTTACTAATCTAGATATTCTTGATTTCTTTATTATTGAGAAGAACAGCCTTCTTTAGTTTGTCAGTAGCAAAGGAGTGCGGGATGATCATATTATCTTCATGAGATAATGTTTATATTATCACATAACTACATATTTAATGTTTATGAATGCATGCTTAAGTAATTATTATGTAATACTTTTCATCATTTATCGTTTTTATGTTTATCTTTTTAATATTTATTTATTTTGTTTTGACATGTAGACTTCTGATAGAAGAATATGGAATTATCACTAAAGAAACCATTTGTTGATGATGATGTTTGCCTCATAGATAGTGCAACAACGCACTATACTTAAAATTTGACATATTCTTTTGTAAAGATAAATCAACAATTGTTAGTACAATTTGTGGCAATGCAAAACTAATTGAAGGCTCTAGAAGAGCTCATATCATATTTCCTAAAGGAACAAAGCTTGTGATTGAAAAAGCCTTATATTCTGAAAAGTCTCAACGAAATCTATTGAGTTTTAAAGATATTCGCAAGAATGGATATCATATTGAGACTCTAGCGAGAGCAATGTCGAATATTTGTATCGACTATTGTTTGGAAAGAAAAATTAAGGGTTGGAAAAGATTACACGCATTTGTTCTTGCCTATACTACATCAATATTAGCGTATTGAGGCACATGCAATAGTTAACAACAGTTAACTAATCATAGTGAATTTATAATTTGGCATAACGGTTGGGTCATCCAGATTCCATTATGATCACGAAGGATTATAGAGAATTTATGCGGGCATTCATTGAAAAATAAAAAGATATTACAAGCGAATAAATTCTCATGTCTTTGTACTCGAGAGCAAATTAATCATTGAAATATCACCATTGAGATTAGGATTGAATCCCTATATTTAAGATAGTATAAGCGATGTTATGGTATATACAACCATCTAGTGGACCGCATTAAATACTTTATGGTTTTAATTGATGCTTGACTAGATGGTCACCACGTTGCCTATTATAAACTCGTAACTTGGCGTTTGCGAGATTACTAGCTCAACTAGTTCGACTACGAGCTCAATTTCCAGACAATCCCATTAAAACTATAAGACTTGACAATCTTGGGTAGGGTGCCCTCAAGCATTCAATGGTGTTATCTTGCCATTGGAATAGCCATTGAACATCCTGTAGCACATGTTCGCCACCGAGAATGGTCTTGCAGAATCATTTATAAAACGAATTCAATTAATTGCAAGACCATTGCCCGAAATGAAAACTTCACATGTCTACGTAGGGCATGCTATCTTACATGCCGCAGCAACGATTCGCATAAGGCCCATAAGTTATCATAGATTCTCTCATTTGAATTGGTTCATGAGTGGGAACCAAATATTTCCCATCTACTAATTTTTGGATGTGCGGTTTATATTCCAATTACTCCACCACATCGCACCAAGATGGGACCTCAAAGGAGGTTAGGAATATATGTTGGGTATGAATCTCCATCTATTATTAAATATCTTGAACCATCTATTGGAGATTTATTTACGGCACGCTTTGCCGATTGTCATTTTGATAAAAAACTTTACCCAACATTAGGGGGAGAAACTAAGCAGCTGGTAATTAACTGGAATGAATTATCATTTGTCCTTTATGATCCTGAAGCGACAATGTGAACAGGAAGTTCCAAAGATAATTCATTTACAAAACTTAGCAAGTCATTGCCAGGCTGCATTCTTTTGATCCAAAGTAACTAAGTCACATATACTAGCTGCAAATGCTCTTATTAAATTGTTGTTCTGAAGACAATTTATTACCGTAATGAATAAGAGACTTCAGCTGGTAGACCTGTCAGTTCCAAAGATACAAATCCTCGTAAACGAAAAGGAGCAAAGGATACAAATGACCAAGTTGAGGTAAATATTGACCAAGAAAATTTCCCCAGTAAAACTCCAGATGAGTCAGTTTCCAAAGAGAATAAGGTACCTAAGATTGATGGAAATGAAGAGATCTCTATTAATTATGTTATGACTGGGGAGCGATGGAACCGAAATGAAATGTCGTGTGATATTTTACATATCATGTTGTGCAAATGTTGCAAATGAAAATGAGGATATGGAACCAATGTCTATGGAAGAATGTAGACATCGAAGATTAGCCCAAATGGGAAAGAGGCCATAGATTGAATTAAAATCGCTAGCAAAGCGTAAAGTTTTGGACTGTTGTCTGACGCCTTATGGTATAAAACCTTGTAGGATATAAATGGTTTGATCTTGGCAGTGAGTCATGAAGTTGTTAGGTACAAAAACGATTAGTTTGCCCAAAGGGTTCTCACAGACACGGTGTTGATTGAAGGAACATATTCTCTGTGGTGGATGCCACAACTTGATTTTTAATTAGTGCGCGGTTTGAAAAACTTAGGAAATGCGTCTCATGGATGTAATCACCGCCTATGCAGTACGGCTCACTTGATAATGACATTTATGAAAATCCACGAGGATTACAGGTTGTCGGCAGTGCCCTTGACTGCTTGAGGCTTAAATTCAATAAAGCTGAACTCTCTACTATGGCTTAAAACAGCCCGGGACGTGTATGTGGTATAATCGGTCTGCGAATACTTGAAACAAGGTTATAATAATGACTGTTTGTCCGTCTGTTTTTATAAAAAGATATAAGTCACAATTTAAAATAATTACGGTATATGTTGATGATTTAAACATCTTCGAACTCTGAAGAGCTTAATTTGCAAGTGCCTAAAGTGGAATTTGAAATGAAAGACCTTGGGAGGAGAACAAGATTTTGTCTTGGCTTGCCGGTCAATTTATCTCAAGGATGGAATTTTTATGCACCAATCTACTTATATATCAAGATCAGCAAAAGATTTTATATGGATAAGGCACACCATTAAAATTTTCGATGGTTGTGGGAATCACTTGAAACTATTAAGGATCCTTTTCGACCTAAGGGAAATGATGAAGAACTGCTTGGTCCCGAAGTACCATATTTGAGTGCCATAGGTGCACTAATGTATCTTGCTAGTCACACTCGACCTGATATATCATTTTCCGTAAATCTATTAGCAAGATATAGTTCTTCCCCTACAAGAGACATTGGACGGGGTTGGAATATTTCGATATCTGTAAAGGCACAATGGATATGAGTTTTATTCTCTTCGTCCAGTAAGTTGGTGGATTATGCAGATGCGGGGTTTTTGTCACGATCCTCATAATGGAGGATCTAGAGCGGGACCATATCTTCCTATCTGAGGTGCTTGCGCGCTACTTATCTTGGCGTTCCACAAAGCAAACAATTACGACCACATCATCAAACCATGTAGAAATCCTAGCAATTCATGAAGCAAGCCGAGAATGTGTTTGGCTTAGGTCAATAATCAATCATATCCATAAAACATATGGTTGTCTTATCGAGAAGTAGTAACAATTTTGTATGAGAATAATCTGACATGCATAGCGCGGTGAAGAATGGATATCAGGTGATGAGGCGAGCGTCTGAGAAGTTGTACCTTCGCATGATATTCAAGGCGTGGTGTTATCAATATTCATCAGATTCGATCTAGTGATAACCTCGATATATTTACGGCACTACCTACAAGAAATTCGAAGAACTAGTATCCAAAAATTGGACTACGATGGCTCAACGGTCTTAAGGGATGAGAGATGTAGACAAGGGAAGCAAGCATTATGCACTCTTTGGCGATAATATTCTTCTCTCATTGATTTCCTTTCTTTCTTTTCTTCTTCTTGCTTGAAGTGTATTTCCCCGAATAACGGATAAGAATTATGTACTCTTTTCCTTAACAAGGTTTTTTACGGGGTTTTACCTAGTAAGGTTTTTAATGAGCATGTCTTTCATAATGCATTCGAGTGTTATAAATGTTAATGACCACATGCAGCCAAAATAGTTATGAACTTAATAGGTTTATTAATGAATGCGTAGATTCATGTCACAACAATGAATCACGTAGATTCATCAATGATCCATGGGTAATCAATGATCTCCATTAATAGTTCCATGTATCTTATCTAATAGAAGCCTATAAAAGGAGTCTTCACCCTTTAGTGAAAAGATCATCGAAATAAGAGTTCTCTGTCTACTTTCTCACTCTCATGTCGACTTTCTCTCATTCCCTACTGCTAACTTTCTCACACATTGGGATCATTTGGTTTACAACGATATATATATATATATATATATATATATATATATATATATATATATATATATATATATATATATATATATCTGTCTCAAATGCCCACATACTAACATTTTTAATGTCACAAAATGAATCAAATAGGAATTACATTTGATAAAACACAGGGTGATTAAAGTATAACTTGTGCACATTCTATACTTGTAAAAGAAAAAAAAAATGAAACATGTTATAATTAGAAACCTCAATTAGGCACACATTTTGTACTCGTAAAAAAAATTAAAGATGTTAGAGTTAGGAAATCTCAAGAAAAATGAAATTCTTATTCAATGAATAATTCTATTAAATAGTCTTTACATAGGTTACTAGAAGCATCCTCAAAAGACAAAAAAAAAACTCTACAGTGTTAAGAAACAAATAAATCAATTATCTCATGATTGGGGAAATAAAAATGATTTCAAATCTGCTCTATTAATATTATGATTTTATCTTCATAAATATTTTTTTAAATATTATGTTCTCATAATTATTTCTTCAATCTCTATCACTCCCCTTCAAACTCATGATGCGGCTACCATAAGCATCGAGAGTTTGCCAACTAGAAAACAAAATTGTTCTCTTTGTCATGATGTCTTGGCACATAAGAAGAGATGTGTATGACAACAAGATCTGATGGAGAGTATGAACTGGTGGAGACAGTTCAGCTATAGTTGTGATACCATGTTAGCTTGTCGAGCATATAAGTTATTTAAATAGCGGGCTATATTATAGGTTTGGTTCAGTTAAACTCAGTTATAAAGTTTGAGTTGAGGTTTTGGTTTCAGTTAGTTTGAACAGATTCCAGATTATAAACCAAAAACACTATCAATGCATCTCTACTCTTCAAACGATGATTGTTAAAAGATTCTAAATTCTCTAATAGTTCAACTCAACCTTTGTGGGCGTTATAACGTTAGTTGCCATTTGATTTGATGTAACATAAACCACAATTCGAATAAGAAAGCGAAATTATATTAAATGAATAATTGCCATAACAAATGTTTGCCTAAAGAGCATCTAAACAAACTCTAGTCTTAAGAAAAATAATTTGCAATAATAGAAAGCTGTGGCCCTAAGCAGGGGTTTCCGTTGACAACGCCATCAACTCAACAGAATTGTAGATTTCGGACAACACAGATACCATCTTCAATTGTGTCCCGTGGGATCCATATTTTCATAAAAAATCGATGAGTCTCCTTTGGTGAGAACTCTACCAAATATACAATCACAATATATATGAATCATATCCATGACCATCAAGAGTCTCGATAAATATTAATAACCACACAAGGTCCATCGTCATATCTCATTATATAACTATCTGATAGTCACTAGAGTTTATTACAATATTCTTATACAACACATATAGATACATATGTCAAAACAACTACCAAAGCCAAAATCCGGCTTTCTTCACAATTGAAGCCTCTATTGAGCGCCGTCCTCCAGTACCTGTCCTGTACCTTAAATATGGTCCCACGATGGGGTGAGCAATGCTCAGTAGAGAATAATTCTTACAAGAGACTACTTCCGCTAAGTGCGCGAGAGCTGCACATTCCTACTCAAATGTCTACATGCCATGGATGAAGTCTGTCACCTGTCCCATGTCTCAGAATGCTCTCAGAGCTCCTCACACATACATATGCCAAATTATTGGCAGTCATTATATTATCTGACCATTTCCAAAACAAAAAGCATTTGTTTTATAAATCAAAATCCATTGGACAAACTTCGATATTCACTTGTTTTTACCAAGTCCCATGTGTTTTTGTGGGTAGCGAATTTCCGGGGTTTCACCGCAGGCTTTGCACACCTTCTGACACTTTCACGAACTTTCATCGCTAGATACATATGTCTATCCAAGAATACCAAGTTTTTCACCCGAGGGGGTATATATCCCTTCTTGCTATACCCAACAACGTATTTTTCATTTCTTTTTTCTTTTATGCGATTGTGAGAGTCATTTTGGATGTTGTCCCATTTTGCCGAGCCCACCATCAAACACTAAACACAGTGTCGATCTATCATGTACTCACGACATACCATCAAACACTAAACACAATGTCGATCTCAACCATGTACTCACACGTGATCACGATGTCAGATGCATAAATGCAATGCGTGCCATTACATGTGTCTCATACTACAGCCACAATGAATGCCACGTCTGACCAGTTCAAAAATCATACTTCATGCGGATCATGGATAATCATATTTGTTTATATAATTATTCCTATTTAATTTCCATATGTCTAACACATATATCTTAACATGCTTCCGCAATCTGATAAACATGTTATTCACTTTTCATGCATCTCAAGCATATATCAACACAGTATCAATCATACGAGCAAGGATAACTTGGTACCTTTATCAATTGTGGCATAAGCGATGCCCACAAAACAATCCACACATCAATTTTTGACAAGAGCGGGAAAACACCCGAAACTATGAGCACCAAATGCCATAACAGACCATAGGATAGTTCAGAACTCGGTTCAGAAAACTAGTCCCCTAACAGTCCCAAAATCTAGACACAAACCATTAAACAGTCTAAGCTGTAGTAGTCTCGAAAAATGAGCGAACTTGGTATAAATTCAGGTTAGGTGGTTTAAAAGCCTAACATCAGAGTTCTCGAGATAGAGCTGTTCCTTGAAGGATACTAGTCCAAATTCTCACTTTTTTCCTAACTGAAAATCAGTCCCAAAAATCTGGATAGTAAGTTCGGCCAAAATAGGGCAACCTGTGGCAGTCTCGAAAAACGGATCATACCTTGGGTTATAGAGGTCCAATTTGGGTGATTCAAAAGCCTAATCTCAAGTTCACAACTTCAGATACAATTGTCATGAAGGACACTAGAGTAAATTCCCTTCTTTTTAAACCAAAAATCAGCCTAAAAAACTGGACATCATATAGGGTCAAAATAGGGCACTATTCCCATAACCCATTATTTTGCCAAACAATCCCTTAGGGTAAAAACGGCCAAACAGCCCCTTAGTGCATTAAAACTCAACTAAACAACCCCTAAAATGGAAAATAAACCAAAGTAGGAAGAATCCCTACCTCTTGGAGCGTAGAAAACCCCAAAACCTTTGATTTCCCGAACTCGTCGCTTGAATCCTCGGCGAAATCCCATGTTTTCGATTACCATACATGGCCCTTGTCAGTGAATGAGACTTCGTTCTTGTGATAAATTCGATCTGGCCAGAGCTTTTAGATTGAAGAGAGAAGTTTGGATTTTCTCTCCCTCTCTCTCCATGACCAGACCCAGGAAATATGGGTGTTTTACGCTAATGATTTTTAACCCCCTTTTGTCTAACTCACTTAAGTTGGACATATTGGTCCATGTCACCCATTAATCTGACGTTAAGTTACGTTTCTTCCCGAAACTATTTATTTTTATCGGTTCAAGTTCAATTTATTTTAAATGAACTTGGCAGGTTATTTCTGCTCCGAAGATTCATAAAAATCATCCACAGGAGTTACTAGATGCCCGTTATGCTGAAAATCGTGAAAAAATGCATTTGTCTCGGAATTGACGAAAATTTTAAGGTAACTAGATTTCACGAGACGAATCCAACGGTGAAGTTCGTTTCCATCATCCGAGATCTAGAAAAATTTCCAGGATTCCTTGAACAATTTCGACAATTTTACCTTTTTTGCCATTTTTCAGAAAAATAAAATTTTTCTCAGGTTTTACATTCTTCCCCCCTTAATAGAATTTCGTCCCCGAAATTCACACACACATACACATTCAAATCACATGCATATGAAAGAGTCATTTTGATATCAAATGACTAAGAAAACACACCCTCCATTATCAAACGAAACGATAAGCGGCATGTTGTGTCGCAAATGTTCCCCCATGTTACCTCCTCCACTCCTTGGTGCTGCAACAACACATTCACTAACCTCACAGTCTTTCCTCGCAAGACCTAATCTCGGCTATCCATGATATGCATCAATCCCTCCTCAAATGTCCCATCAGCATCAACAACAAGCTCGTCCCAATCCACTACATGAGTCGGATCTAGAGTGTACTTCCGAAGCATGAAGACATGGCACACTACCACATGAACAGGATAGGGTGGCGGTGATGAGCCTTGAATCATAAATGTATCCACTCTCTCAAGTATCTTGAAGGGCCCGATATATCTCGGAAATAGCTTTCCTCGCTTGTCGAACCTGACCACTCATCTCTTAGGCATTACCTTTAAGAAGACATGATCACCCACCTCAAACTCTAGAGGTCGTTGATGAGTATACTTTATACTCATTTTATCCCTATGTTTTACTTATATTTTTAGTATTTTTATTATATGAATAAGTGATCTAATGCTCTAAATGTTCAATTTTGTGATTAGGTCATCAATGAGCAATATGGAGCAAAAGAAACGAGAGATAAAGCCCGAAAATGCAGTGACAAACATATCAAAATGCGGCTACTATGTTTTTGATGTTTTAGCTGTACAATGATCCCCAATTGCTGTATTGATACGGATAAATAGGAGACTTCTTGGGCTTTCAAAGAGACCCACTGTCACTCCATTTGGACTTCAAATGACAAAGTTATGACTCCTGGTAGTTGAAGGAAGAAGAGAAGAGAGCTGAAAAGTGACCAGTTGGAGAATTTTATACATTAAGTCTTTATAATTATTTCCAAAGTGTTTTTACTTGACATATCTAGATTCTAAACTTCAATAGCATTCCAATGGTACCAAGAACACCCAAATCGGAGTTCAGATGACAAAGTTATGACTTTGCAGATTTGGGCCAACAGTGGTTGTAACAGCGTCGCGATATTTATGAAATCTGACATCTCGGCGTCGACGTTGCTACCAACCATCCTTGACGTTCGGGGTTGATTTGGGTCGATTTTGGCCATTTGAGCTGTAGTGAATTGTGGGTTTTAAACCTCAAACCCTAGAAACAACGAAAGAGGACGATTTGGAATGAATTTTGGGGGGTTTTGAGGGAGAACATGCTCCCTTTGGGTGGAAAGACCCTAGGACTTGTTCTTGGAGATTTTTCTAGGGTTTGTTCTTAGAAGAGGAAGAACATTTGAGGAAGAAGAAGATAATGGAGGAGAAGAAGGGAGCTTCAATGCAGAATTTGTTTCTCTACTTTCCTTTTCGGTTTCTTTCTTTTGATGGTTGTATTTACTTTTCTCCTTTTGTTTTAGTTAGTTTTCTTAGGGTTTAAATGTAGCCAAAGACATGTGTGTATGAGTATTTCCTAATTTATATTGATTGATGTTTTATTTCATATTTATGTTGAGTATTTCATTTGGATCTTAATGCTTGTGGGTATTTGTGATATTTACTTGAATTTGTGGTTTGATTCAAAATATGAGAAGTGAGAGTTAAAATTAGACCATGGATGATTTACCATCTAATTATCATGAGAGATGTAAGTGAGATTAGGTGTGGTATTAAGATTTATAGGGTTCAATGCATTCTTAGTTATGATGGTTTGATGCAGAGATGCAGTATAACCTTTTCTAAGGGTAGTGTGAGGATGCTCGAGAGAGATTCGAATATACATTAGTGAAATCACCATCTTCATGATGAAATTGATCATCGATTAATTGAGTTAGGAGGTTCATACATCATTGTTTAGGTGAAATCTATACCCTAAAGCTTTTTAGTCTTTATACAGTCATTCTTACATGCTTAGATTCGTGTCTTTGAGTTTTTCTATAGATTTTCCACCATCCAAATAGAGCATAGGCTAGATTAGTCGGTGCCAGTAACCAGTTCTCGTGGGAATGATACTCACTTATCATTATATTACTAAAGAACCAGCAGCGTGCAGCGATACATAGGCGTACACCTTTATAGCACAAATAGGCCTATCAAGTTTTGTACGGGTGCGGGGTGGTGCTTTTATTAATATTGATTTGAAATAGCTTTACTCACACTTTGGATATAGTTGATACTGTTTTATTTTCCTTCTTGTCCATTTACTTTTGAATTTTTGTTTGGTTTTATAGCATTTCAATCACAATGGATCTATCATCAGGTTGACAAACCATTGGCTCACCTTGAGCAACAACTAAGAATGCGACAATTGGCTGATGAGCATCAAATATGAGTGACAACTCAAGTGCAGAGTCAAGTGTGGCAACCATATGCATCAATGGATTATGCTCAATATGGAGGTACCCCATAATTGAGCAATCATGAACTGGATGGAGCCACCACCCAAACACCTCATGGAATACAAAGCTATACCATTCCGCACCTCCCATAAGTCCAAATATCAAGCTTTGGAAGAAGGTATGGATGAATTAAGAGGGCTCAAGCTAAATCTACAATGGCGAAACCTAAATTTTCAGATAATGGCTAAATGGACCACTCTCAAGTTGAGTTACCCGGGTTTCTGTGATCAAATGAGATAAATTAAGCCTCCCTGATAGAGAATGAAAAAGTTAGAGGTAGCCATGGCTAGATTAGAAAGAGTTATGTGAATCTTGTGACATCTCAGGATTCGATTAATGGAATTGACAGGGCTAATGTTAATTCAGCTTACACCATTCCGAGCTTGAAGAAAAGATGTCTTCAAGGCCATTTTCTTATACTCAGCTTGGATTCGAAAGAACAACCTAAAGAAGAGGAGAGTATGAGTATAGAAGAGCTAGTGGCCAAAATATATGAAAGAAACAAAGAATATGGCTCGATGTCTTTGAAGGACCTTATGAGAGTTTTCCATCTACTCTTGGGGTGAATATAGAAGAAGAAAACTTGAGATACAATGAAGAAACCACCTCAAGGGATAATGAAGAACTTGAAGTTTCAAAGCGATGCGAGATGATGCACAAATTTTGGAAACCTTAGTTGTGAAGGAAGATGAGTCAACTTCTCCAGAATCATATGAAAAGACAAATGATGAAGTTGTAACTATTCCGGAGATGACTCTTTGGGTTCCAATGCATGAGGAAGCAAAAAATGAGAATAAAACCCTAACTTCCAAGGTGGATGAGTACATCATTCACTTGAACAGCAGTGAAGGAATCATTGTAAAGAAAAATGAAAAAAAATACAAAATAGAAAAATAATGATCTTGGAAGACTATGTGCTCTGAGTTGTTGATTAAGGCACAATTATAACTCTCTTAGAGAATGATGGAGGTAAGAATCATAACATATCGGGTAGTTGATAGAGTCTATTTGAACTCGAAAAAGCAGGCGACTTCTTGGGGCAACCCAAGTTCAAAAGTTTCATTTTTGAGATTACTTTTAGAGTTTGTTTTTAAATAAATTTTCTGCGATCTTGTGTTTCTTGTGTTGTTTTCGAGGTTTTTTGGAGTTCAAAGTTGGCTATGGAAGTGGAGAGATCTTGAAAAGTGGAAGTTTATAGTATCTTGGAGGGGTTGAAGAACAAGAGTGAGCAATCAGTTCCGACATCCTCCTCATTTCTGTTTCATATGCTTCCCACATTTTGAGAGCCCCTCGTCTCATTTGGAACTAAAGTCTAATCCCTCTTAACATCTTTGCCTCCAAAGCAAGTCATATTCATTGGAGCAACTTTCGGAGACTTGATCAACCTCAGGGGAGTACTCATTATCCATTCTTGCTTTTGTTTCACATTGAGGACAATGTTTAATTCAAGTTTGGAAATTGAGATTCAAAATTTTTTTAAATCCGACTTTGTATCTCACTTACCCTATTTTAGTTATTACTTTATTTGTTTAGGTTGTTTGCATGAGGTTTTCTTTCTTTCTTTTGTTTGTTTCATGTCTCATATGAGTGAGTTCGATGCCTTGTTGGCTAGTAGAAGGTCATTTTTAACACAAACATTTGAAAAAGGGCAAGTGCAAAGTGGATTGGACCATGGGCTTTTAAATGATGCAGGTGTATTGCTTGCTTGGTATAGGTGACTTGGCTAGTCACCTACCCTTAATCTTCTAAGAAGATATTTCTCAAGGAATATATCACACACACACTTTTGGTCTCCCTTGTATACCTTGGTCTCGGACCCTTTGCCTTGAATTCAACTAAACTTGGGGGATTCTAGCCACCTAAGTGATAGGACACCTAATCAAAAATAGGATTGCCATCAAGCCCTAATTAAAAAGAGAAAAATACAAAAACAAAAGAAAAAGTGAAAAAGAAAGATAAAAAACAAAAGAAAAGAAAAATGTCAAAAATAAGTATGTGAATAAGAATAAGAGAGTCATCAAAATTGAAATCTACGAGCACGATCGGGGGCCTTTCAAATCCACAATGCCTAAGCCAAGCTGGCTAGGGTCATTGACTTCCTTTGCTCCTTCCATGGAGACCAGAAAGATGGATCCTTCCCACAACTTAAGGCCTTTGAGTTTGGTTGAGTGTTCAGGGTGAAGTTTGAAGGGAATTTAATGTCTGGTGCCCTTAACCAACTAGTGGGGAGTCATCAATGGATCCCCGCTATGAACTTTGCCCTCATGCAAAACTTCTTGTACTTTGGTTTTTCTTTCATTTTGATTATTTTGGTATGAATAAAAAAGGGTGTGGTGCGTTCTTATCCTTTCTTAGTTTAGCTCTTCAAATGAGTGAGTTGAGCTTAGTTTAGGGGTACTAGGACCTAAACATACATTGGAATCATGCTATCACCTACATTTAGTTTCAGCAGGAAGGTCATTGAGGACTTTGGGGGTTGATTTGCTTTGCTCACTATGCTTTGCTTTACCATGTTCCTTAGAGAGTTTAAAATTGTAAGGATCCTAAACTTTGGTTGAAAATGCTAATATTGCTAACTTATGTTCATAGTGATTCTTCCACTTGGAATCATGTTATCCATACTCATCATTGTAGTTAGGTGTCATTTCAATTTTGAGCTTTTTGTTTTGAGTCGATCTCTTGCTTGGGGGCAAGCAAGAGTTTAAGTTGAGGAATGTGATGAGTATACTTTATACTCGTTTGCCCTATGTTTTACTTATATTTTAGTAGTTTTATTACTTAGATAAGTGATCCTAGTAAACCACAAATGTTCAATTTTGTGGTGAGATCATCCACCCAGAGCCAATATAGAGCAAAAACAAAGAGATAAAGCCCAAAAATCAGCAAACAACACATGCAGCAGCAGCTACTATGTTTTGATGTTTTCAGCTGTACAATGATCCCCAATTGCTACAATATTGATATGGATAAATAAGAGACTTCTCGGGCTTTCCAAAGAGACCTTATTCACTCCATTTGGACTTCAAATGACAAAGTTATGACTCTTGGTAGTTGAAGGAAGAAGAAGAAATTTGAAAAGTGACGGTTGGAGGAAATTTTGTACATTCAGTCTTTATAATGATTTCCAAAGTGTTTTCCTTGACACAAATGGGTTACACTTCCAATATTTCCAACGGTACAAGAACGCGAATGGGTTCGGGTGACAAAGTTAACATGGCTTTGCAGTTTGGAGCAAAAAGAGGCGCTATGACGTCGCGACATTGCAAAGAGCTACATAAATCTGACATCAGAAGCGTTCGGCGTTGAGTTGATTAGATGATTGTTGGCCATTTTGGGCCCATAATTGTGGGTTTTAAAAGCTCGAGCCTGAAACAACGAGAGCCCGATTTAGAGCGAATTTTGGGGTTTGAGGGAGAGCAGCTCCTTTGGGTGGAAAGACCCTAGGGCTTGTTCTTGGAGATTTTTCTAGGGTTTGTTCTTGGAAGAGGAAGAACACTTGAGGAAGTAGAAGATAATGGAGGAGAAGAAGGGAGTTTCAATGCTAAATTTGTTTTCTCTCTTTCCTTTTCCGGTTTTCTTTCTTTGATGGTTATGTTACTTTTTCCCTTATGTTTAGTTAGTTTCTTAGGGTTTAGATGTAGCCAAAGACATGTGTATATGAATATCTCATAATTTATATTGATTGATGTTTTATTTCATATTTATGTTGAGTATTTCATTTGGATCTTAATGCTTGTGGGTATTTGGCCAATATTTGCATGATTTGTGGTTTGATTCAAAATATGAGAATTGAGAGTTAAGTGGTATGAATAGATTTACCATCTAATTATCATAGAGATATAAGTGAGATTAGGTGTGGTATTAAGATTTATAGGGTTCAATGTCCTTAGTTATGATGGTTTGAGGCGAAGTGCAGTATAACCTTTTAAGGGTGGTAATGCGGATGCTCGGGAATATTCGAATATACATTAGGTAGAAATCACCATCTTCAGCGTGAAATTGATCATCGATTATTGAGTTAGGAGGTTCATACATCATTGTTTTAGGTGAAATCTATGCCTAGCTTTTTTAATCTTTATACAATCATTCTTGCATGCCTAGAATTAATTGTCTTTGAGTTTTCTATAGATTTTCCACCATCCGAATAGGGCATAGGCTATATTAGAGTCGAGTACTTAGTAACCCGATTCTCAGGTAGAACGACCTCACTTATCATTATATTGCCCGAGCGACGTGTAAACTGCGCACATGGCATTACATTTACATAGCACAAATTGCCTATCAACTACCATAATAAACTAGGTGTACTATCCGGTACTACCATAATAAAACATTGTGAGAACCACTCTAGTTGTATTCTTTGTTGCATTGTGACAACCATAATAGACTATTGGTACCATCATAACATACATAAAGGATTGTATTAACTGTGTAATTAATGAATTATGTCATTGAAATTGTGTGAAACTAAATCTATAGATTAGACGAAGATAGAGAATGGGATGTTCGTTTATGTATGCTATGGTGGGGAAATGGTGAAGTCCAATGGGTCAACTGAATACAAGGGTGGACGAGTCATCTCAGAAATCATGAACGTGCATATTCCATATGCCAAATTTGTTTCAATAGTTTGTGATAGGTTGAAGGTTGAATCAACTTTATTGAAAATGTATTACACATGTAAATTTGATCCATCAATGTTGGTACTTTGTTGAAAACAACAAAAATGAAATGTTTGATTCAATGGCAATCGCGTTGTTACGTATGCGTGAGTTCAAATACCTATGTCTCGGTTAAGGTTATCCCACCACCTCCAAGGTAAATTAAGTTTAGTTAAACATGTGATTATAATACAACTTCACATAATATTTGCTAACACATGGACTCATTAATTTTCCGTATGTTGTGTTAATAGTGATCCTCCAACGCCTATTGTTGCTTCAATTCTAGACATGTCTAGAGAAATGTACCGTTGAATCTGAATTTGTCTATGGACGTAGTAGCAAATGCCTCACAATTTTTTTAGTTTCATGGGGCGAAAGTGGTTCAACATAGTTCAAGGAGATTCCAAAATGAAATTATGGCTAGTGGGCAAACGTTCCCAAATGCGGATGCATTTCATGATGTTGTGTACCTGATGTCTATAGCAAGGAGATTTAAGTACTATACAAGGCTTGCTTTAAACATGACATTATATGCATTAAATGATTGCCTTAGAGATGGCATTGTCTTGCTGTGAGTGTGTCACATGTTGTACAAGTGCACACGTTTGTAAATGAGCATAGGCATACTGTTGATGATCTAGTTTCTTCTCAACCATTAGTTAGATGTAACTGAGCCTCGAATGTTATTGATAATGTCATTCGATGTACACTTGAATACATGCCACGGAAAATTTGTAAAGAATTTTTTTGGGAACATGGGATGCGTTTGACTTATGTACAAGTTTGGCATATTAAAGAGAAGGATAAGGAGAGAATATATGGTAAATCAAAGAATTTCCATAGATTGTTCCCTTGGATGTGTGAGCGAATAAATTAATGTAATCCGAGATTAGTTGTAGAGTTGACACGCTCTAGTGATGGTCATTTACAACAACTCTTTATTGCCCATGAAGTGTCCATTATATGGTTTTTGAGGGGATGTCAGCTAGTCATTACTATTGATAGATCCACATGGTGGCTCATATAGTGTTTCTCTTTAGCAACATCTTATGATGCAGTATTTAACTTATGTTCCCTATAACGTATGGTGTGATGAGCTCCAAGAATTACAAAGATTAAAATTGCTTCTTACAAAACTTAAAGAATCTCATTGGGAATAAAGATGTGGTCATTTTATCGGGATGAGCTTTTCGGGTCTTCCACCGTAGTGTTACTAGAGCTTTTAGAGGAGAGAACCATGCCTATTGTTGTAGTCACTTGAAGGAGGAGAACTTTGTAGCTTTTTTAATAAGTATAACATAAGGGGAAACAAGGGGAAGGAAAATGCATTGCAATGAAACGATAAAATTGCCTATGCTTAATTGGAGACTGATTACAATGCTCACCTGAATGAATTATGTATGTATAATGATTCATTAGCAACCTGGATTGAGCAAAATGAACCTCAAAACTGGGCCATGTCAAAATTCCTGAAGAAACAATGGGACAAAATGACAAGAAACCTTGTAGAGTCTTTTAATGCCTGGTTAAGAGATGAACGACATTACTCATATTCTGATTAAGATAAGGCACATATGACTAAGTTGGGTCTTGTGCTTGTTAAGCTTGTATAAGTTGAATCAGTCAATGGAAGGGATTCTATAGAAGTAGAAAATAGATCAGAAAGTGAAAATTAATATTGCTAAAGGGTAGTTTACATAGTCAGCCCATTTAGTGAGTCTATCTTTGGTGTATTTATTGGTACTTCAATCCTCAATGTTGACATCAAGAACCTGCAATTTCACTTGTGAACTTTGAGGAAATGTCGGGCATACCTTGCGAGCATGCATGTGCAGTGATAGGATTTAATGGACAAATGTGGCTGATTTTATTTGATAGTCAATTCAAGTTGTAACCCAATGTTTGATATACTAAGAGGTTTTTGAGTATAGAGACTAAATGAGCATGCTAAAGAGTGATGCCGATGGGTGTTGTTTGAGATGTCTAGGGAATGAATACTTATCTTTAAATTCTCGAAGTATTCAAAAGCGACTTCGAAGATTGGAAAAAACATAGAGTCCCAATTTCGGGATAAAGCGCGCCAAAACCATTGTTCACGTTATGTCAGTAAGACATAATCGAAAAACATACAAAAATCCTCTTACTGATTAATGTTTGCTTTGCATATCTCACTTACTTCAGGGCGATAACATAGTATATTCTTAATTAAGGTGATTTTGTTATCACGGCATATCACTTCGTATTGTCGCGATATATATGTTTCTGACAGGTTATTTATGTTGTAATCTAATTAGATGATTATGTTATTTAGCTTTCACGGTGTTTGTCACAACATTTATGTTTTCATTTATAATATTTGGATAACTTTAAGGACAATTACTTATATTGTAATCTTAATTAGATAATTCTGTTAGCTAGTAAACTGTAGTATTATCACAACATTTATGTTTTTATTTCTAATATTTGGATAACTTTGAGGATAGTTACTTACGTTGTAATCTTAATTAGATGATTTCGGGTTTTGACATCACTGTAGTAAGCCATTCAACATTTCTAGGTACTACCATAACATATTGGGGGTACTACCAGAATATACTAGGGGTACTATCTGGTACAACCATAACTTATTTGAAAATACCATAATTATAGTACCCTCACCAAAAATCTACTATACGTTTATAGTTATAATGAGACAAGAGATTGGTTCATTAGCTACATATTTAGAAATAGTAGTACCATTACATAGTGGGGGTATTACCATAACATATTGAATATGCAGTAATATAACATTTAAAATACCATAATTATAAGTACCCATAGAACATCTATCTGTTTATAGTTTATGTGAGGCAAGAGATTGAGTTTAGTTAACTCTGTATTTAGAAATAGTAGTACCACCATTACATAGTGGGGGTATTACAAAACTGTAATCGGTGCCACCTGCACTAATATATTAGAATTACTTACTTGATCTGACCATAACTGTTGAAAATATCATAATTATAGTACTCCAACCAAACATCTACTATATGTTTATAGTTGTAAAGAGGCAGGAGATTGGTTGGTTAGCTACATATTTAGAAATAGTAGTACCATTACAAAGTGGGGGTATTACCATAACATATTGAAGGTACTATCAAAACATACTAGAGGTACTACCATAACATATTTGGGGGTGCTACCATATAAATTACATTATTAGTCCATTATTGATTATTGTTTTTCCATGTGCATGGTAAAGAAGATTGCAAAAAAAGAAAGAAAGCAGCATATCCCAAAAGATCGACCAAAGGTGATTAAATTTTACATTACTATTGTGCTCATATTATTGATTTACTGAGTCACATTATATTGACCCTCATTGTGATTTTCAATGTAGGCAGCTCTACCTAAGTCTAGATGTTAGGTACAAAGCTCCCAGCTGCCAGACGCTGCCGCCTGTTACAGCAACCACAGCCATGGCTTTGGTGGGTTGCTATAGTTAGCAACAAAGGAGATCCGATATGAGTTATGCCAATGGTTAATCTTTGCATATGATGTTCCATACCATCGTATCAGAATGGAAAGCTCAGTTGTCGTAGATGTCACATTAGCGATGTCGAGGCTGCCATGGGAATCCCATGTCGCAACCTCGATGTCCCCGTTCATCCAAGGCGAGCCGCGAAGAGCTAGATTTATAACATATGATATTTGGAATCCCAACTAGATTCATTAAATGTTGGAGATGAATTTACTAAAATTTTCCTCATATTCACGTGTGCCACTATTTTGGCACCCAATAGTAAACCAAAGGAATGCATGACTTGTGGAAAACTCATGCTTAACTATCTAAAAGATGACATACAGGAATTCAAAGCAACAAATGAAGACAGGTTGTCCTGTTATTCGGTTGCATAAGAAGAAGTTGATTCCTTATATAATTTATCTATTAATTCCTCTCGCTATTAGAGCTGCCAATATTGTCTAATGAAAGTTAAACACCACACTTAGATCTTACAAGACGCACTCGATCTATTGTAAATGTTTTTTCGAAGCACGAAATATGGTGCTTCGCTTGGCACGACCAAACAATAAAAAAACGATTAGCAGCTAGAATAAATATTTTTGGTTATTATGGATTGGTTGAGGTTAGAATGATATCTGTTATAAATATACAAGTTTTTCCTTTTATATTTTTAGTTATTCATAGTTTATTTGTATGTTGACATGATTATTCACAGCTAAGGAGGGCAATACCACCTCAAGAACCTCATGTGGAAGAGGATGAAAGAGGTGATTCTTCGGATTCTGATGAAGTTAGAGGTAGTGAAACTGATAGTGGGGTAAGCTTTTCTAACCATGACTTTGTTCTAATCATGAAATATATGTTAAGTATCTAATGACCGTACTTGTATTTTCCATTAGGTTGTTTTAGAGAGAATGCAGATGAATGCTAAAAAAGATGGTCAGGGTGGCTAAAGAACACTTGCGACACGTCAAGACATAGTAATGTATGAAACCTGGTATACACAAATCAACTGAAGGAAAAAAAAAAAGATGCAATGACATCATCAGCCTCCAATGACTCCCTTACATCACCAGATCAGGGGGTGAATGTGGATAATTGTGTGAGAGATGGTTCACCACATCAGATGGCTAGGGATGTCGTTGTGTTAGCATCCACATCCACACATGTTGTTGACATGACTTCCTCTCTAAAAAAAAGGCAAGGGTGAAGATAGTGACAAACAAAAAAAGGTTTGTTAAGAGGACCTACAAATACAAGTCGTCATTTGTTGAAGAATGTGCTAGGCAATTCCAGAGAATTGCAAAGCCACAAAGATTAATAGCTGACTATGTGCTTGATCTAAATGGCGATGAGAAGTATTTTTGGTCATATATTGTATGTTGTAATTCTTTTTAAACTTATTTTGGTTTTTTCTCATGAACAAATTTTTTTTTATATATATTTCACAATGAGATACTGGTCTCCATGTTTGGGTTCTACATAACACGGAGGGAGATGAAAATTTTAACAGGAAAACAATGGGTCAATAGTGTGGTATTGTGAATTTGTTATAGATATATGTATTTCAACAAATTGACTTTTTGATTTTGATATATTTTTTTAATTGGCATGTGTATGGATTGACATCAAATGTAATTTGCATGGTATGCCATGTACTAAATGAAGATTGAGGGATTAACCCTTACAACACACTATTTCGATCCACATTTTGTGGTATAATAATGCTTGGTTGACTATATTCATTGTCTTGGATAAGTTCTAGTCTCATGCAATAATAGTCTTCACTTCTTAACCTCTTGTTACAATTTGCACTTACCAAATTAGACACAAAAGCCAAAAATAGTGAAATAAAGGATAGGACCAAAATCTTTATGGACGTAGAATATGTTGGAATTGATCTACAAAAGTGTATAAGGTATATCAATTATCCTAACATATAAGTTATTAGTTTCAGTATATTTTTATTAAGTTGCAATCGATATACTAATAGGATGATTGAATGCTGCGCTTATATCTACTAGTATGTGATGACAAACATTGGTAGCTCCAAGTCATAAACATTGAGTCTGAACATGTTGAGATAGTATCATCTACATCACTTGGCCATCAAAACAGCGTACCCGAGGATTCACTAGAACTTACAATTGCTCTATGACGTTGTGTGAAAGCTTTAGGGCTGAAATTTAATGTGGATTTTACTCAATTTGATCACGTCTGCCCTGATGTAGCCAAACAAAATAATGGATAAAATATCTACCACTCATCCATTACTACAAAATTTGCTCTTATTTAATCTAAAAACATATTGAACCTGTTGTTTATAGATATGATTGTGAAGTATTTGTCATAAAATACATGGAGTGTTGGAATAGGATGGTTTTAACACATGTCATTGATGCGGTATGTTTTACCCATGCTATTTCAAAGTTATAAATCAAAACTGCTTAGTTTATATTTATGATATAACTGTTGGTTGTTAAGGTTAATTTCATTTTTCTTTTCATTTCAGACAAAAATGAAATACCATAGGATAAGGACAGTTTGCACCTTGATCATGAATATAAAGACAATACATAATGGAAGCAAATTTCGGAGGCTTGCAAACAGATGTTGTTAAGTTCAAATGGTGGATATACGGACATTATATGACATTCAAAACTTCAATTGTATATGTTTAATAGTGTTCTTTTATGTAATGGTGTTTCATTTCCAATGCATGTTAGTTAAACATATTTTATAGAATCAGCTATTGAGCAGATCTCCGACATGCACATACTATGACATAGTTTTTACCTGAAGTGTATATTTCTAAATAGCATGTATGAAAACTATGTTCGATGGGTCATAAGGTAGCATTTCAGGTAGTACCCTATTATATTATGGTAGTATTAATTTACTATGAAATGGTTCTACTATTTAAATATGTAAAGCACCAACCATTCTCCTAAGTACATTTCAACTCCAGAACGATAGTAGATGTTCGTGGGGTACTATAAATATGATATTTTCAAAAGTTATGGCAAGCATTCATGTAGTATCCCCTGTGCTGTGTTACATTAGTATTCAATAAAAAGATGTTATGGTGATACCACCTATAACATGGAAAAACAATAAAAATGTAGTGACTATATGTTATGGTATTACCAATGCATGTGACCTAAATGATTCATACCAATTGCCCATTTTTCATTATGGTAGTAGCAGGTATAGTACCCTATAATGTTATGGTAGTAACCATAGTATGTTCCCCATAATGTTATGGTAGTAACCACAGTATGTTATGATAATACCAATGCAACATGTGACTTAATCTCGATTCATACTTCATATGCTATTTTTCATTAAGGTAGTACCTGTAGTATCCCATGTGACCTAATCGATTCATACCATTCATTCACTTATTAAAATGAAGGAATCGAATAAAAATTTAGTGATTAAGAAGAAATGTACTAGAAGCAATATTATGAATTGTTATTCAAATCAAGTAAAGAAAAATTATGAATTTTCATTCATATCAAGTGAACTAAAAGTTAATAAAGCATAAATAAATCATCCATGGCCAACTTAGTATTGTAATGCCACAAACAATTACCTAATTTCTAACCATTACAACAATGGCAAAAATAAGTCATGACATAACAAATGCAATTAGAGCATACTTCTCCCCTCTTGCATACTTGCACATAGCACCATGCAGCTAGCATGACTCATTTCTCATGTCTTTCATGGCCTCCTACAGTATGTCTCTTTTCATTTTAAACTTCTTAATTTTTTCTTCCAAGATTTTCTTCTCTCGCTTCCAACTAAGCAAGGCCTCCCTTTATCTGACAACTTCCCTTCCAATTCTTCCCATTGATTGACATTGGTTTTCCCAACATCTTCTACCCATATAAAAAAACCATACCATAGTCTTTGGAAAAAAGAGAAACAAAATCATAGAAACAATTGAAAGGCATCCTATATTAGTCACTCATGTTTAATTTTGCTCACTTACATGCCATAATGAGTACCCATAAAACTTCTTCCCCAAGTTGAAACCAATTCTGACCATCCTCAGCTTTGAATCAATTTGGTGATGACACTTTTACTTCAACTTCACTACGAGTTGAAGAAGAGCCAGACCTAGATTCATTTGACATTCAACTGGATCAAATTAAAGAAGACATATCTATTATTAATGGGAGATGGGAGCTCAAGTTGGGATTAATCCTATCATGGTAGTACTATATATGTAGTACCCCTAGTGTGTTATGGTAATACCCTCAATATGTTATGGCAGTACCAATGCAACAAGTGATACCAAACAACGACCTAACTGATTCATACCAATTCATTGACTTCAAGGATGCTAACTCACGAGATTTAACCAATGCTCTGACTCATGACTAGGAAAAAATGGAAAAAAAAAATGTAATCTACATAAATTGAATGACATTGTCATAATAACAAAAGAAGTGTTTTCTTCGTTCCCATAGAAATCGAATAATGAGTGTTCAAATGAAGAAGAAGAAAAAGATGTTATGGTTTTCAAAAAAGTTTTAGTGATACCGGGTGCCATACAAATCTAAAAAGGTGATTATGCTTTTCTTCCTTCCTATACAAATCCAACAATGTGTGTTCAGAAGAATAAGAGGAAGAAGAAGATGTTAGGGTTTTGGGAATACCTTACCTGCAGATGCTTCAAAGGGGGTTAACGAGATGGGAATGAGGAACCTGTAATAACGTCGTGATCCAAAGAGGAAGAAGAAGATGTGTTTTATAACATGTTAGGGTTTAGGATGTCTGGGATTACCTTACTCGCAGATGGTTCAAAGTGAACTCGGACTGGAGGAAGAAGAAGAAAAAGTGGTTAGGGCATCATGATCAATCAAGCGACTAAGGAGAAAGAAGAAGATAATTCTTCAAATTTTTTTTTACTTGTTTTACCATAGGAATAGTTGTGCATAGGATGTAAAGATAGGGGTAGTTTAGGGTTATTTTTTGCAATCATCACTTTTTTTCCCAAATAACAATTACCTTTTGTAAGAATGTACTAACTAATGTAAAATGAATTCTGCCTTTCGATTTTTATAATATTTGTCTATTGATGTAGACAAACATATTTCACTATTTTGTAAGGGAAAAGTATGTATCAGACTACTAATTTCAAAATAATTAAACATTTAACACCAACGTTTGGATATCCATGATTCAGGCTACCCACATAAAAAATAATTAGGATTCTACAAATGTACTACCATAACTAGCGAATGTACTACCATAATAGTAAATATATGGTAGTACATTAACTAGTTATGATATTATATTCACTAGTTACGGTAGTATATTGAAAGAATCTTAATTATTTTTTATAAGAGTAGCTTGAATCATGAATGCCTAATTCATATGATGAATATCCAATTATTTTCAAATTGAGAGCCTCGTACATACTTTTTCCTATTTTTTTTAACTATTGGATGTCGGTCACAATCACTAACGGAGTCAAAAACTAAAGTTAGTATGAGGATAATTATTCTTAATGGGAACATGATGGCATAATGACAGCATAGATTTCTCTCAAGCAGCAAATCACAAGTTCCAAAGATAAAGGAAACAATTTTTTTTAGGGAATTTGAATTTCGCAAAGGGCTAAACCTTTCCTAGCTCCCCCTCATGGTCGCAATGAAAATAGAGTTCCTTGGCTGATCATGTAATGAAATGGTTATGATCAGTGGCGGAGTCAGGATTCGAGTTTAGTGGGGGTAAGATTAAGTAAAATAAGTTTTACAAATTTTATAAACTTGGGCTTCAATCTGTTACGCCCCAAATCCGGTGTCTTTTGACTACCCACAACTCGCGTGAATATTCATGGATACCTGGGAATCCTTACCCGACATCACTTAAAACGGCGTAGCCCCCACGAGAGTCACCAAAATACATCACCGTCTCCAACATCAATCACATGATACAAATATGGATAAACGGCCTCTCGGGGCTCCATACTAATATCCATCATCATACATCAAACATATATCATGTTTCCAAGAGTTAAATGTTTACTCTTTATACAACAACATATATTAAAATACTCAATTCTAATATACATGTAAACAGAAGAACCCTCAAAGCCACACCGCTTTCTTCTAAATCTCGCCTAGAACGAGCCGCTCTCGCGGCGCTCCCACTAAAAATACGTTCCTCGATGTGGTGAGCTAATGCTCGCAGTGGAATCACCCTATGGGTTCTCCACTAAGTGTATACAATGTCTAGGGTCAAACACACATTCAAGCAAATGCATGATCCTACTAACGCCTCAACTTATCATCTCATATCCCGAGTCCCCTTCCTCGACTCCCTCACACCTGCCTAAGCCACGTATGAGAAAACTAATTTCAAACAAAGTTATTTGCTTATATTTGTAGTCTACCCTCCGATCTAAGTAGTGGACCGTCTCCGATATTATATTTAGTGGACTACCCTCCGAGATATATCAATCGTCGCTCTCCGACGATCGACATATTATGTAATGACTACCCTCCGATGTAGATATCACTGGGCTGCCTCCTACGATTGATATTTTTAGGTAATGGACTACCCTTCATCATTATTACTATTATTTTTAGACAACCCTCCGAAACCATTCTCTCTAGAATTTCCTCATGCACTCACTCCTATCTCTAGTACGCTTCAAAGGTATGCGAAATGTATCAGGATGTTAGCTCAATAACTTCATATAACACATGCAAATATATCACCATGCATATATTCACCTAATTTAAATCACACAATCATGTTATGTACTTTCACATTTCCACACTCCAAAAATTAGCTCACTTGGGCTAATGATCAAACACGAGCAATTCCACTTGAGTCACTCAACCAAACACATATTTTCACAAAAATTATTTGTGATCACAAGCCGGGAACAAGAAACCCTTGCCACTGCTCCTATCAAACACAAATTACGGCTTCACTTTGTGAACTCAGATTTCGCTTCGATTCCCTACTTCATACACATCAAAGCATACATTCATAGCAATACATTTCAACATGGTAGAACTCAAGAATTTCTCAAGGGATGTCACTGACCGTCTACATGGGTTTCAAAATCCAACACCCTGGGCTCTAAGATTTGAACTGATCAAACGGCCCCTCACGGCCTCATTCAACTCAAACATTAACATACCTTAAACAGCACAAACCCAAGTAGGGAGAACTTCCCACCTCTCGGGAGTTTGAGGAAACTCCTCAAATCTTCGGTACCCACGCTGAAGCTCCCTCTCCGCTGTGAGCAGCCTCTCTCCTTCTGTCCCGAAGACTCCGACGGGCCTACTCCCGTATTTCTAAAGAGAAGAAAGACTCCTCTCTCACTAAAACGTTATTTCGCCGGATCCCTCCTGCAGACGCTTTCTCCTTTTCAAACAGAAGGTCACTATTCACTTTGTCTTATTATCATTTAAGACAAATCTCAAAACGACCATTATATCCTCTACTTCCCGCTTGACATTCTAAGACTATCTCAACTCATTCATTTTCATAATTCTCTACTCATACCACTTACGGCACATGAGGTACTTGTTATATGTAATCGCCGCATCGAAATTGTTTTACTTCGCACTAAACACGATGCCAGAAAATTTGTCAACTCCGACCGTCTCTAATTCTGGTTTAAATTTTACGCATAGCTAGGATTCTCGGCGAGATCTACTAACGCAGAACTGCCAGCCATCCGAGATCCAGAGAATAAATTTTGACAACCAAATTACAATTTTGTAACCGAAATTACTATTTTGCCCTTTTTCCAGAAATTGGAATTTCTCAGGTTTTACATTCTCCCCTCCTTAAAAGGAATTTGGTCCCGCAATTCTGGACAACCACAATCACTCACATGCATATGCAACATGCACTCTACCATGCACAACAATATTTAAATCTTAAAACGACTAAATCAGCACTTCATCCCTAAACAAGAAGGGATAGGCCCGCATCGTGTCCTCGCGCTCCCACGTTGACTCCTCCACTCCATAGTGACACCATAGCACCAACACTAGCCTCACCTGGCTCACAGCCGCAAACCCGAGGGATCACAAACATCTAAATGCACACCGGTCCCTCCGAAGGTCCCATTCGTCAACCCCTATCCGTCCCTCAATCCACCACATGAGTCGGATCCGGGAGGCATACTTCCCAGCATGGAGACGTGAAATACCTCGTGGACACCTGACATGTTGGGCGGTAACGCCAACCGGTACGCTACGGTGCCTATCCTCTCGAGTATCTCGAAAGGTCCAATGAATCTCGGCGATAGCTTCCCACGCTTGTCGAACCTGACCACTCATCTCTTAGGCATCACCTTCATAAGACGTGATCCCCCAACCTCGAACTCTAAGGGTCGATGCCTACACCGTGAGATAGCTCTTCGTCGGCTCAGTCAGAGAAGACGCCAGCTGTATCAAGTCACCTTCCTGAGGTGTTCTAATCAGATCGGGACCCGTGACGGAGCTCTTCCACCCGTCCAATCATAACGTAATTTACATGGCCTCCTACAATGCCCCATATGGCGCCTATCCGTATACTCTGCTTACAATCATTGTTAGAAAACCACCAAGAGCAATTGTTCCTCTACCTCAGCACCAGACTCGATGCTCAAGATCGTGTCCTCTATCACCTTTCCACACCACTTGTGCAACCCTACACAACCCTTACTCAGGTGTAAACGCCTCGACCTTCCCAAGGTCATAATCACTCGACAACCAGACCCGATCATTAACCTAGTCCATATTGCGAATGATATCCATATACCTAGCCCTTGCCGCTCAACAACAACAATGCAATTTCAAAGGTATCCAAATCGTCACTTCTCGACTCTATCACTCAACTCTAAGTCTACGGATAACCTCGACCGTGTTTTCATCTCGATTAACATGTCCCTTCTAAGAATCACTTCGAGCCTCTCACATTCCCTGAATCGAACTATGAGTCTTCATTGGATCGAGTCCTAAAGGCAAATCCTCAACCCACACTCACCAAGCAGTGGTGAATAAACCGCATCAAGGCACCCACACCCGACGACGCGATGTTACTCGCACATGAACGTTAATACTCCATACCGTGGCCCCCATTTCCTGGGCCACCATGAGAATAATCCTGATCTTCATAATCTGACCTATCGTGTCAACTTTCTCACCCTTACATCCCTAGGGAAGAACATCTATTCCCCGGCTTCATAAAGGCCTTAACCTCTAAGCCCAAACCACGCCGCCAAGCACAACCCGCTGTTGTCCCAATGCACGACAACCCGATGGTTGTCAACTCATCCAAGGTCAAACATGGACATCAACAACTTAATAGTCTACCACTCTATGTCCACGACGGCCTCCACAGGCACCTCGATCCGTCCCTCGACCTTGACCCACACCTCCGCCCCTCCGTCTATAGGGCCGGGAGTGCTACATAGCACCCTAAACCAAATCGGTTCCCCGACCGCACTAGGGTGCGGAGGAATGAACCGCATACTCTCATGTTCTCGCGGCTAATCGATCAGGCCATCCCAAAGTCCCGGATCCCTATCTCGTGACCCCATCTCATATGCAAATCCCGCTCCCTGGGTCTCCAAATCGTGGTGGCGTGGTCTTCCGCCTTCCCGAAACTAGAAGAAGGCCGATCCTCCTTCTACTACCAACACCCGTATCCCGGAGTGTTCCAGCATCCCTCAATCTCTCTCTCTATGGTCGCGGCCGTCCCAACCATGGAGTCCATGTCCCGCAGCGAAATCCTACAATCCCGCCCCGAATGGACAACTTCAAATTTCATTATCATATCTCAGAGGCCAGCCTGGCCAACTCAAAGAGGGAATACGTATTCTCGGGAAGATTGACATTCGGCTTCCTCCCAACGCATCAATCGTCAACCTTCTCCTCGGGTCGCACCGACACTCCCGATGCTCACACCACGTGGTCCTGAAATCCACCTCAAGCAGTTTCTCAAAACTCACTCACTAAACTTAAGATACAACCTGATGGTCTCTCTTACCAAACCAGAAAACAATCCTCAAGGATACCTATGTCTTTTACTGACTGAGTAGATCAAGATGTCATCCACTAAGACTATGACAAATCGACCTGGGGATGAGGTTGGAACACCCTATGCATGAGGTCCATGAATGACGCTGGCGCATTCGTCAATCCAAAGGGGTATCACCAGAACCCAAAGTGCCCATAACTCGTCCTAAACACCGCCTTAGGGATATCCTGCTTCCTAACCTCACTGATAGAACCATATGGCCCATTCCGAGTAGGACTCACACTCTAAACTTCCTATCAAATAAATCGTCAATCCTTGGTAATGGGTACCGATTCTTGATCGTAACCCTTGTCCAATAGCTCCAGAATCGGACTCGAGTTCCTCGCAACTAACCTGTGCCATCCTGCGCTGAAAATAGAGATGGGTGAAGTACCGCTGTAACTCGACACCAAGTCTACATCCCTTACGCAGAGGCAATCCCGATAAACATCCCTAAAAACATCCATATACTTGCAAACCACTCCAAGGTAAAGGTTTAAGTCCCATTCTCCTCGCCTCTAGGGTAAGGTTTGGCCAAATCAACCCCGCTAATTGTCCCCGACACTGACTCGCATACCGATGGCAAAATGTCATGTCATCTCCTCAAATACCACACTGAGCACCGCCCCGTAAGCTGTGAACCCTCCTACGCCTCACACCGATAATCCACCTCGGTAGGGTTTAGCCAATCCATCCCTTAGGATGACATCGAACTCACATGTCCATGATTTCAAGTCTGATCAACGTGGAGTAGAGTCCCCGATCTCTCAAACCCGCAACCTCGATACTATTCTGCTCCTCTCCCTAACCCTGTGTGGAAGAACTCACATATAAAGGCTCCCAAGGTCCTGGGGAGGTCCTCGCCTACTTCCACCATATATTCGGTCTCACTCTACCTGAACACAGCTAGCTTCCATCCTCGTAGTGTCGAGAAATTCCCATAGCCTCTAACACCTTCTCGATCTCAGATGAACCAATGGTCCGCCACCATCTGATCTCCTCCCCCCCGTGAATGTCAAAGGATGATGCGCTCTAAACCTCTCGGAGGTTACTAGATCCCTCCCCGACCACTCCGCTATACCAGCCCGTGCCATGGGCCATCGGCCGCAATACCCACGCTTCTACAAAGGCCCGTCGATCAAAAAAACACCGTGGTCAGGTCAAATGCTCTGCGGTGCTCGACTAGCAGTTCTCGTGGACGTTTCTACGCTTCGCTCTCTATCAGCCATTTACACAATTAACATGACAACAAGAATCATTTGATTTCTTATTTTAGTCTAACTAGTAATGTAAAATGAAGTAATTACTAATAGACTTTGACAACCATGAACTCCGAATTGCTCATTTTCTAAGTGGTGCTAAATTCCAACCACTCAATTCATTTATTTTAATAAAAATTCTATTTTCTTTGTTCATTTTAAGATTCAAACCTTACGCCATACTCCTAACCCAAAGATTCACCCTTTTTCCCATACACATTACACCATGCATATAGTTTCCTACGTAACTACCGCTACAATCACAATTTCAAATGGTAGTTAATACAATACAAGATTCTAAGGCATAAACACACTCGAGATACTATTCATACACATAACTCTCGTTGTATACACATTGTCCTTTTGCATTTACAAGTAATGCAAGACAATTAATTATACATTTAAAAACATTTTTATCAACAAAAATTTTATTTTCTCGAAAAATTTCATTTTTTTTTTTTCAAAATTCTCATTCCACTTGCTTGATTTATTTTATTTTTCCAAAAAAAAAGTTTTTCGAAATTTTTATCGTTCACTGCTACTATTCATAGCAATGTCTTCATATTTACCGCCCATACATCGTCGCCCCGCATCGCTCCCTAAGTTGCAATGGTTGTTCTGTTTATTGCAATACACTTCCAACAGCTAGTCTTTCCCTCCAAAGAAGCAGTCAGGTAATACAATACACCTTCCTCAAGAATACCTCATTTCCCTTGTAATACACCTTCTTCATTCTCTGCAATACAATTCCTTAGCCTACTTAAGCCTCATTGCAATACAATTCCTCAGACACATACACAATTTTTCCAGCCCTTAAGCCCTCCTATTGCAATACACTTCCTTAGCCAAAAAGACTATATTGCAATACAATCCGTCAGCCACCAAGCTCCTCTATTGCAATACAATTCTAACCCTACAAGCCTTCTCTTGCAATACAAAACCAAGCCAACTACACTCCCAAGGTTGCAATACAATTTTCCTATTGCAATACAATCCCAAGCCAACTACACCCTTCTCTTGCAATACAATTGCAATACAATTTTTCTAGTCCTCTCTCTTGCAATACAATTGCAAGGTTGCAATACAAAATTTTTTTTTTTCACAATACAATTGGGCAGTAGCCCAAATCCGTTTCTGCTGCACTTTTTGAGCATAATTTTTTTTTTTTTTTTTAAGCTGCTGGAAAATCACCCAAAAATACATATATACATTTTTTTTTTCACACATGCTATTGGAAAAATACCCCAAAACATAAGTATACACACATTTTTTTTTTCATTTCTTCCAGCTACTGGAAGAAAAAAAAATATACACCTATTTTTTTTTTTTTTTCATTTTCCATAATACTCAAATAAATTTATAAAATTTATTTTGCTCCATTTTCTTCAATTTTACAACTTGTAAAACCTAGAAATTCTATTTTCTTCTCACTCTCATAACCAAAATAAATTTATAAATTTATTTTCTTTTAATTTCTTTTCCATTTTTACACTCGTAAAAAGAAATTTCTCCACCTTATTTATTTATTTATTTTCTCATTTCTCAATAAAACCAAATAATTGCTTTTAAAAATTTTTGTTAAATTTTTTTTTTTCATTTAATTCTGGAAAATGGTCCAGAATTTCCTCAAAGCCTCCTTCTATAACACTAACCCTAGTGTTCAATCTCAAATTTATTAAAATTAGATTTCATTATCCAACACTCAAATAAATTTCAGGCAAATTATATTTCTTTTATTTATTCTTCCAGCTTTTACTCACCGTAAAACCCCAAGTTTTCCTCCTCTATGTGCTAATCACTAAGCACACAACATTTCACAACACATGAATCATGTTATAATCATCATTCACACAACAAATTCATCAAATCACACAAACACACCAAACACATGCATGCAAAGATCCTAGTTTTGTCCCGTGACTTCTAGGTAATCTCATACTCCAACTCAACATCGAACCACACACCTAGTGGTGATGTTCCATACCCATCATGGCCTAAGCTCCAAGCCCTCATTCTCAGGTTTTCATACCTATACTCTACATCAAACCAACCAAGTGGTGATGGATACCCAAACCCAAGCTCCTAGGTATTCAGATACCTAAGCTCCGATACCAAGCCGCGGACGCCCAACCGGGTGTCCGCGACTACCCGTCAACCCGCGGAATACTCGTGGATGTCGGGTAACCTACCCGACACTCATGAAAATCGGGCAGAGTCTCCTTTGTACGGAGAGCTCTACCCAGATACATCACCTGTCCCAACATCAATCACATGATACAAATATGGATAAACCCCTTGGGCCCATACTACAATATCCATCATCATACATCAACATATATCATGTTTCCAAGAGTTAAATGTTTACTCTTATACAAATATATATTAAAAATACTCGGCTTAATATCGTTACGTAAACACAAGAACCCCAAAGCCAATAATCCCGCTTTCTTCTAAATCCGCCTGTGACGAGCCGTCCCTCGTGTGCTCCCCTGCACCGAAAATATGTTCCTCGACAAGGTGAGCTAACGCTCGCAGTCGAATCACCCCAAGTGGCCACTTCTCCACCTAAGTGCATATGCAATGCTCCGTGTCAAACACACATTCAAGCAAATGCATGATCCTACTAACGCCTAACTTATCATCTCATATCCCGGAAGTCCTCTCCTCGCCCCTCACACCCGCTCTAAGCCATGTAATGAGAAAACTAATTTCAAACAAAGTTATTTGTTTATAGCTTAGCTCCACCCTCCGATCTAAGTAGTGGTCCGTCTCCGATGTTATATATTTAGTGACTAATTCCTCCGAGATATATCACCACTGCCTCCGACGCATTGATATTTTTAGTACGGACTACCCTCCATCATTATTATTATTTTTAGACAACCCTTCGAAACCATTCTCTCTAGAATTTCCCTCATGCACTCACTCCTATTCTTAGTGGTGCCTCAAAGGCATATGAAATGCATTACATGCCATTTCAATAACTCATATAACACATGCAAAATATATCACCATGCATATATTCACATAATTTAAATCACACACCATGTTATGTACTTTCACATTTCCACACTCCAAAATTAGCTCACTAAGCACGTGATCAAACACGAGCACTCCACTCTGGAGTCACTCTCAACCAAACACATATTTTCACAAAAATTATTTCAGGATCATCGTTGGGAACAAAGAAAAACCCCTGCCACTGCTCCTATCAAACACACAAATTACCTGCTCACTTCAGGAACTCAGATTTCTGGCCGATTCTACCATACACATCAAAGCATACATTCATAGCACACATTTCACCATGGCACTAGTCACCCGTGGATACGCATCGCCCACACGGGTTTCAAAATCTGAACACCCCTGCTCCAAGATTTGAATCGATCAAACCGCCCCTCACCGCCTTCATTCAACCCAAACACAACATGGGCCTAAACAAAGAATAAACCCAAGTAGGAGAAACCTCACCTCTCGGAGTCTGAGGAAACTCCCTAAATCCCAAGAGACCCACCGGCTCCCTCTCCACAGAGCAAATTTCTCCTTCTCGTCCTTCGAAGATCGCGACCTGCCTGACGCCCGTATTTCTAAAGAGAAGGAAGCACTCTCTCTCACTAGTCTATTTCGCTCTCGATCCCCTCTCACAGACGCTATCTTTTCTCCTTTTCAAATGGAGAAGGTCACTATTCCACTTTGTCTTATTATCATTTCAAGACAAATCTTAAAATTATCATTATATCCCTGCTTCCCGCTTTGACATTCTACACTATCTCTGGCCCATTTTCATCATTTCCTCTACTCATACCACTTATGGCACATGAGCCTTGTTATGACTTTCGTCGCATCAAAATCGCTTTTACTCGCATTCTGAAACATGATGCCTAAAACGTGTCAACTCCGACCGGTCTCTAATTCTACCAAATTTTACGTGCTAGTTAGCTTCCTCGTGAGACGATTCCAACGATAAAATTCGTTTCATCATCCGAGATCCAGAGAATAAATTCCGGATTTTTAACCGAAATTACAATTTTGTAACCGAAATTACTATTTTGCCCTTTTTTCAGAAATTGGAATTTCTCGGGTCTTATATTAATGGCTTAATATTTTAGATATTTTAGTGGGGGCAAAGTATAGCATTTTAATTGAAATTCCTCAAAATACAATAAAAGAATTGTTTTCAAAAAAATTTGAATGGGGGCAAGGGGTGCCCAGTGATTCTTGGTGTGAAAATGTGTGTTGCAAGTGATTCAAAATGAATTGCATGCATTTGCTAATTAGCCCATGTGAGATAATTTTTGTATTATTGATGTGAATTTAATAACATGATTTGTTTGAATTAATTATGTTAATATATATGCATGTGAATATATTAGCATAATGTTGGGATTGCATCATGCATTCCATATGCACCGGGGCACCTTGTAATATTATGTGAGTGCATGACATGAAATTGAAAGAAAAAACAAAATGCTTGAAAGGAATTTCAAGGAAGATTTTCCTCCGAAGAATCGCTTCGAGAGTTGTCCAAATGCATCACGGATGAGGACCATGACTGCTTTCGTAGAAATATCCAAAGAATTACTTCTGAGGGTAGTCCAATGTATTTTATCGAAATACGGTAGTAAGTTTTCGAGAACAAAAGCTTTTGTTTTGAACCGGATATTTTACTCGCATTCTACTTTAGGCATAAGGTGGAGGGAGCTCTGAGACTCTGACATGGATTAATAATAGACATCTCGAGTAGGTTCATGTAATTGCTTGAATGTGATTGTTTGCCATGACATGTGCACTTAGGTGGGGAGTAACCTAGGTAGGAAATTATCACTACTGGGCTTTGCTCACCCTGTCGAGGGATCACTATTTCAGGTACAGGGAGCAATCGGAAAGGCGGCACTCATTAGAGGCCGTTTTGAGAAGAAAACCGACTTATGGCTTGATGTTGTTAAATAACATGTATTAGAAACTCTAAATTTTAATATATGTTTGTATTAAGAGTAATGTATTAATCCTAACCTTATTGGTATATAGTTGATGCACTTTTAATGAGTAGTGATGTATGGGCTCATGGCCATTTTACTCATTTTAATTGTATATGGACCTGGTGTGTCTGTTGTTCATCATTGACAGGTTTTTTGTACGTCGGGTAGAGCTCCCGTACAAAGGAGACTCGCCCGATTTTCGTGAGTGAAGTCAAGTTACCCGACATTCACGAGTGTTCCTACGGTTGATGGTCACAACTGACACCCCGCTGAAGGCCACAAATTTGCATCGAACTTAAGTATACGAATACCTAGGGCTTGAGAGACTCGCTTAGGCCATGGTCATGAGGCCTGGACATCATAGTTCGGGCATAGCTCGACAGCCAGGTTTAGGCATGTGATTACTTAGGAAGTCACTTGACAAGAGTAGAACATTGCATGCACATGGTGTTTTATGTGATTGGTGTGTATAACATGTGATGTGTGATCAGGTGTTATGAATTGTGTGATTTGTGTGCTATGAATAAAGACATAGGAAAAAAAAATGTTGAACACTAGTATTTAGTGTGAGAACAAGTTGCTTGAGGAAGTTTGGCAAATAGTCTTAATTAAATGAAAAAATGGGTCGAGGAAAATTTTTTTTCTATTAGTTTTACAAAGGTAAAAAGGAAAAAATAAAAATATTTAAAATAAATATTTTTGGTTCTACTGGAAAATGAAAAAAAAAATTTATATATATATATTGGTGGTTTTTCCAAAGAGTCGGAATGAGAAAAATGAGTGAAAAAGGGTGCAAGCAACAGTCGGCTATCGCCCCATTTTTGCACTGTCGACAGAAGGTATCAGGACGTGACACGTGTGCGCATAGGCGCGCGCAGAGTCGGCCACTTATACGCGCCAGTCAGCCCACGAGACACCCACACATGGCCACGACACTGGCCGGGGAGGAAGCTCAAGGATGGCCACGGCCAAGATGCGTAGCGAGCGGCGAGCGCAAGCATGTGAGGGCCCCGGCCTGGTGGAGTGTCGCGATACAAGAATCAGACGTGGTCGGGGCGGCATTTGTGTCGCAATAAAGTGTGGATACAGTTACAATACTAAGGCCAGGCGCGAAGCGACACGGCCGGACGGCGATGCGGCGTAGAGTCGCTTTTGCGATACAAACTTATATCATGACCGAGGATGTGACATGGCGCATTTTGCGCGCACGCGGCGCAAGAACACGCTTATGGTCGGTTACGACATCGCGCCACGTGTCGCGACATCGTCGGCATGGCCACGACACGACGCCAGCAGCGCGTCATCGACACGGCGACACGCCGCGCAGCTAAATGCCAAGCAAAGACAATGGGTCCACGGCGTGCACACCGTGCACTCGACCTGCCACTCAGACAATCGTTCCGAATCATTGTTTGGGGACACTTATTCTATGAACACCGGCTCATGAGCACTACTCACGAGGTTTTCAAAAAAATAAATAAATAAATAAATAAATTTTTTTAAAATAAAATAAATAAATAAATGAAACAAAATAAAATAATTTTTTTTTTGTTGAATATGATTTAATATATGAATCCTTAATTGTCTTAATACCCATGAATCTACAATTTTATTACTGTGGTATGAAATGTTTTTATATGTGTAAATAGTGTGTCTCAAGGCTGTGTTTACACCTTATAGCCTTGTATGAGTTCGCTCTCAGGATTGTATGAGACAGGATGATACATGCCAGGTCATTTCTTTGTTAGAGATTTCCAGATGCTACACCCACAAGACCTAAGGGTCATGGATAGCTAAAGTTCCTACATCATCCTAGATGGATCGCCGACAACTCTATAGAGTCGCTACCGATCAGGAGCGTAGAGGGTTACCCGCCACACGTAGGATTCGCACTGTTGTGTCTTGGGGACAAGCATGATATTTTTCCCATAGTGTACGAGTCCGAAAACAAAGATAGTCGGGCGAAGTTGGCTAGCAAGCCCACTCCCAGGACAAGGTGAGACTTCAGACTTAGATCTGCACCTCGAGTATTTGCGAGCAAGATGATGTTTTCCTGACGAGCTACCGTGACACATCTGAGGCTGTAGACTCAGATCGAAGCTACACTCGGGTACTTCACCATCTTTATGACTCCGCACAGATGGCACTAGTCGAAACAGAGGAACTCGCAGTCCAGCTACAGAGCATCGATAGCCCATTAGACCCCAGCACTTCACCATGGGGTGATCCGGTCCTATTTGCAAAGAAGAATGGACAAACATCCTCTGATCGCATTGACTGATGCAAATGGAACAAAAAGCTACTACACTGAAGAATCTGCACTCCATCAAGCTATGACGACTATTTGTTTGATCGCATGAGGAGCGAGTCTTCTCTAAGATAGACCTTCGTGACCGATTACCATCACCGAGTAATGGGGAGACGACATCCCTAAGACAAAACATGACGCCAGGTATGGGCACTTCAGTTTACCGATGCCCTTCGATCGACGAATGCACTAGCAAAGATTCATGAACCCTCATGATAGGTGCTTCAACCACTGGATCGCTGTCGTAGTCTTCGTGGATGACATTTTGATCTACCCCACGAGTGGGAGCATGAGTATCATTCAGATTGTGTTACAATGGTTTCGAGAGACCATCAATTGTACGCCAAGTTCAAGAAGTGCGAAGTCGGCTTCATCAAGTGGAGATTTTCGGGGACACGTGGGTGTTAGCATCAGCGTGGTCGGGCCTGACCCGCAGAAGGTCATGGGATGAGTTGGGAGGCCGGAAGTAAGTCTTCAGATACGTAGTTTTCGATTACCGGGTATTACGGTGAGATTCACGAGATTTCTCCGATTAGCAAGACTCATGATGAGATTGACCAGGAAGGAGGTCAAGTTTGAGTGGGATGACCGATGCAATGAGGCATTCCAGGAGTTGAAGAGGAGACTTACATCAGCTCCTATCTTGAAAGTCCCGGACAGGGGACATGGGTACACAAGTAGTCAGGATGTCGAGGCCTGACCGGGATGTGTTTTTGATGCATCCTCAGAGGGTAGTGATGCCAGGTTCCCGCGCTGAAGAATCATGAGCAGAATTACCCCACACACGACATGGAGTTGGCGGTGGCGGCCGGCCCAGTCTTCACCTTGAATTTAGCGCCCACTTATATGGCGGGAGAAGTTCGAACGTATCGAGGAGACCCGCAGTCCCGAAGTATATTTTCACGCGACGGGACACTCCAATATGAGGCACTTGCGAGATGGATGGAGTTCCTAGAGGATTATGACTTCACTTTGCATTACCACCTTGGTAAGGCAAATGTGGTGGCTAATGCACTCAGTCGGAAGTCACGGGGAGTATTGGATAGTATAGCTTCCCGGGAGTGGCGGATGCTTTCGAGGCTAATGGAGACCAGTTTGAGGTATGTCTTGCGGTGCGGTGCGTTAGAGTTTAAGTAGCGCACCATCTTTGTTTGAGGCGGTGATCGAGTACACGAGGGCAGACGCGAGATAGTGTCCATCGGGGACCCGAGTACAATCAGTACATGTGACGAGGGTGCGGGCGAATCCAGCGGATAGTAGTCTTCGTATAGGAATCGTTAAGTGGTTCCACTGGTGCGTAGATTTGAGAAGAAGATTACCGGGAGTTTCATTCCTCTCTCGATTTGTAGTGCATCCGGGTGCACGAAGATGTACTTCAGGATCTTCGTCGGCTAGTGCTTACTGAAGCCCAGGGATGAAAAGAGACACGTAGGGGACTTTGTTCGGCTTGATGTTTCACGTGTCGGCGGGTTAAGAGGCGCGAAGCGGCCGGGGGCTACTTGACCCGTTGAAGGTGGGTGGGTGGAAGTGGGAGCACGTCACGATGGATTTTGTGACCCCTTGCCACGGACACCATAGGAACATGATGGGTATGGGTGATAGTGGGCCAGACTCATGGCGTCGACACATTTTCTGGCCGTGCGGATGACCCCTTCACATTAGAGATTCTGCGGTTGTACATTCGAGGGCCAATTAGGCTACATGGGTACCGGTATCCGCCCAGTGTCGGGATAGAGACCCAGTTCTGGCGCACTTTTGGAAGAGTTTCGGTATGGGCCGCGTAGTGACCGTGAGTCTGGAGTTTTCCGCCCACCGACGGATGGTCGATCGAGAGAGGGTATCACGGTGTTAGAGGACATGCTAGATCATAAGGGTATTTGGGAAGAGCATTTTGCCCTTAGTAGAATTTTACTACGACAGGTTAACGGCGGTATACGAGATGACACCATATGAGGCATTGATGGGAGAGCCGTACAGATGCAATTATGTTGGGCTAGGGTGGGAGAGAGCTCCGTCGGCTGGTCACGATACGATTAGAGACACCTCAGAAGGTGAGCTTGATAAGGCCGGCGTCTTCTCACGGCTCGGGCCGTAAAAGCATGTCTTGTCTTTACGTCGACCCTTAGAATTTGAGGTTGGTGATCACGTCTTCTTGAGGTGATGCCCCAAGGAGTGGTCGGGTTCGGCGACGCGGGAAGGTATCTCGAGGTTTATTGGGCCGCGAGATACTCGAGAGGGTGGGCCTTTGTAGCGTGTCGGTTAACTGCAGCCCGGCATGTCCGGTGTCACGGTATTTCCGTCTCCCACGTGCTCGGTACACTCCGGATCCGGCTCATGCTTGGTGGTTGGGAGAGATTGAGGTGACGCAGTGAGACCCGAGGAGGGACCGGTGTACATTATGGATAAGCGAGATCGGAGTTTTTGCGGCCAGCAGGCCGGGTGAGGGGCGGAAGAATGAGGGGTGCTAGCCAGCGGCAGGTGGAGTGGAGGGAGTCAACGTGGGAGCGGAAGGACTACGTCACGGGCCACTGCCACTTCTTGTTTAGGGATGAAGGTACGTGGTTTAGTCGTTTAGTACTTAAATGACTAGTTTACATGCATGGTATAGTACACGTTGCATATTCATGTGAGTTGTTGCGATTGTACAGAATTTCGGGACAAAATTCTTTTTAAGGAAGGGAGAATGTAAAACCCGAGAAAATTATTATTTTCTGAAAAATGGTAAAATGGTAATTTCGATTCAAAATCAGAATTTTCACAGATCTCGGATGACGAAGCGGATTTCACGGTTGGAATGGAGTCTCGCGAGAAATCTAGCTCACAGTAGCCGATTTCGTCGAGATTACGGGACCGGTCGGAATTTCATGTTTTTGAGGTACCCGGGTGTCGGTGCCATAAACGGAGTTTAGAGACATGTGTGTGACAAAAGTCACATACTACATGTACTCTTGTGACACATGTTGCAAGATTAGAGAGATGATGGAAATGGATGACCTAGATTGTGCCAAGTGTCAAAAATCAAGAAAAAGTGACATAGATGGAATTAATTGAAATGTTAATGATAATAAGACAAGGATGAACAGTGTTCATCTTCCCCATTTGAAGACGAAGCTTGAAGGAGATGCGTGGAATGGCTGGTTGCCAGATCTGAGAGAAAGTGTTACTTATCTCTCCTAGATTTTCATACATTGAGGCAGTCGGTTCTCGATAGAGCAGAAGCAGCTTTCTGTACGGTGAGGGCTACGGCGTGAGGCAGGTTGGTGGAGTTAAAGCTCAAGGGTGAGATCTTTTCCCTACTTGTGATATTATTTGTCTAAGAGTCATGTTTATGGTTAGAGATATTCTAGGGCGGTTGGGTACGTAAGTCGGTCTGAAAACCTTTGAGGCAGGAGTGGAGAAAGAATCCAGTCGGTGACCATGAACAGTGCCAACCGAGGGTTTCACCGTTCACGTGAATAGTGATAAGATTTTCTTGGTGTGAAAATGTGTGTTGTAAGTGATTCAAAATGAATTGCTTGTGTTTGCTAATGTAGTGTGAAATTTAATTTTGGTGTTATTGATGTTAATTTATGTTTGCCTTTTTCTATATAGTTCCAAACCCACCAATTAACATAATTGCAAAGAATATACACTTCTCTTGTATCCATGTTACTTTGGATAATTTTGCTTGATAAAATAATTTTCTCTTAATGTTCATGATTAAAAATAAGGGTTCAGTCTATGACAACACAGTACCATAGGCCATCTGAATAGTAAAAATACGAATGTAGGGTCAGTATCATTCCCACACGGAAGTTGATGGCGGGAATTCACGGATCCAGTTGCAAACTACTAAAATTCCATACTATTTGGACTCCAAAACTCATAGTGAAAGGTTTTATCTAAACAACAAAAATTAAAAATCCTATAATATTGAATAATGTCCAACTAAGCTTAAAACAAGTAAATGAAGAAAAATAAATTGCATATATAAAAATGGATTAAATCGATTTCTGTGAGAAAGCGAAAACTATCGATGAAATACAATGAAGCAGTCAATTCGCGATTAAAAGTACATTGCTACATTCTATATGGATCTGGTTATTGTCTAGATTTCCTAATTATTATTGGAATTGGATTTCTCGTATTCAGATTAGATATCCTTGCTTCTCGAAGACGGAATCAAACCCGACTACGCAATATTCGAGGAATTATAGCACACGAGATGCGGGTATTTTTAACCGCCGTCTTGCGCGCCATTTCGCGTTGGCGGCCCGAGCTTTTTTCTTTTCCTTCTCAGGATTTTCGTAAAGTTTCTACCACTTAATTGGTGCTCAGTCATGGGTTTATCCTTTCCCTTGATTAGATCAGTAACGGGGATTGGAACTACCTTTTAGATTAAGGTGAACTCTACGATTATTTATATTGTTAAATCGCCTCTGACTTTAGTTATGGCGAATGGGGGATTTGTCAAAATGAACTCTCGAGCTCGACGGTTCGTCGATGGTGTTGGCCATACCCGAGAAAAAGATAGCTCTCGGCTCGGGAATCTCGATCTACGTGTCCACGCGCCGAGGAGGCGATCCTGGGTGGAAGATAGATACGTTACTCCATTTGGAATTAAGTACTACTATTGAACTTATCCATTCAAAAGCGACACGATTAAGTAAGCAGAACTAGGTAATTCTCATAATTACAATGCGGGAAAGGCGTAACTAAATGTAAATAAAATCCGTAATTGCGCTCTGATTACTACGTGCAAATTAAATGGAGCGCAGATCACGCCTGACCAACGTAATTGATAAAAGCTGAGAAAAGAAATGAATTCCAGAAATTTGTCTAGATTTCATAAATTTTCAAGCAGTAATACTTAAGAAAAATAATATAACTAAAAATCCAGCTCTACTCGTCTCTGCACAGTTCGTAGATTCAAACCAGAAAATGAAACTAAAAATAAAAATAAAAAATAAAAATCTACTCTAAAATATACCTTTGAGTTCCTGCACCTTTTCCCTTTTAAAGATTAGTGAAGACGGAAAAGCGCTACTCTTCTAAAAGCTATCTATTTATATCACGTAAAAGAATTTGGGCGAATCCACTAAATGCTCAGTGGAACTCAAAGAAAAATACGACTCAGCATCTATGTCGACCTGAGTTGATGTCGCGACATGGATTTCTCTTGATTGCTAGTGATCAGTCGCGACCTCTTTCTTTAAGTTGCAACCAGTTTGTCTTCTGACTGCTTTGATCAGTGGTCGCGACATCGTTTGTGGTCGCGACCTCATTCTGCTTTCGATTATTCGCTAGTGTTGATGTCGCGACCTCGATTATGTCGCGACATCATTGTCTTTCTATTCTTCCGGCTTCTGAGTTGCGACATGAGTTTTAGGTTGCGACCACACTTTTGCATTTGTATGATGACTTCGTGTTGTGACTTTGATTTCTTGAGTGCGGTGTGTTGGTGGTCTTCTTGCCTTCATATGTTTCAATTTTATGTCGCGACCTCATGGTGATGTTGCGACCTCTTTTGCTGCCCATTTCTTTTCTTAGTTTGCAACCTCGGTTCTTCGTTTTAGCAGATTTCCTCCTTCCCTATTTTCGGTCGCGACCTCAAGGTGGTGTCGCAACCTTAATTTCTTCTACTCAGCTCTTCTTCAGGTCGCGACCTTAATGAGTGGTTGCGACATCATTTCTAATCCTTGATTTGTAAAAGGTTGCAAGTTCAGTTCTGGGCAAGTGCTTCTATTTGGCTACAAGTTGCGACCTCCTTTCAATCTCTATTTTTGGTTGCACTTTGAATCTTCCTGTTTTTATGTCGCGAAATCATAGTGGTGTCGCGACATGAAATGGAGCCTTACATTTAAAGCAGATTTACAACCTCTTTCTTTTTGCAAAGACCTCTCTTGTGGCTTCATGGAAGGCGGATCCTTGTCGCTACCTCAGAGTGGTGTCGTGACATCATTCATATCCTTTTGGCGTCGCGACACCAGTGGCGACATGAAAACCTCTTCCCTTTGATTATTTCCTTTAGTCACCGGCCACATTTTCTTTATCACTCCTCCTTCTTCAAGTCATGACTTCACTTCTTCAGTTTTATTTCTTCTTCATGAATTTGTTGATGTGGTGACTTGGGAATGGTTGTGACCCAGGCTTCCTATCGCGACTTAAATTTTCGATTGTGACCTCGAATTACTCTTCTTGAAATTTGGTTCTTCCCCGATTTTGCTAAGATTTGAGCTTAGCTGTATTTTCATGCGAAATGAGAATTTTGAGTAAAATATCCACATTTAAGCAAACAATCAACATTTATCTCGTAATATGCACCAGAGAAAAATGGATTAAAAATCTAATGAGTTTTGGACTCATCAAATTCCCCGAACTTAAAATTTTGCTTGTCCCCCAGCGAGAGAAGAAAAAATTGTTTGTCCTCAAACCAATAAGCTTATAAAATTTTGAAGGACGTTTTCTTATTCATACCCGCAGTCTTTCTCATTCACAGCCACGATGGAATTAAGAGATACCGGCATCATTTTAAATTTCGGTTTGGATTGAGGCAAGACATGGTATACTTCTATCCATAATTTCTTGATGAACTAATGTATTTAAACAGCTTATTCAACAAGTCTTGTTCTGTGTGTGTGTGCAGGTCTTCAATCATTTTCATCTTCATGTTGAATGTAGTTAATCTTCTGGGAGTTTTCTTGGATTGTTTGTCAAAGTCCCATAGGCTTGTTTTTCATATTGATCCTCTCCCACTGGCCCAACCCAGAGTAAATTCAACCTTGAAATCAATGAGGTCTTTCAGGCTTGTAATGTTGGGCTTAGGTAATTGGGCAGATAATGGAAAAATTTAAGTTGTAAATTACCCAGTTTCCACCTTTTCTCTATACTTGTTTCCTTCAACTTTCACCCTTTTCTTCTTTGTTCTTGCTGATTCTCTTCAATCTTGGCCTGATTCATCTTCATGTTGAATTCTTTTAGGGAATTTCAATTTCCATATACGCTATTCGGGCAGTTCCGCTGTTTTGAACTCTTTGCTTTTGTTTTTCTAGGATTGGGAATAGTGCGATGTTTTGTCTTCTTAGGCTTTCTATTACTCTTAAGAGCTGGGCTAGCAACTCCCATACCGAGTTGGTATTAGGGTACTAGGTGTTAAAACCACCCTTACGAGCTTAATTGTTCAAGGGAAATAGACGCAGACAAAACTTATTCCTTATTTCACTAGCTTCTGCTTCTTTACTTCTTCACCTCCTTCATTGTAAAAATTTGGAAATATTTTTCCCCCAAACTTGTTTCTTTCTTTATAGTAAACTTTTTCTGAACTGGAAACTGGATAATTTGGGCTCTTTCTTTGCGAGTTTATTATGGGAAGGGAATTTAGGTTTTTCGGTTGTTGTTTATTGAAGAAATAAGGCTTATTTGGCTCCAAATCAAGGCCCAGAGAATATATGTAGCATATATTGAGGAGTAGGCTTAGAAAAGCTCAATCTACAAGGATGGCCTCTATCATTTCTTGTTATTTGTTTTTCACCCCTAGGAATTTGGCTCGATCAATATCCCCAAGTTAAGGACTATGGACTCTTAGTCTTGAATTTCCCGAGAAGATGTTCCTAATTCCTCTGAGAAGTTCATAAGTTTTGTTGACTTTAAGTGTATTATTTCTTCAAGACTTGTATTTATTTCTCTTTGTCTACCTTTACATTATTTCAACCAAGTATTTTGTTCCATCATGATAACCAAATTTCAAATTTTTGCAATCTATCTTTAAATAAAACAATGTAGGCAATACTCTAATTTCGATTTAATCATTCATACGATTCTTTGAAATTCATGTTCTTGGGAAAGAACAGAATTATTTATTTGATTCTTGCACAAAAAAGGCATTTATTTATTTATCATGCAAACAGAAAATGACACAAAAACAAAATTTCATATATCATGTTCATCAATTTGTAGATCCCAGCGAATTTTATTCAAATATCAAAACATTCCCCGATATTGTATCCTTTCCCTTCTGAAATAAGACTATAACCAAATTAGAAAAACTCTATTTCTTGATCTAAAATCTATCTCTTCCCTCTCGGGTTGCGTCTGCTTCATTTAGTTCACCGGACCTTGAGCTTTGCTCGAAAAGTGATTCGAATTTTGTTAACAGGTTGTCTGATAAGTGGAGCCCTTTCTCCACTTTTCTTTGGAGCTTCTACCTTGATGGGTTCTAATTAACCCTTCTTCCAATTCCTTTCCCATCAACCACTCTCTTACGATTTTATTTTATGGAATAAGGAATGGAATTGGTTTGTTTAAGACTCCATTCATTCATAAACTCACACGTGTTCCACGACCTTGGAACTCTTCTTTTCTCTCATTCTCCCTTCTCTTCATTCTCTTTGTTTGTTTTTCCTTTGTTATCCCATCCTTTTCATAGTGATTTCGTCTCTTGGGAACTCTGAGGCCATTTATTCTTTTTCTTTAAATTTTCGATGAATGAATTGAATGAGAGGAGTTTCTCGAATTCTTGCTCTCTTGATATTTCCAAATAGAGGTTTTACCCAGAGATTTGGTGGAGAATATTGATCGTTTTTCTTGAAGTTATTAAATTCCCTCTGATTATTCTCCTTGAAACTAAGCATACTAAACCAATTCATTCAATCAAGACATTGATTTCTGTTTCTGCATTAATAACTATTTATTTCAAAGATTTTGAATGAATGATGCAGAACTGAAAGGTTTAGATTAGTGTAGCCTAATCGGTGAAGTGGAATAGACGTTGGGTCGGCATGTCATGGCTTGGCGATATGGGAGTCGCGACATTAAGTGAACCTCTAAATTAATGATTTTCAATGAATATAATTTTTAAGCTGGCGGGGACGCCCACGAAAATGAGAGGTTTTAAAATCCACTTTTATTGACTTTGGACTATTTGGTGCCGCTTCAAAATTTTGTTGTGACTGAGAGATAGTGGTCACGGCAAGTGATGTTGCAACATAAAAATGTTCCTTCCCTTCTTTATTTCAGTCTTGACCTCGGTTTCATTATTTTGACTTTCCTTCCCACTTTTTATTTTTCACATCCAGCATTCTTGGTTGCAATTTTTGGATTAATGTTGCGACCAAAACATAAGCACTCAAATTCACAGCAATGTCAATTTATTCAATTCAATCAAAACAACTACAACTCAATTCATCTTCATCATGCGAAATTCAACAACTTCTACTATGCATCATTCAAAATTAGCACCAAAACAAGATAAAAATTCCCCCGAACTTTCAATCATGCTATATACGAGCTAAATTTTAAAAATCAAATCAAAAGAATATCTTTGCCCCTTTTGGTCTCTTATCTTTGATTGAAGTTTGATTGCGAGATGCTCTCCTTTTTGCCTGATCTTCATTGTCTGTAAAACTAAAAAAAAATATTTTACTCTTCCAATCAATAATGAATAAAATCACAATATCTTTATTAAATTTAAACACAAAAATTTTAAACTATAACAAGAAAAATTAAAAGAAACAAGGCGGGCGTGAATTGCCTTCCACAAAATTTGCTCAATTTTTAGTCTTTAATTTGGACTTTACTGCTGCCATTGTTACGTTTCTTGATTTCCCTTGTTCAAAAGCCCCAAAGGGTTACTCTTCCAATTGCTTTCTCCCCAAGGTAGTGCTTTAATCTCGACCATTAACTTTGAACTCCTCATGATTGTTGGTTCTAAATTATCCCGCTTTGCCCCAGCTGTATGCTTGATACCTTTGTAAAATGGTCCACTCCGTTTGGATTTGTTTCTTGGAAAGTCTTAGTGCAGGTTGAATAACAAGACCTGATCCTCACCTTGAATTCCCTCCTCAAAATTCGTTGATCATGCCATTTTTTGTTTTTATCCTTGTAGATTCGACACCATCATAGGCTTCATTTCTCGACTCTTCGATTCATTTAGCGGAGTAGCCTATCAACCATAGCAACTTTAAAATCAAATTAAGCTTCTTGATGGCCCACATAGCTTTATATTCTAGCTCGAGAGGTAGGTGACAAGGTTTCAAAGACAAACTGTATGGGGACATTCGATGGGAGTTTAAAAGCGAGTCTGTATGCCCGGGGTGCATCATCAAGCAGCGACGATCTCTTATCTTTAGGCCAAATGGGTCTTGCACAATTCTCTTTATCTATTGGAAATTTCAGCTTGCCCGTTGTTTGAGGATGATAATTAAGCTCATAATATGTTTGATACCATATGCGCTCATGAGTTTGTCGAACACCTTATTTGCAAAATGGCTCCCTCCATCACTAATTAATAGTTAGATTGTCCCTAGTCTGCGAGAATATTTCTTTTTGTAAAAATCCCATAACTATATTGGCATCATTCTTTGAATGACTGCTGCCTCAGCCCATTTTGATACATAATCCTGGCTAGGAGTATGTATATATTTCCAAATGAAGCGGAAAGGCCCATCAAATCCATTTCCCCATACATGAACAATTGTACCGCAGATACCTTGCATGGGCATCTCATGCCTTTTGCTGATATTTCCCATTCTTTGGCATTGATCACATAACTTCACCCATTCAAGACAGTCCTTAAAATAGTAGGCCAGTAAAATCTACGGCCGAAGAATTTTGTGAAATTGTTTTATCTCTGCAAAATGTCCTCCATATGGTGATGCATGACATTCTTGTAAAATCTTGCTTTGCTCACCTTCTGGTACACATCTCCTTATAATCATACCAGCTCCTCTTTTAAACAATAATGGGTCATCCTAGATGTAGTACCTGCTGTCAGTCCTTAGCTTTTTTCTCTATTGGTAGCTGAATTCTGGTGGCATAATTACACAAGCTAAGAAGTTCACAATATCAACATACCAGGGTGATTGGGTGACAAATTTGGAATAAGCGCTCATCTGGAAAATTTTGCTATTTCTCTTCCCCTTCCTCTTATGCCAGGTGGGTTTCTCTACTCTTGACAAGTGATTAGCTATCACATTATCTGGCCTGTATTTTTATTTCTAAATCAAATTCTAGTACCCACACGATCGATCAGGCTTTGCTTCTTTCTTTGCCATTAGATACTTAATTTCTGCATGATCAGTGTATATAACAACATGGGACCCCAAAATATATGGCCTAAATTTTTCACATGCAAATACTATTGCCAGCATTTCCTTTTCAGTAGTAGAGTAATTTTCTTGAGCTTCATTAAAGTTTTGCTAGCATAGTAGATGGCCTTGAACACTTTTTCATCTTCTGTCCCGATCGGCTCATTGCAAAATCAACGGCATCACACATGATTTCAAATTCTTTGTTCCAATACGGTTTTTGCCACGATCGGGCTTCAACTGATCTGGTTGATTTCTTGAATGCATTATGGCGAGTTTATCAAAATAGAGACTTAGTATCTTTTTTCCGGCAATACGCATGAGTGGTCACAGCGTTTTGAAATCTACGATAAATCTTCTATAAAATCCGGCCATGTCCTAAGAAACTTCCTAATTCCCTTGGCGTAGTGGGTGGCATTAGATTTCTTATAATTGAAACTTTGCGATTCTACCTCGAGCCACGCTCATAAATCATGTGCCCCCGAGACCGATTCCTTTGTAACCATAAAATGGCATTTTCCCTGATTGAGCTAGGTTCTTGTCTTTACTGCTTTGATCTTGTCCCAGGTTATACGAGCCTTGTTCAAGCTGGATCCATACCTTTGTAAATCATCATGAAGATCTCCATAGCTATACTTCGTCGGAAAATATAGACATCTGCATCTGGAAGGTACAGGCATTACACAAACCCAAAATGGCATTCTCTAAAAGCAAAGTACCAAATGGGCATGTAAAGTAGTTTCTCCTGATCTTCGAGGTGCAATAGCAATTTAGTTTATATCGGTATCCATCAGAAAACAAAATTAAGGGTATCCTGCAAACCTACTCCCGACATATGATCAATGAAAGGAAGGGGAAAATGATCCTTTACGGTTGCGATGTCGATTTTAAGTAGTGATACACACCCTCCAAATCTATCACAGTTTTTGTAGGAATCAGTTCATTCTTTTCATTTATGATCACAGTGAATCCACCTTTCTTAGGAACCATACCTTTAGGCTTACCCAGAACTATCGATATAGCATATATAAAACCTGCATTTAACCATTTGAGAACTAACTACGGCGACTTCTTTCATCACTGGGTTCAGCCTCCTTTGATGCTCAATATAAGTTTTTGCATTATCATCCAACAATAATTTGTGCATGCAAATGGAGGGGTTGATACCCTTCAGATCCTCAATTGACCAAGCAATTGCTTCCTTGTATTTTCTCGGAAATTACCGGCGACACGTTCTTAAACCGGTCAATCACGGCTGATATGATGGCGGTTTTTCTCTTAAGTTCCTAAAAACTCATATTTTTAAATGGCATTTGGGCAATTCTTTCAATGTTAACCCATACGCTAGTTTTCACAGCTGTGAGTTTGCGGTTTAAATTTGCATACTTCATCTTATTTGTTTTCATTTATACTCAAATTTCCTTGTTAATGGAATTTGAGCGAAATTTCACAACGAGACTCTCAAGATAATAAAAATTCATCTCAATTTCATTGATAGAGTGTTGAAGGATACAATCATAATTCAATTCAACATTGAGAAGGATATTGTTTCCTACGACCGCCTGGCGTCTGCATCTACATCGAGGGGATGTTCCAAACTCCTATTAATATTAAAATGCAGCACTTCATTTCCAACTGATGTCAGTTCACCTTTACGTACATACATGAGGCAGCTCAGTTGCTAAGAAGGTCTTCCGATAACAAGGAACTTGGGTATCTTCCTCCATACGCATGATAACAAAATCCACTAGGAAGATGAATTTCCCAACCTTGACAAATTACATCTTCAAGAATGCCTTACAGTTTGTGCCATTGATCTATCTGACCATCTCTGATGTAATTGTTGGGAGTAGTTCCCGAATTAAGTCTACGCCGCAATGATAGAGGCATCAAATTTATACTAAGCGCGGAATCACATAAGCTTTCTTGAATTCATATTTCCCTATGGAAGCGGGAATGGTGAAGCGCGAGTCGCCGTCTTTCTTCGGGAGCTTTTTGTTGGATAATGGCCTTGTAGGTAGCGATCAGTTTACTATTCCCTCCTCAGCTATCTTCCTTTTTTCTTGCTCGATTATCTCGTTCAGAAATGTTGCATAAAGGCATTTGGCTGATTACCTCTGCAAATGGGATATTTATTTCTATTTTCTTGAAAATGTCCAAGAATTTAGAAAACTGTTCTTCTCTTCTTGACTTCTGAAGTCTCTGTGGAAATGGCACTGAAGGTGTATAAGCTGGTACTCCTTCCTTCTTTTAAGTCATTACTTCTTCAGTTTGTTGTCCCAGGTGCTCTTCTCTCCTTCCTTTTTAGTCTCTTCTTTTACTTTCAGTCTCTTCTTTGCCCCTACTGTCCTTTGTTCTTTGCTCAAATCCTTCCCACTTCTTAATTGAATTGCCATGGAATCTTTTAGGATTCTTACGGCGAGTGTCGTAGGAATGTACCCTTGCTCACGATTTGGCATATTCAAGGCGGTGCCCTTGTGTCTCCCAAATTTTTCAACGAGGCACTAGCATTCTTAAAAACATTTGAGTATCGAGACTTAGAAGACTTCAAGTTAGGCGGTTTACTGTTCATGGAATTATGGCAGCCTCTTGTTGTCCCAGTAGGCGCAACGCTTTGTTTTCTTCAAATGGTTAAGTCCTCCTACGACCACGATATTCATTTACGCTCACCTCCTTGATGCTGGCTCTTCCGGAACGGTGAGTGCATTATCCTTGTTGAGGATGTTGTCCATGCCTTGGGCCTTGTAATGCCTCCGCCATATGAGAATTCTCATGGTTCCTCGATCTTCCGGATTGTAGTGTGTGGGCAAGTTAGGATTTGGCTTGAAATGGTAATTTCTTGGCTCGTTCACGTGCCAACCTCCTCGGCACCATAAGAAGTCTTCTTACGTTGGCATCGGCACTTCTTCTCATAAGTTCTCTTTCCCTTTGCTCCTATTTCATGAGCGGTGTGCATCTTTCTCTCTTGTTTGTCCATCCTATGCGGCATTATGGCATCGACTTTGCCTCCGTAATTTGTCATCTTACTCGACTCCATGGCCTTTTCCTCTGTTCTTCCCTTGAAAGCTGGATGGAGCTTTCATATTGCATTTGCCAAAGTCTTCTATCGGAGTCTCTGCTCTTCAGCACTTTTTCGTTTGAATGCTCCACAGCATGAAGCATTGATAATACCCTTAGATGTATCATTTAAAGCATGATACACTATGTCCATCTGGGTCTTCAAATCTATTCCATGCATCGGGCACCTCTTGACCAACCTCAATCTTTCCCCGAAGCTACATATAGGCTCTCATCTTCCCTTATTTGGAATACTGTATCTCTCTTCTTCTCTCAAAGAGTGAGAGATGGGGGAAGAATACCTTAGTAGGCTTGACTCTTTCCCAGTATCAATAGAACCATATGGTAATGATTCATACCATGTGGTGCTATATCTCTCAAAGAAAATGGGAAGAGATGCAACTATCACCCTCTGGTCTCACACCATTCGGCTTCCTTGTATTTGCCATCCACGAGAAAATCTTCAGGTGCTCTTTTTGGGTCTTCGATTGGGATGACGATAAGCGATATTCTTTGAACCATTGTAATCAAAAATTTGGCTTTAGTTGAAGTATTTGCATCCACGGTAAAACATCTGATTCTGAGAATACTCTTCACGAATAATAGGCCTCGAAATCCTCTCCATTGTGTAAATGTGGAAGCCTTACGATTCTGTCTCTGTTCAGCTAACTCTGGTCATATCTCTGTCTGCCCGTATTTGCGTTTTCTTCTCTTTTGTCTCTTAAGCTCTGATGTTCCTCTCCAATTCGGTGTCACCAGCACGGAATCAGAGTCGAACACATAAATCAAAATAGTGAGTGTTTTCCTATGCGACAAGGTTTTCACGAAATCAAAACACACTCGGATTAATAGGATGAATCATTAAACAAATATTTTCAGCATGGCTTGTTAAGATTAGTAGTTGATGTACTTGCTTAGCTATTTTGTTCTTTTCGTTTATAAAATGTTCAAATTAGCATTTCCTTCTTTTGTCAGAATTTGATCTAATTAATTCTTTCAATCCCCGGCAACGGCGCCATAAAAACTTGTTTGTCTTTTTCTATATAGACTAAAACCCCTCAAATTAACATAATTACAAGAACCTTACACTTCTCTTGTATCCATGTTACTTTGGATAATTTTGTTTGATAAAATAATTTTCTCTTAATGTTCATGATTAAAAATAAGGGTTCAGTCTATGACAGCGCACCCATACAAGTAGTAAAATCTGAATGTAAGTCCAGGTATCATTCCCACAGAGATTGATAGCGAATGACAAATCGATTACCCAGCTACTAAAATTCCATACTATTTGGACTCAAAACTCATAGTGAAGGTTTTATCTAAACAACAAAAATTAAAAATCCTATAATATTGAATAATGTCAAACTAAGCTTAAAACAAACGTAACTGAAGAAAAATAAATTGCATATATAAAAATGGATTAAATCAGTTCACATGAAAGCTTGAAAACTATCAGTGGAAATACTACAATGGCTTGATCGATTCCAACGATTAAGTACATTGCTCTGTCCCGTATATGGATACAGTTGTGTCTAAGATTTCCTAATTATTTGATTGGATTTCTCCATATTCACCGATTAAGATATCGCTTCTCTCGAAGACAAGATCAAACCTGACTACTGTATTAAATTCTCTTGCCCAGATCACGGGTATTTTTAACATAATACTTCACACCCATTTCCTGTTGACAGCAGAACTTTTGCTTTTCCTTCTCAGGATTTTCGTAAAGTTTCTACCACTTAATTGGTGGCTCAACCTCCAGATCTATGGGTTTATCCCTTTCCCTTGATTAGATCTAAGCTAACATGGGGATTGGAACTTACCTTTAGATTAAGGTGAATTTGGACATTTATATTGTTAAATACAATCTCCAACTCAACATGAGCGAATGGGGATTTATCAAAATGAACTCAGAGCTCAACTGGTCAATGGTAGTCTAACATACCCGTAAGAATGCTCACTGTGAATCTCCGTCTCTCGTGTCACGCTGTAGGGCATCCCTGATATCAGCAAGATGCAAGCATTCCCTAACCGCATTGTACTACTATCAGGAACTTATCCCATTCAAAACGACACCACTAAGTAAAACTAAACCCAAATTAATTTCCACTCAGCAGGAAAGACTGTAACTAAATGTAAATCAAATCCAGCAGAGCTGCGCTCCGATTACTGCATTGTGAATTAAGAAATGGAGCACCGATCACGACAACCACTCGTAATTGCACAAACCGAGAAATGAATAATCTATAACCCATCTAGATTTCATAAATTTTCAGCAGATACTTAGAAAAAGATGAATTAAAAATCGCCCATCGCTCTCTCACACGGGCCTACAGATTCAAACCAGAAAATGAAACTAAAAATAAAATAAAAATAAAATCTACTTGAAAATATACACTTTAGTTCCTCTTTCTTTCCCTTTTCTCGGTGTTGAAGACGGAAACCTTTAGCTCTTCTAAAGCTATCTATTTATAATCAGAAAAGAATTTGGGCCGAATCCCTAAAATGTTCCACGTGGAACTCCAATGAAAAAAGCCTGAACATCGGTCTCTATGTCGCGACTTCGTTGATGTCGACATGGACTTCTTGATTGCCAGTGATCACGCGAATTTCTTTCTTTAAGTTGCGTAAACTAGCTTTGTCTTGCAACCGCTTGACTGGGCGGTCGCGGAGCATCGCTTGTGGTCACGAATTTTTACTTTGCTCGTTGTTCTTCGCTAAAGGTTGATGTCGTTCTCGCCATACGTTTTACATCATCAGTTTTTCTATTCTTCTAGCTTCAAGTTGTATATTAGTTTAGTTGGGTAATTAATTTTTCGTTTTCGTATGATGACTTTATGTTGTGACTTTGATTTCTCGTCGTGAATTGTGTTGGTTAGTTCTCTTTGCCTTCATATGTTTCATTTTATGTCACGACCTCATGGTGATGTCGCGACTCTTTTGCTTCCCATTTTTCTTCCGTTGCAACCTCGCCTACAACAAATCTCCTCCTTCCCACTTATTTTCTGTGCTCGCGACCCCAAGGTGGTGTCGCAACCTTAATTCCTTCCTCGTCATGCCAGCTCACAATCTTAATGAGTGGTCGCGACATCATTTCTAATCCTTGATTTGTAAAGGTCGCAAGCTCAGCCTGGCAAGTGCTTCATTTGGCTACAGGTTGCGTCCCCTCCTTTCAAACTCTATTTTTACAGTTACACTTAATCTTTCCTACTTTTTATGTCAGACATCATAGTGTGTCATGTACATGAAATGGAGCCTTGCATTTAAAATTAGTTGCAACCTCTTTCGTAAAGACTTCTCTTTTGTGGCTTCATAGACGGATCCTTGTCACGACCTCAGAGTGGTGTCGCGACATCATTCATATTCACATGCCGCGATACATCAAAGTGATGTCGCGAGACATGAATTTCTTCCATGATTATTCCTTTAGTTCAACCACGTTTTCTTGTCAGATCCTCCTTCTTCAAGTCACGAATACTTCACTTGTTCAAGTTTTCTATTTTTCTTCTAAAGCCGAATTTGTTGATGTCGACTTGGAATGGTCGGGTAATCGAAAGCCTCGCTTTAATTTAAATTTTCAGACCTCACCCCACGTGAAATGTTTCTTTGATTTGCTAAGATTTGAGCTTCGCTTATATTTTCATGCAAAAATGAAATTTGAGTAAAATATTCACATTTCAGAACAAATCAACATTTATCTCGTAATATACCGTAAAAATGGATTAAAATCTAATGCGTTGATATCAATTTAATAAATAACATGATTTGTTTGAATTAATTAGTGTTAATATATATGCATGCAATATATTAAAGATGAATGTTTTGGGATTGGCATCATGCATTCCATATGCAATCGGGGCACCCTAGAATATTAAGTGAGCGAGCATGACATGAAATTGAAAGAAAACGAAAATGTTTCAGGAAAGGAATTTCGAGGAAGATTTTTCGTTAATTGCCTTGGTATTGTCCAAATGTGATCACTTCGAACGAGGGACTATGATCAAGCTGGAAAATATCCAGCACCCGCCTCGAGGGTAACCCAATGTATTTATCAAATTCGGTAAAGGAGTTTTCGAGAACAAAAGCTTTTTGTTTGAAAACCTGATATTTTACTCGCATTTGGCTTAGGCATATGTGAGGGAGCCTGAGGACCGAGACATGGGATTGGTCGTACATCTGAAGAGGCTCTACGTAATCGCTTTGACATTGTTTGTCATGACATGCACTAGAAAGGAGTAACCTAGGTGGAAATTATCCCTATTTTATTTTGCTCACCCCATTTTAGGATCACTATTTCAAAAAGTAGTGGAGCAACGGAAGGCGCACTAATATTAGAGGTCGTTGAGGAAGAGTGTTTCTACTGGTGGCTTGATGTTGTTGTATAACATGTATTAGAAACTCTAAATTTAATATATGTTTGTATTAAGAGTAATGTATTAACTCTTGAACTCTATTATATATAGTTGATGTAATTTTAATGGAGTAGTGATGTATGGGCCCAAGTGGCCATTTTTGATCATTTTAATCGTGATATGGACCTGCAGAAGCGCTTAAAACATTGTCGACAGTTTTCAGATTGCAGCCCCCGTGACAAATGATTCCCTCATTCGATTCTACGAATGTGAAGGTCATACCCGACATTCACGAGTATTCCGTTGGTCGACTGGTTGTTAATCTGACACCTTGCTAGAATAAATAAGTTGGCCGATTTTATTTTAATAAATTTAATAAAATAGATTTTTAGAAAAAAACTATGTTAAAATTCACAAAAGTCCAAAAGTGCATGTAGACAAACCCGTTGATCGAATTTTGGTATATATATCACTTGATATATCTATATTTGATAAGTGCCAATAAGATAAACTCACCGATTATCGACAACGAATATAGTCGAAAGATTTTATAATGATATCGGTTATTTCGAATTATACCGAGAGTTTCGGGATATATCGGATTATTTCGATCAGCGTTGGTCAAAGCAATCCAAAATTGGGAAAAATTGACTTGTTTTTATGGATTCAAACCTAACCATCTATGTCTAAAATGAGAGGTTGCGCCTCTCTCCACCAGACCAACTATTCATTTATTAAATATAGTGCAAAGATTATTTTAATAGTAATTCTAATTATTTTATTGAATATTTTTAAGAAAGTCTTTTTTATATTGTTTATATATAACTTAAATTTAAAAATTATTTTACATTATTCCATAAATTTAACTTAATTAAATTAGAATTTCAATATTAAATATTTATTTCTTCCATTAATGCTTTTATTAAAAAATTAATGTCACTTTATTTTTATTTTTTCTACATTAATATTTTTTTTTTTTAAAATAAATACTGAAACATACGTTTGATTAAAAAAATTAGATAGTTAAAGTCTATAAGATTAAAACATATGTTTATAAATTAAAATTAATTTGATAAGATAAAACATATATATATATATATATATAATTTTCAATAAGATAAAGTCTTAATATAAAGATTCAAAATATATATATCCACTGAAGCATTCCTATATATCCATAAAATTCAAATACATCGAAATCAATATTTTTATCCTTTAACAAACCCATCATCCAAAATAGGTGCATTAAATCTATCACCTTATATATAATTCTACAATTCAAAAAGGACTTTCTTTACACCAGTTCTAATCAATGATAATTCAGCTCAAACTCTATGAGAGCGCTTTTTTTATATCAATTCATTTATTTATTTTATATATTATTATAGTATTATATTCTTTTACAATAGGATCATGTTTAACCTTTCCACTCTTTTACCATTTTAATATTTATCATGTGAAATATTTCATCAATATAGATAAATATACCTAAGGGATTTATTATTATTTTTTACCTTAATAACTCTTATGATACATATTATTAATATTTTTTTTTATAAGGCCTTATTATCTGCATGCTCATCTCATCCCTATGATTTGGGTTTTAAGTTTAAAGGCCTATTTATTTTTATAATAACCATTAATGATAAATATAAAATAAATATACCTTTAATTGATATAATAAATTAAATTTTTAAAGAATTATAATTATAAATACAGCATTAAAAAGATTTCATATATTTTTTTATATTAAAAGATATCTTTATATTTGAATATCATATATATATATATATATATATATATATATATATATATATATATATATATATATATATAACTTATAATTATTTGTAATTCTGTAAATTATAAATGCATTATATATTTATAATGATAAGGCAAACTACAGGCATTACAGAGTAAACTAATTAACTTTCCTAATTTGGTATCCAACTCAAATTTTAAAATAACACATTTTTTAACCTTATTTTGATAAAGAAATTAATTACTTAATGTCAATAAGGAAAAAGAAAGAAGTGAATTTTCTACAATCTTCATTAAAATCATAATTTTAAATAATTTAACTTAAATCAATATATTAAACAAAATTTGAATTAACTTAAGACCAATTGCACCTAAATCTTGACCAGAAATCCAGGCTGCATTTTTAAAATTTCAGAATTCAGTGACATCTAAAGCTGGATTTAAGATCACAATCTTAATTAGTAAGTCTTTGCGGTTCAATTTCATTAATTAATGAAATAAACTCTTCACTTCTATTACATCTGTTTAAGTATTTTGTTTATTTTTATTTTTCTGATCTCTTGTAATGTAAAAAAGAGGTGGTAAAGTTTCCAAATTTTAAGGTGAGCTTTTAATTTAGTTATTATAATCATATTTGGATCAAACTGAATATGAATCATAACTACTTTTTTAATCGGTTTTAGGAAATTAATTAATTGTGGTATTTAATTTATATATGTATATATTTTAATTTAATCTATTCTATAATCATATATTAATCTAACTTAGTTAGTGAGTAAGTACTATAAATGATTTAATCCTATTTTTAACAAATAGTTGAAGTAAGTTATAAATTTGATATTTAGTTAGTGTGTATCTAAAGTCTCAAATGTCCCACACATGAAGGAATATGAAGACTATGAATATAAGATAGATAAAATCTTATTGCATGAGACATTTGAGGGAAAAACCTAAAAACCATTATGACATAGACCCAAAGTGGACAATATCATACCAATGGATGGGGATAGGTCCATGAGCTTCCCAACAGCGGTATCAGTGCCGGATTCAAGTTTAACTATGTTAGGCATATGGTGTCACACATGGTAATGGTGTCTAACATTAAATTTAGAAAAAACTGGTAAGTTCTAGATGAGAATTATTGGGTGTGAATCCAAAGTCTCACAATATCCCCACTCGACAGATAGAAATATAAGACTTACGAGTATATGTATTATTAGATAACATCTGATTGGTATGAGGCATTTTAGGAAACTCAAAAACCAGGCTTATACCAAAGTGGACAAATTTCATGGGACAAGTCTATGTTTTCTCCCAACAATTTGAAGATAACCAAAAGTTTTTCCAATACAAATTTTGTCAAAACTAATCAATACTAAAGAAACATAGTAAAAACAATAACACCAAGTGCAGAAAATACAAGAGCCTACAATTAATCAACATCCCTGCTCACCAATAATGATAATCCAAACTCTACACTCATCATAAAGGGAAGAATGATAAACACAACATGTAAGTATGCCTGTGAGAAGGAAGAATGATAAAACATATTGTGAGAAGAATGATAAAGACAAATATGTGGAGCCCATATAGAAATTATCAATTTGTCCATGTTCAAGCAAGTAACCAATAACAGCAGCAACACAAGGCAGCACAACTGCAGCACAACTGCACAACAAAATCAAATTCATCACTTTTTCATGAATAATCCCAAAATAAATAATAGGAGTGTGTTTTGTTTTACTGCTTTTAAAAATTGTTTTTGTTTGAAAAAATAAAAGAGAAGAAAAAAAGACTTTTTTGTTCTAAAAAAGGATAACAAGGAAAAAAGAGAACAACAGAGATCACGTTTACTTTCTTAGTTTGAAAAAGACGAAGTCCACAAAATATGGAAAATAAGAATAGTTTTGAGAGAATATGTTTAGTTCTTAATTTGAAAAAACGGACAACACATAGATTTAAATATTAGGAAAAGAAACTAGAAAACAAAAATGATGAAAATCAGTGAGAAATATGTAGAGAGAATATGAAAAATAGCATACCTGATTTGGAATCCATGGTTTAGCGATCACGAATCGATGAAGATCTGCAAAATGCGATCTCAAGATCTCGAGATCTTCTCTATCCCGGTTATGACAGCAATGGGCGCACTCGCTGGTTAAGAAAATTTTTCTCTACGAATACGTATGTGAGTCGAAAGTGCATTATCCTTAGGGTTAGGGAGGGACTTAGCGTTATTTATAGAGTTCGTAGTGGCCTCCATTCTGGTCGGGCCATACTTCGACCCACGATAACCATATTAGACTAATTAAGAATCCATATATCTCACTTTATTAGACCAAATTAATTCAGTTAATTTCAATTAATAAAGCCCACATTAAGAAAATCTTACATTCTCAGCAGGCGATATTAGTGAAACAAAAGCGTATGCGCGCCTTCATATTGGTCCTAGATATTATTCTTAATAGTCAATCCCATCCCGTAAAGTCTCCCGGTTTCTTGAATCATAGCGGTAATTGCATGTACTCACGCGAGACCCTTCCATGGTCACGAGTGCTTTCAACTTCTTGATATGGATTCAATATGATGTGTGTTAAATGGACAATACCTCATAATGAGTGATCTTCATGTGTTATCCTTTTGTTAGTCGATTCTCTCTCCTTAAGTGTCACAAAGCCTAGTGTGTCACCAGAATATCCGTCATGGTTCAACGAACTTGTATATGTGTTACCTTGATAGGTAACTTTGCTATGTGTAGCAAGACATATTGTTAAGGCTAATGCAAAGAATGCCTTGCTTTGTACTCAAGGAGTTTACAATGCCTCGAGATTTTCAACAGTATATGTACTCGACTTGATGCATCACATTCCACCAAATACCTTATTGAATCGCGAAAGAGTTGATACAAATTCCAAATATTACAAATAATAATGAGAAATCGGATTCAAAACTTCATGAGCAACATAAAACTTAACGACTCCACTAATTTCTGATTATCCCATGATACTCTAGCCCGTACTAATGACATGTCGTCGAACTACCTGAAGCGAGGCCTTTGGTTAAGCGGATCTGCTGATCATATCATCTGTTGAAATGTGCTCCTTTGCAATGTCACCAATCCCGAACTTTTTCCTTTATAGTCAAATACTTGACTTCCATGTGCTTTAGACACAGCCAGGACATGTCTGTTATTTGTTAACAAACCTTTGTGAGTTATTGTCACAATACAAGCGTGGGCTATCCACAAGAATCAAATCACAGTCTGACTCCTTAATGAGGTTTGGAACCAAATTGCTTGAGTGGCGGTGAAGCATGCTACTAACTACTGTGCATGGTAGAGGATGCTATTGATTTATTTCTCACTTTCCATTATCACGCACCTCTGCTAACCCAAAGATGTAACACATTTGGTGACTTCTTTTCATCCAGCGGCCCAGCCAAAGTGCGAATCAGAATCTCTGCGACTAAATTGTAGGTTCGAACATGTTTGTAAATCAACATATAGTCTTTTGTCGCTCTTTAAGTACTTTCGTAACTTTCTTGGCGGCAACCCGATGATGCGTGTCTGGTTGATGATATCTGCACAGAAGTCACGATGCGAGCAATATCTGGCCTAGTGCATACTTGAGCATATAATACTCCCCAGTGCACTAGCATAAGGTACATTCTTCATTTTGGGCTTTCTCGATATCGAGAATGAGGACATTGTGGCCAGACTCGACTTATCACCTTCTGAGGCAGACGATTCGGCTTACATTGTGCATGTTGAATCTTTCTAAAATCTGATCAACATATGCTCTACGAGATAAACCCAATAGTCGCGAGGAAGCGATTCTGAATCCTCAATGCCCGGGACAAAAGAGCATACTCACAGGTCCTTCATATCAAAGTTCTTTGACAACATCACTTATCTATAAATTAAAACGAGTCGGCTACTTGCAAGCGGGATATCATGCGTAGAGTATAAGGAAAATGAATTTCCCTCCCCATGACCTTCTGGTATATACAGCGATCTACTTTGTTCTCAACAAAACCATATGAAACAACAACACTATGAAACTTTAAAGTGCCATTACGTGGCGCTTTGAGACCATAAATAGACTTTTAGGTCTACATACAAGCGTCTGAATCATTTGCCCGCAAAACCTTCGGGTTGCATCATATAGACTTCTTCGTTAAAGGTCTCCATTGAGAAGCGGTTTAACATCCATACGGTGTAACTCCATATCGAAATGAGCAACTAATCATGGTCACTCTGAAAGAATCTTTAGAAGAACCGGAGAAAAAAGTTGCTTCATAGTCTACTCATACTCTCTAAAATTAAACCTTTGGTACCGGTCACGGCTTTAAACTTCTCAATCTTTCCCCTTTAGGGTCCCTTTTAGTCTTATACACCCATTTGCAGCCAATGGGTTTATGATTTTCAGGTAATTCAACAAGTTCCCAAACTCCATTATGCCTCATAGATTGAATTTCATCTCTCATTGCATCCCGACCACGAGTTCTAGCGAGGACCAGCTTGACCGATAGGTTATTGGATGGAGTTCTGAGTAGAATATCGTGAATCTTGCTCTCCTATATAGACTAAATAGTACGGTGGTATAGTGATCGTCTCTCCTAGTGGATCTCCCTTCTTTGGGTAGCAATAGTCACATCCTACACACGAGCCTTGATGAACCGTTTAGGAGGCTGTCTCGAAAACGGGATCTGAGCCTCGATAGGTTGATATAGTTGTGTGGGAGTTTCGATTATTTGTATGGGAGGAGATAAGCTATATATTACTTACCCAGGTACTATAATCCTCAATATGATACGTGACGACTACTTTCTTCGGCCACATCAAACTCCAAGCTTGGGCATGCGTGATTCCACAATTCTGTGCCTCAGGTGGGATTATAGAGCAGATATCCTTCGAATGTTAAGGTAAGATACAAAGTAACAGAATTGGTTGAGTCTGACTTACTTAATGTCGGATTATATAACTTCATACTTGGGACATCCCCAAACCTTAGATGGTTTTAATTTGGGCTTACGCGGAGTCCAGCAACTGAGTCGATGGGCGACTTTTGTAGGTACCGCGATTCGGAATGTACAAAGATTTGTTTTCAAACCTTCGCCCATGGCAGTGAAATTGTCCTACTAATCATACTCCTTACCATTTCCATAAGAGTGTGATTAAGCCTTTACGGCTACACCATTTGCTAGGACTCCCGGGCATAGTAATGTAGCGTGACTCGGCATAGAATGTCAGTGAAGTCCTCTTTTTTAAACTTATAACCTTTACACTTGCATATTCATATATTTAAACAATTAACTTGTATTATATTACATGCGACGGATTACAAAATATATATACAAGCTCCATATATGGAAGTGTTCAACATCTATAATATTTGCATTGGTTTACAAACTTTCATATACAAAATAGACACAAAAGGTCTTCGTTGACACACGTGTGTGTGGCCTTTATTTGCTTGATGATGTGGATGGCACGGTCCTGCGGTCTCTCTTACGTACCACCACGGATTGAACACCCGTGCTAAACTCACGCTTAGTAGGAATTAATACCATGGATGACCTGTAAGGTCACCACACTTCTATCTGAATGCATATAACACATATTACGATTCTGATTCTTATCATTTTCTCATATATATACTTATCATAACCAGTTCCATTTCATATCATCATCCATATACTTTTCATGTCATCTTGTATTTTACTTCTGTTCTTGTAACGTATACTATCATCCGCTAGCGGTCTTTATGCTTCTAAATATTCTCTTCATATATTCTCACATATTTCCTTCGCATATACATCATTTCTTTTATGTTTCATGCGCATAAACCTTAGAAGTGAATCTGAGAAACCATGAGGCAGAAGGCGTTGTATTCAACTATATGGCTTGGGTGGTCCATGAGGACCGGAGGCGCTATATTCCTTTGTAAACGGTGGTCATGAGGAGCCGGAGCGTATAATATAATATGCCCGAAGGTATCATCAGCATGCGAGGCGGTGACTATCCATGTGAAGGGCCGGAAGCTGACGTGGTGACCACTTTAGGGACCACCCAGTGATCAAACGGGATCTATCTCATCGACAAAGCGGGGCGAATATCAGAACTTGTATCTTTGCAAACTTATTTTTCCTAATAGGCATGCCCCGTCTATCCCTCTACAGGTTCTAGCCCAGGAGCGATCAATGTGTATTTTATGCTTTCGATTATATATCTCATATTCGAATAATTATTGTCATTCGAAATCATATATGATATATATATATACAATCATTTATTCCTTAGTCTTTGCATTTTCATATCTCATTACATACATAATTAAATATGCTTACCATGTTCATGCTTCTGAGCTATTTATGAATTCATAATAGAGCATAAAATAGACTAACTATGGTACTTATAGTGCCTACTGTTTTCGTGTTTCTGGAGCTAATATGAGTTCCCATCTTATCAAGCTGTCTATTAATGGATTCTTGACTCAATGACTTTCCGCAGAGTCGAAACACGAATCGGAGTTAGACCGAAGGAGATATGACCTTAGAAGTTGGAGGTCATACGTAGGCAAGTCACGACGAGTGACACAGTTGACGAGTTGACCTGAAATTGTGAGCTCATCTATCACCCCTGGTCCAGGCATAATATTCTCCTGAGCATATGAATGTATTCTTGACTCAAAGGGGCTTTCCATAGGAGGTCGAACACCCCGAATCGGAGTTCGACGAAGGAGATATGACCTTAGAAGTTGGAGGTCATGCGCGGTCGATCTTGGCTTGGCGACCGGGCGGCGAGCTGCACTGAAGTGTGAGCTCAGTCTAACACCTTAGTCTGACATCTATCTTCCTCAGGCATATGGATGGATTCTTGACTCAATGGAGCTTTCATAGAGTTCAGAGAACGCAATCGGAGTTAGACGAAGGAGATATGACCTTAGAAGTTGGAGGTCATCTTGCGATCCGATCTTAATAGTGACACAGGTGACGGGATTATGCGAAGTGACGAGCCAAGCTCTGGCCCCGGCGACCTCTGGGATCGGCAGAGCTCTCTGGGGCGGCGACCACTCTGAGGCTGGCGACCTCTGAGGACCTGGCGGCCACTACGAGGACTGGCGACCTCTGGGACGGCCGGCCTCTGGGACTGTGACCTCTACATGACTGAGTGGAGCTGCATGAGCGAGTTGAGCTGCATGGCCAATTGGAGCTACGCATGACGAGTTGAGCTCACACGCCGGCGGTGGAGCTCTTGAGGCGAGTCTGCTAGCACCCATTTGGCGACCTGCAATAAGGTGACCCTTCACCCATTTATTTGTTGATAAAAAGACCATAACTTAGTCTCTGAGGGGTCCAATTGAGAAATTCAAAAGCCTAACATCAAGTTCATTGATGTGGATACAATTTCCCAGAAGGACTTACTTCCAAATTCTCTTTATTTCTGACTCAAAAACCCGTTCTAAGGTTCGGATACTGCATATGATCGACAATAGGGAATTTTCTGGGTTCAACCTGCAACTTGACCCTTCCTAAAACACATATCTAGGATCCTTAGAGCTCTTCTCAACTTAATCCTGACAAGAAATGAGATTGAGAGTTTCCAAACCCAAGACATGTATCCATATTCAAATTTAGTAGTTCCATACACCATGTCTTCTTCTTCTTCTTGTTCTTCTTTTCTTCTCTTTCTCTTTTGTTCGTATTTTGCTCTCCTTTTCTCCAAGACCAAAATGAGATATTATTTTGGTCTTATCCTTTTATTTCTCTTTCCTAATCAAGGAGAAACTCCTCCCTCTTTCCTTTAAGCCACTTGTCTCTTCCACAATTTTCATCATTATTTCATTCTAATATCTTTCTTTTATTACTCTTTGGTCCTTCGACTCTTCTAATATTTACAAATCCATTTATAATATTTTTACAATAGCCTCAAATCTTCTTTATTATTTGTAATTTAACTTATGCATATTCCTACTTTTGTTTTTATCTTTATTTTATTCCGAATAAATATACCTTTACGTTATTATACAGAAAACATGTTATAAAGTACATTGAGGTATAATTTGAGAGTGTCCTGATAAAGCGTACTATCCCGAATCCTCTAAGTATTTGTGAATGGCCTTAAAATTTATCAGAAACATCGCCGTACTTGCCATAATACTCTCCCACCTCAGTCAGATCTAACAACCTTTGACTTTTCCCCATGTTTCCGACTTGATCGAAAAATCTTGAACTTGTGAGGGCTGACCTTTCTTCATCAGTACAAATAACCATATCGAGAATAGTCATCAATAAATGTGATGAAATAAAAATTTCTACACCCAAAGGGTTCTTAGTATAAGGTCCTTATATCGGTGTGGTATTTCCGACAAGTCGAGAACTTGATTTCTTGATTTTCTCTTATCTTGATCATTTTACCTCTCTGACTGATCCTACCTTGTGTCTCTAAGTCATTTTTAAGAGTAGGCAGAATGTTAGTCTTTATCAACCTTTCTACTCTATCCTTAGAGATATGGCCAAGCCGTTTATGCCACAATGCATAAGACTGTTCCTTAGGTAATGAATGTAGGAAGCTCAATGGCTCGGTAGTCTGACGCGTATATGTCATTGGGAGATAAACCGCAAATCTGTATCTGTCAGTTGGACATATCTTGACGCAAACCTTTATTTTGGATGAAACAAAGAAATAACATTGTTCTTGATTTCAAGAGTAGTCATACATGTCCAGGCCACGATACGAAATTAAGTTGATAAATGAGTCACGTAAAAGTGTCTTTCAACATTAATCTAAAACCAAAGTCTAGAATCAAGATTACATCTCCCACAAACATAACATCAGCTTTCTCGTTGTTTCCCACAGTGAGTTTTGATTCATCCTGATTTGGCTTCCTCCGGTTTATGAATCCCTGTATTAAGAAGTACAACATGATTAGTTGCACAGCTGTCGGAGGCCACGAGGCGGATAATTAGCCATTAGGTTGGATTCTGAAACAAGTGCTAAAGAATCATTACGTAAGCCGCGTTTAGACGCGGCTAAAATTTTACCTGACTCCTTCGTGACCTTCTTCTTACAAAGCAGCGATCCTGCTCACTTTTCAGAATATTCTTTGGACCCATATTGTTAGGCGATAGGTAGTTTCTTGAGTACCTTTATAGTACGACTTTTAAAGCTCTTATTTTTCATTTTATGGGGTAGCGGCATATAAAGGCGGATGCTCTTTCTCTTCTTAAGTTTCTCTTCTTACATACCACCCTTTCTATCAAGTCATTAATTGTCCAAGTCTCATCTTGAGAATTGTAATTTGTCTTTATAATCCCAATCGGTGGAAGGGTGTTTAGGACTTGATGCGCGATGCAAGCATCGGGAATGGTAACGTTGAGAGCTTGAGCCGTGCTTTAGGTCTACCATTCTTGGGGCGTAATCTCTAACCCAGCGGTGCCATCATACTTCATGTTGAAGAGCTTTGGAGAAGTGTTCCAACCTCGGCGGTGGATGAAGTGCGGTTTCTAGCCTCTGAGCTTCGTAATTTCCTTAGCGATGCACGGTCGGTGGTAAACTTCACTTTTTAAGTGTTCTTGAATGGATTTCTTCATTGTCGATAAGCAAATTCGATTGCTCACTTTTCTCCCCAAGCGACATGATGCATTTCTCGGTTTTCTAGTGGTAGCGTGATATCTGCTTAGAAGCTTGTCTTTTGAAAGCGTGTGAGCGTCTGCCCGATGCATTCCAAATAGAAAATCCTCTTTCCATTTCTTAAGTTCAATCGGTAAGGACCTCGATCGAAATGGAATTGTCGTTTCTGAGAAAAAATGACCGGAAAACAAAACAACAATACAATCGGCATCATGTGAATACTTACATGAGAATTACAGTACATCATCACATAATCACCTTTGGGCGAAAATATGACATGCGAGTTGTACACTCTCCGTGGCAATGGCCGTGAGAACATATTCTAATCTTTCGTGAAATCACCACCTTTGGGTGTATGAACCACTAAGATCGATCATTTCTCCAAGCTCATCTTTATGCATGTATCCCTCACGAACTAACACGAATCACCTCCTTTGGGAGTATGATCATCTGATAAAAGCAGGAGACATCCCGCCTGATATAGAGATTGATATTTCTCAAATCCAGTCAAGTGTGCCACTTTGGCGGTCACAACCCAATTGAATCCTTGAAAATCTCTCATACCAGGGATATAAACCATATGTATCACATTCACTATCTATATATGTAATGTCAGACATAAAACCAAGGGCTTATGTCTTTTACATTACATATCATACAACCTCTTTATTCAATTCATTAATAGACAATGAATTTTGACTCTACACAGTCCTTATGTAGTGATATACATGTTAGCTACCATATAAATTTCAGAAACTATAGAGAAATACAAAAAAAACTACGTAAAAATACCCTAATTATAGGCGTACATAGGGTTCACTATCGCATTTTCATATCTGTAAGCGAAAGCGTAAAATAAATATATACCACATTGTAGAGAATCTCAGTTCGAGGTTCGTCGATATCGAATCGTCGGGGCGTCACCGCGCTCCCTCCGCAGCGCCACCGGAAAAACTCGTGGCGATGTGGAAGCGCATTAGCCTGGCTGTTGGGTCGTTGGCCAGGGCGGTGATGCCAGGGTCGAATTAATCACGGTCGGTCGAAAATGCGGGTGGTCGTTGTGGTCGAGATGGCGTCGACACCATTGGCAGAGCCGGTCGACCTAGTCAATCAAGTCGAGCCCGAAGCGGGGTCGGTCTGTATTTGGGTCAGGCGGCGTCGACATGGCGTCGACAAGCTGAATTGGAGTTTAGATCGGCGCGTGTCCTTCCGCGCGGCCCAGTGGGTCTTATCTTGGCGTGGAAGCGCATGGAGGCGTGAGGCGTCAGGCCTCACTCCGGCTGACATGCCGCCACCGTCTTCGTCTTGGCCAGTAGATTCCCAAATATGCAATAAAATTCAAGTTACGATTTGATGAAAATTTCCCGGCGGACGAAACCTCTCGAATAAAACCACAAAAATTATTCCAATTCATATGTTTGATTCTAATCCGGTTAGCTCACGATACATTGTGAGCGCGAAAAATTCTTCCTAGATCACCATAATTGGAATACAAAACATAATAATAAGAAGAATACGAAAAATAGCATACGATTTGGAATCCATGGTTGCTTGATGCGGAATTAGTGAAGATGCAAAATACGATCTGAAGATCACCGAAGATCTTCTCGCATCAGTTTATGACAGCGGCAATGAGACTACTCACTAGTTAGAGAAAATTTTTCTCTCTGAATCTATATGTGAGTCAAAAATTACATATCCTTAGGGTCAGGGGAGGGACTTAAGCATTATTTATAGAGTTCTGACCACGGGCCCTCTCATTACGGGTCGGGCCGTACTCGGCCCACACCGACCGACCCGTATTAGATAATTAAGAATCCATATATCTCACTTTATTAGACCAAATTAATTCAGTTAATTTCAATTAATAAAGCCCACATTAAGAAAATCTTACACGCCACACCACTCCAGACTCCATCGTGGAATAAGAGTTCGTCAGTGTTTCCAATCACTATCACGGTACTGCTTAGGGTTAGCAGTGAGGAAAAGTGTTGATCAGATCTTTGATTCTTTTGATGAGGAATCTTAGGTTTCTCGGAAATATTTGATTTTTTTTTGTTAGATGACAAGAAAACATTAAGAATCTGCAAAATCGTTCTCAAATAACTCAAAAAATTTTGATTTTTTTTGTTGCGATGGTAAGAAAGCGCATAATCGTTCTTTTCCCCTTTGATAGGTGAAAAATTGTTGATATTTGGTTCTTCGATCTCAAAATTGTCAAAAAAAAATGATTTTTTGTATTCGGGTGGGTAATCAATGATTAAGAACCCGTACAATCATACTTTTTTCTTCTTTAACCCGGTAGTCAGCTAAGGTCGACTAAATTTTGGCCCTGTCGGTAGAGTTTTCCCCCGGTCGTGGCGTTTGTTTTTTAACTTAATCTTTGAAGCTAAATAGCTTTGACGTTAAAGGCTGTTTGTTTTAAAATTTTCAAGACTTGTGCTGAAATTTTTTTTAAAAGTTACGAATAGAAAAAGTGAAAATATTTGGCTTTCCATTCGAAAATCATTTTCCACAAAAATAAGAAAAACTTCGATAATTGCTTGACAAGAAGAAATTTGGCGATATGCGCTACCTAAGGATGACAACGGGAGGGTTTGGGATGGGAAGTCCCATCCAGGCCCAGGCTCGTTATTTTTCAATTCTGAACTTGTCTCATTTAAAAAAAATTCACGGGCGGGACGGAGATGGGAAAATTCCCAAACTAGCCAATTTACATTTATTTTTATTTTTTTATTTTTATATTTGCTTTTATTTTTATTATTCGAATTAATATTTTTCATAAAAATAAAATATTATAATTTTATAAATTTATTTAAAAGAATTATTATTGTAATATTATTTATATTAAAGTATAAAAATAAAATAATAAAAAATTATTTTTAAATATAATTGGGACGTGGCTTATTATTATTTTGGATACATGGTTCATATTACTTCATTCGGTCCGTTTTCTGTCCTAAAACAATTTATTTCTTTTTAGTTCAATGTATTCTAAATGAACTTAGCACAGTCGTTCACGGCTTTCGAGATTTTTGTAAAAAATCTAGTCTGCGAAATCCTTGACAACTTATCACGCAAAATCGGAAAATTTCAGCTTGTCTCAGAGTCATGAAACTTTTTTGGATTCTTTAGATTTCACGAGGCAGATTTAACGGTGCATTTCATTTAGGTCATCGAGATCTGGGGCACTACAGGCTTATGACGCATGACGATTTATTATTTTTATTAACATTTTGTCATTTTGAAAATTTCTAATTTTCTCGGGTTTTCTGATAACAATACTACGAACGTGCCGGATTTGAGAAAATAAGCGACCCGTTAAGCGATTAAATTAAATTAAACATGTGTCATTAAGAGCGAGGTGGGACGAGCACGAAATGTCCGGATTCGTTGTGCAAATCACTTACTCACTACCTAATGTTAAAAAGCAAGCGGCTTAATAGGGGTGTGGCGTGTTGGGTTGGGTTAAGCGGTTCTGAGGTTAAGCGGTGTGGTGAAAAACATGTAAGCTTAGAACCGCGACCCGTTTAGGTCTCGCCCTGAGCCGTTTGTCGGCCGATTAATCGATGTCGGTTAATCGTGTCGCGTTAATTACAGCGAGGAACTGAGTCTCGACCGATGGTAAAGCGGCGGTAGGAAGCGGTGTTAAGCGCGGGTAGCGGGTTATAAGCGGGTTAGCATGTCTCACGAACCGCGACCGTTTATTAAGCGTGTTAAGCGGGTTGACCGTTTATCACGTTAGTTAAGTCTCACCCCCGAGCCAGTTTGGTAGCGATTAATGTCGTGTCGATGAGTTAATGCGTGTCGTGTTAATTTTAACGAATACCACAACTTAATATTTAATGCTTTGTTAGTCTTGTCGATATTAATTTCGAAAAGTTATATTGACGTTAAGTAAAAAAACAAGTACCACCTAAGTCTCACGATAGTATCAAATCACGGTATCGGTCGATGCGATCGGCCGAAACGGATACAACTTCGGCCAGAGTCATGCGGAATCGTGCATTTTGGGCTGAATTTCTAAATCCCTATCATGAAACGACGAGGAAGATATTGAATACTGGGTTATGACTTATGGGGGATTGCAACTCTCCCTATGATATAGGGAACCAAAAGAGAGTCTGTGGAATAGTTTCCTCGAACTAGAAGAAGCAGGCGAGCGCAGCAAAGGCGCGTGAGGAAACTTCATGTTGTTGTTTACAAGCCTACACGCCGACCAAACGACACCGTTTCGTTTTTTGTTACTCCGCACGTGGCGTATACACGAGTGCTATGAAGTATGAACCTGTTAAGGAAACTTAATCTTCTAGCCCCTAGCTTTGAGGAAGTTTTGGACAAAAATAAGTTATTTTTTAAAAAAATTTAGCAAATATAAGCTAAAAACTAAATAATGTCTAGGTAATGAGTTTAGAATTTAGGTGAAGGCATCTTGCCAGTGTGATATTCTGTCATTCACTACGATATTGAAATTTTTTTTTAAGTAATGTGTCAACGTGAGTGGCGTTAGTTTCTTTCAAGTATTTTGATAATTTTTAAAAATTGTATTAATTTGATCTGAGCTCAACGAAGGTATATGAAACCTTTCCAAAGATATAATGGGGGTATATGAAGACCACCATCTCACATTATATCTATATCTATATAATATTTTAGAAAGTAATTATTTATTTTATTAAATTTTATTGATTTTTATTTTCTTAAAAGCAAAAAAAAAAACTTTAATATAAACACATCACTTTTAGAAAATAAACAATTCTTATCCATCATATAAGAAACATTGAAAGTAAATATTTTATTTATTAATTCAATATAAATATATTACATTCCTAACCAAATTATCAAATATCTTTATGCAGCTACGATCCGAAGGTGGATTGACAAGCCGTCGACACGCACAGGAAAACATGTATGCTTATATCATTGGGAAATTCGTATATGATAAAAATGACCACTTTGGCCCATACACCACTACTCACCAAAATATCATCAAGCTATATGCAATAGTTTTAAAGAGTTATTAAATCCTTCTTGTAATACAAATATATTAAACAGAAGTTCCTAATACATGTTTTACAAATTTACATATCAAAGCCACATGTCAGTTTTCTTCTCAAATAGGCCTTTAATGAGCGTCGTCTTCCCGAACACTCCACATTACAGAAATAATGATTTCTCGACGGGGTACAGGCAATGCCAGTGGTGATGTCTCTGTAGGTTCACTAAAGCAAGTGTATATCACGATAATTCAACATAGCAGCATTCAAGCAATCTGATCGTACTTGAATATGCGTGATATGGATGAGAATGCGACTCACCCTTTCTCACTTCTCCAGCCCTCATTGACTCCTTCACGCGTGCGCAAGCGATGAGCTTGTCGTTTTAAAGCAAAACTTTTTTATTCTTAAAAACATCATCTGAGTTTCGGTAAATATATTGAATTTGCCCTCAAAGCGGTGCTGAATCATTTTTGTAAGCAGTCATGGGTCGACCTCAAGAGATGTTGTTGGATCACTCTCAAGGCAGTGCTTGAAATCTTCATGAAATTCCTTTGCGACCATTTTCATTTTTCATTTCTTTCATGCCATGCAGTCACACTAATTTTCTAGGTTGCCGGGCATATAAAATGCATTATCATAATTTCAAACCACACATGTCAATATATCAATTATGCATATATTAACAAAATTTACATACATACCACATGTTCTTTAATTCTTAACAATAACATCAAGTGGATCACTTGAAAATCAGCGATCCGTTTAGTGGAAATGGCTCTCGCGCGATTATATTTCATATAATTGACATCATGTTAACACATTTAATTTCATGCATTAACAATTTCTTTCCACACAATTCAAGCCATTTTTTCAAGCAATATTTTGCTTACAACACACATGGACCATTTTCAGTCCAATCAAGCAAACCGGGACCGTTTTTAACAGTCCCTAAATGAGTAATGGGCTATCTGTGGGCAGCCCTCTCACAAAGCATCGGTTTCACTTTGTGGGCGAAATCCATAACCATTCGGTAACACCCAGACCATAATTTGTGCATAAATTTATCCATAAACTCTGAAAACAATCCCTAAAGCGTCGAAAACGGGTTCCAGATATTCAACTGATTCAATTGAGTTTTGGGGCCTGTCGAATGGCCGCTCGCGACCTCAAATCAACAAAATCATTTACAAGACTCTTAAAGCAGAAAATAACCGAGTAGGAGAAGACCTTACCTCTTGGAGGTTGTTGAAACTTTACAAAAGCTAGGTGCCGCGCGTGGCCCTTGCGGCGTGAAACGAAGCAACTGGCAGCGAAGCCTTGGCAAGCCGGTCGTGAGATATAGAGAGAAGTTGTCTTTCTCTCTGCAAAAACCCTCGTTTTTAAAAATCTGCTCTCCTCTCTCTCCACTGCCCGGTCGGCTCCAAAATGGAGAAGAGGCTCTTTATTCACTCTTGCCACATGTCCAATTATTTATTGTTTGGTAGCATTATATCAGCAATCCTTGGCTGGTTTATCGATTAGGAATGCCACATGTCACCATGGACCCACGCCAGGCTCAAGTTGACTCATTACACTTTTGTTGCATTAGCTGCTGTGAGCCACTCGAAAATACAAGAGTGTCAGCATTCACGGCTGATCACGCCAGCGTGCAAATTCCATTTGTCTCGGGTGGCAAGAATCAACGTGGTAAGCCCAGATTTCGCGAGACGATTCCAACGGTGAAGTTCATTTCGTCATCCAAGATCTAGAAAAATTCTGGATTTTGATCGAAGTACCATTTTGCCACTTTTTCGAGGAAAAATTAGATTTTAGGGGTCTCCTTACTTTGTCCCATCGTATGCAGCTTCGTGTAGATAGAGCGATTGACATTTCAAAATGAAGGGTATAGGGAAGGAAGGGGTCTTGGTTCGAATTGGGAACAATTTACTATTATTTAGTTGTCAAAAAAAATGAAGGAATCTACCATAGTTGTAAAAATTTAGTAAAATATTTCTTATTTTATTAAATTAAATTTATCTATACCTATTTTAGGACTAGATTTTTTATTTTATTAAAAAAAAAAAATTCTATACAACTTGCATCACTTTCAAAAAAAAAAAAAAAAATTTATCCTCAAACATGTTAAGAAAGTCAATTTTTTATTTTATTAAATTTAAATATACCATATTTGTAAAATTTTAGTAATTTTTATTTTATTAAATTAAATTTAAATACAACATATTTTAAAAATATAAAGTTATTTTATTAAATTTTTATTTTATAACAAGTAAACAAAATTCAATAATTTACATCACTTTTACCAAAAACAAACAAATCTTATTTATCCTCAAAGTAATTTTTTTTATTTTATTAAATTAAATTTAAAATATACCATGTTAGAAAATTATTCATCGAATATACCATATTCATAAAAATTTAGTAAGTTTTTATTTTATGAAATTAAATATAAATATGCCCCTATTTTAAAAAAGTAAATTTTTTTTTGATTAAAATTTTTATGTTCTTAAAGAAAAAAAATTTTCAATCTATAATACTTTTAGAAAAGGAAAAAATTCTTATTTATCCTCAAATTTTATTTTATTAAATTAAATTTAAATATACCATATATGTAAAATTTTATTTTATTAAAAATTTAACTATAACATATTTTAGAAAGTAAAATTTTACTTTTATTATTTTTTTTTATTTTATCAAATGAAAATTTTTTCCAATGCAACTTGTATCACATTTAGGAAAGGAAACAATTCTTATTTATACTCAAACATTTTTAAAAAGTAAATTTTTTATTTTATTAAATAGTCTTTAAATATACCATATTTGGTAAATTGAAATTACGAATATACCATATTAATAAAAATTTGAAATTTTAATCTTATTAAATTAAATTTAAATATATCATATTTTAGAAAAGTAATTTTTTATTTTATTGAAACAAAACAAAATTTCCTATACAATTTACATCACATTTAGAAAAACAAATAATGCTTTTTTATCGTCAAACATGTTTAGAAGTTATATTTATTTTTTATTTTATTAAATAAAATTTATATCGTAATATTGTAAGGCTTCGATCAAATTATTTTTCAAATTTAATGGCTGAAGGATTGAAATGTACATGTCCCACACATACAAAATTTTAGACTATGTATAAATCTTTAATAATTTATTATCATTAGAAGAAGAAATATAAATGGTCAAAAGACCTAGTTTTCTCTCTCTTGTTATCTCTCTCCCTAAATAGGAATGAGATGGGTTGTGAGGTATAGAAGGGAATATTTGTCTTAACCATACTTAAAAGAATAGAATTTAGGAATAGTCTTTTATCTTTATTTCTTTTTATTTTGATGGATAATTAACGAGAGGAGAGTCATTGGAGAGCATTAAAGAAACAAAATGAGATTGAGCTCTTTTCTATCATTATATTATAACGTTAATTAAGCTCAAGTTGTCTATGTAAATGTTATAGGCTACTCTTTAATTAATAAATATACTAATCATGTGAAATTTCATTTCGATTTGTTTAATTACATGTGTTTGTTGTGCAAAAGTTTATAAATTTGTACTACATATTTTCATTTATTCTCTAATACTAATTATTCTTAAATTTCTTATATATGAAAAAATGAAAAATGGAAAAAAGTATGTCCGTGAAGGGGGTACGTCCTTAAGAACTAAAGAAACTAAAAAACTTTTTATTGACAATAACTTTGGAGGTTTTGGGTTTAGATCTACGTAACCTTCTCATCGTGCAACATGTAGAGCATATCACTTGTAGAAATTCAACTATGCGAGATGATTGATAGTCAAACAAATGAGTTAGAGAGTATATGTAAAGTGTCACATCCCGAAACCCTTTAGGGGCATGATTGTAATTTCTTACTTCAAGCCCAAAGGCTCAAAATGTGAAACAACACAAACCTTCAACTTTGTAACTGGATGAATTCCAATTACCAATTCTCAAAATTCCATAAACTTTTCTAAATCTCAACATTCAAATATGGACTAACATAAAAGTCAAAAGATAATTATCTATACACTTCCAAAGGCCCTGTTTAGTAGGTAGAAAATTTTGTTTTTCTACAGTGAGCTTTTTGAAACAAAGGAAAGCGTTTAGTTACGAGAATAAAGCAGCAATTTTGAAAACAAAGTAAATTCATATTTTGACATTTTATATAGGAATCGAGAAAACGGTAAAGTTGTTTTTCTTGTTTTTTGAATTAAGTCGACAAATTCAACCAAATGGGGTTGAAAAATAAAAACGTATTTTATTACAGTGTCTGAAAGCGTATTTTACGAAAATGGCCAAGATTAGAATCGTTGAAATTTTCGTATTATGAATTTTGGATAGAGTTAAATTTTAGTGAGCTAAACGGGACGGCAGACTCAGAAAACTAACCAAGTCCTGATGAATTCCAAATCAAATCCTAATGATGATGAGTCTGAACTTAGCCATACTCCTCACTAAAACTAGGAAAACTGAAAAATAGTCAACAATGAAATGAGCTTGAAGCAATAAGGTATATAAGCCTAACATAAATACATCTCATATACTCTAAAACATTTTGGATTCACTTGCCAAATAAGAGATATTATCATCATTTATTTCATAATTTTTTTTTGTCAATATATTCAAATATTTAAACAAAGTTCTTCTATTTTGGATCAAAACACTTTCATATCAAAATTCAATAAAAACATAAATAAAAAACAACATTTAAAATAAAATCTTTTACTCTGGCCAACAAATATCCAAATAATGCCTAATCATGTGGGACTTTCAAATGGATGGCTAGCATCAAATTATTCATTTAAGGTTGATAAGACTAACCTTCTTAACTCTGTAACATCCCAGCAAGAAACCCTAAATGTTGGAATCCAAATCAAATATTATTACTCCACATCAAAGAATGTAAAGGGTCCAATATATATTATTTACTATTGACATGGCAAATAATGTCAACTATTATTCGTTAATATGGTCAAAATATCTAGAGTTGAAAACATAAAGTACAATAATTCATAAAATATAATATCGCACAATTTTGTCATAAACAAAATTGTAGACTAATTACGAGGCTTAGGATTTTTTAACTTCTTTGTGGGAGACGATCACGTGGAAATTCTGAGGAAAGAGATGTAGACTGCGCATTTTGAGGCTTAGGATTTTTTCCTTTGTGGGAGGCTGTCCTTTGTGGAAATTCTGAGGAGAGATCATCGCTCCGCATAAAAGGGTCTCTTCACTTGATTTAAAAGAGGAAAAGGAGCAATGAGCTTCTTTCATCAAAAAAAGTTGGAGACCACAATGGCCGTGATTAAATAATTTTTATAGAATAGAATTAAGGCATGGAGTACATTAATTTAGGCCCTATTAGTTCCTTAAATTTATTTTCTTAAGAATGCTATGGTCTTTCCACATTGGTGGGAGGTCTGAGTGGTCTGAAGTTTAAAAGTTTGATGGCGGGGAAATCTTGGGCTGGGGCGATTTTGGGAGGTGATTCGGCTTTTAAGGCAATTTCGACGAGAGGCGGTTGATGCGGGAACTGCAAAATCTCTGGGTTTTTTTTTTTTCTTGACTTTCTTTTATTCTTCTTTTATATAGTTAATTTTTTTTTAATTGTCTTGTATATATATTATATTAGTCATTTAATTTATAGTCTTATTATTTTATTTTCCTTGTAAGTATATTGTTGCTTTTTTTGTTTATTTAATTAAATTGGTTGTTGATGTTTTTTTTTTCTTAACATATGACCCATCACCAATCCTTTGGCCCCAATAAAATCCCCAAATTTGAATTTTAAAAAATTCAAGTTCTAAATTTCATTTCTCAATTTAAGTGTCCAAATTTCAAAATTCAAAATTCAAATTTCTCATTTTCTAAAATTCAAATTTTCAATTTTAAAATTCAAGTCCTCCAAATTTCAAATTTTCAATGTTTCAATTTCAAAATTACAAATTCCTAATTTCAAAAATCAAGTGTCATAATTTCAAAATTCAAGTTCCACAATTTCCAATTTCCAATTTTAAAGTTTATAATTTCAAATTTACAAAATTCATAATTTCAAAATTCAAGCGTCCCGATTTAATTTAAATCTCAATTTGAGTCGGATTGTCTAGTCTTAAATTTTAGAATTCTAATTTCTGTTTAAGTCCCAAAAATCTCAAATTTCAAGAATTTCAACTTCAAACTTCGATTTTCAAAACTTAAATTTCATTAGTCTTCAAAACCTCAAACACGGTTAATTCTACAATTCCAATAAAATGGAATCTTTGGGAGTTAATTTGTGTAACATATAAATGGGCTTGGGTGTGGCTCGACATTCCATATATCATTTTAATAAATAATTTGACATATGATTTATAACAATTTTCTAATTGAATGTGAATAGTTTTAATATTTTTGTTATTACGCTAACATTGTTCCCCGGTGATAGCGCTTCTAACATGCCGTCCGGTACACATTTTCTCGTATGACTTTGGCTTGATTATTTATTTATATATATCTTGCATGCTTTGTATTATTATTGTATCTTGGTATTACGTTAGTTGATTAGTGTAGTATTTTCTTTAGTTTGTTTAGTAAGAATCCGACTTTAGGGACTTCAGAAAGTCTTCTGTTATCATTGCCTTAAGATAAATAACGACTACCGGGCCGAACTCGGTTTTTAGGAGCGCGCGCTTCTTTGTCGAAGTCACATTTAAAGTTTTCTTTCTTATTTTCTTTCCTTTTAAAATAAAACAAAAATAAGTGGTGACTCAAATCGTTTTCTAAAGCGATTTTCAAAATAAAAAATGATCACATCATTTTTTAAATTGGGAAGCGCGTAATAGCCCGAAAATGAGGGTCGCAAAATATAAAAGCTCAACATGTTTTTCATGCAAAACATATTTGATCCAATAGATATAAAAAAAAAATTGATGTTCTTAAGTTGATTGTAAAAATGCATGGAAAATGAAAACCTTAATTTTAAGGTATTAAAAATTTTGTATTAAGAATTTAACACCAAATTTATCGATTGAATAACTAAAAACGTAGCCTAAACCGGATCCAACCAACTCCTTTCCACAAATTTTTTTTTTTATGATTTCAATTTTACGAATTTGAAACTGAAAATGAAGCAAACTCCGTCGTTGATGTTCGCGTTGCTTGAAGAAAGTAATTTTCGCAGATCCATGGCAGAAGAGAAGCAACGAATGAGATTAATGGCGGCTATGCATATAAATCAAATGAATCGCTGTTTCTCTACACAACCGAATAAAACATGAAATTGTTGGTATCAGAATCACTGATGCCGCGCTTGGCCGGGGGCGCGCTGCCGGCAGTTTCTTGTTTCTTGGAGGGAGGATGGTAGTACTTCCCAGCCGTTTGCGGGCAGTGGGAGTGAAATCGAGCCACGATTCTCACCCCTGTATCCAGCAACTCCACATATTTTGCCATTCCTTTGGATAATTCTCTCTGTTACTCAAAAATAAAATCAAAGAGGAGGAGACGAAGAAGCCAAAGGGTGAAGACAGAGATGAGAGATTTTAGAACATGCCCTCTCGGACGGGATGAATGACCCTATCATATAGGCAAGGAAAAATCTGTTAGTTCCCATTACATAATAGTATGAGTAGGGCTGGTAATGAGCCAAGCTACTCGGGCTCGGCTCGGGCTCGGCTTGAAAAAAGCTCGGCTCGGGCTCAGCTCGTGAGCTAAACGAGCCGAGCTTGAGCCTTAATTTAGGCTTGATAAATCTCGGGCTCGGCTCGGGCTGGGTACCATTGAAAAGATTCGGCTCGGCTGCGGGACCCATCCATCATTTGGAGCAGAGGCTTCGCCTACGGTCTCAGTGGCGGGATCTGGTCTTCCTTCGGTGCGATCAGGCCTTCGGTAGCCAGCCGAGTGAAATGCCCAGGTCATGTGTCCAGGATATCGATGTAATGGATCCTCGAAGCTCTAGATCAGTCGACATGGATGGCAAATCGTGAATCCTCCTGGCAGATTGGGGCGGCAGCGAAGGCGGCGGAAGCTGGCGAATCACGCCGTCGGCTGGAAATTTGTACCTAGATCTCGGATAACCGGTGGCGGAAATGGTACCGCGATGGCGTGAAGGTGTCGTGGTATGTTAGGTGTGGATAGCATGAAGAGGTCTGCGTGAGGGGCGTGGGAAGGGCGTGGATGTTAGGTATGACCATTTGGTACGATCGGTCAATCTTTGGTGTCTGAGAATCAGATTACAAATATGAGGTATTGGGAACCTGTGGAAACTATAAGTGGTGGCCATGAGCTTAGACAAGGTTCTTAGATCTTGATAGCATTGAGGCATATGCGCGGATTGCTGATGCGATCAATTCGGCGATGAACGAGGATCAATCTCAAATCCCGGGGGTATTGGGGCCTTTGGATCTGAGTGCTGGACTTAACGGTGCTTATCCCAGGGCGTGGAGGTATGGGCAAAGGCATCAAGGGTGATCGTGGGGTGGGATTTCATAGAGGAAACAAGGAGTCGGCATGCGGGACTACGGAACAGAGACGGTCTCTTGCCGGAGTCTGCCGTCGGCTCTTGGGTATGAAAATTTGGGGTGACCGATTACCGACATGGTGGGCAGATTCTGGATCTCCAGTCCGGCAATGGTGAAGCTATGGGTCTTGAAATTAATCATCGCGCGACTTGGTATCGGAGGGTGGTGGCGACTTAACCATGTCGCGGCGGTATATTGACAAATAGTTTACATTTGTTCTTAATGAGTTTCTTGTGGAATGCGTTGATATATTATTTCTTTATTTAGATAATTGATTCGAAACCAATCATGTTTCTTATTCGATGATTTCGGGTATCTTATTTCTTCACTCTTACCCAATTTCTACTTGTTTTTTAATTATATTTTATAATTTTTCAATTGCAATTTGTTTATTGATTAGGTCTGCGTAATCGAGAAGGGAAACAAATGTTGAAGGAGGTGGGCACTATGACTTTAGCATCGATTTAACTAAATCAACTAAGGTAAAACAAATCCCAAAGAAAATTATTTCCTTAATTAATGTATTTGTTATCGAGATTGATTGCAAAAAAGTTAAAAATATATGGTAGCAGGCTTGAGTTGGTGCAATACAAACTTGTATAGGCTCGGGATTGGGTTTGACTCGAGGAACAGCTCGAGGCTGCGTTCATGTAGGCCGAGCCTAATAAAGGCTCAAGCTTGACTTCTTTTTTTCAATCAAGCCAAGCTTGAAACTTTGATTTTAAGCTCGTTAGCTAAACAGAGCTCGAGCTACGCTCATAAATTATGGCTGCTTTCGAAATATTTAACTCGGCTCGGCTCGGCTCGTTACCAGCCCTAAGTATGAGTCCCAATGTTCCCATTATGACTAGAACACGTAACATTAGGCCCTATTTAGTAGGTAGAAAATTTTCTGTTTTCTCTATTCAAACTTTTCGAAAACAAGGAAAACACGTTTGATTCATTTGAAATTAGACAAAAACAAAATTTGAAAACAAAAGAAAAATAATTCACTATTTTCAGCATTTTATATATGGTCGAACTACTTTATGATGTTTCCTTGTTTTAGTAAATCGAAAGCAAAGGGATTTCTTCAACATTTATAACTTCATTTTTTTCAAGAAAATGGTTTTACAAAAGCAGTTTTCTTATTCTTTATTTCAATTAAATTCAAGTGAAACGTATTTTCTAAAAATGAAAACTAAAGATTAGAATACATTGAAAATTTTCATATTCTGAATTTTGGATAGAGTTGAAAATTTTCGTGAACTAAACAGGACCTTAGAACTTGAATCCAAAACTCCTCCCTTTATATCTTGCTTGTTGTCCTCCCCTTATATCTTACCTGTTGTTTAATGTTGAGGCAAGCTATGTGTGAGGGGAAGGTAATTTTTAAAATCACAATTGTAAATGCGGTTTTCAAAATATATGATAAACTAATTTGGTGATTATTTTGTAATGTAACGTAATTGTGTAATTTTATTTTATATATATAATTTATTTTAATGTCAAACTCCTTACACTTGGGGGGTTGTTTATTTTTTGACTTAATGTATGAAAGCTATCGACTTTTAGCATTAAGCTATTTATTTTCAAATTTTCCGACTTATTGTTTGAATTTTTTAAAAAGTTCTAAATATAAAAAATGAAAATATTTGGCTTTCTGATCGAGGAAAAAGTCATTTTTTACTAAAATAAGAAAAACTTCATCATTATCCAACAAGGAAAATGGCTAGCAACATTCACTATTATGGATGACAACGGGAGAGTTTGGGATGGGGCGGTACATCAGAAACTTGGCTAATTTATTTTTTAATTCTGCATCTGTCTCATTTAAAAATCAAATAGGACGAGGCGAGTGGGGTGGTGGGGGTAGGGATGAAAAAATTTCTCTCAAACATACTGTTTATATTGATTTTGTTTTTATTTTTAATTTTTGTATGTTGCTTTTTATTTGTATTACATTAAAATTAATATATTTCATAAAAGTATGAATTTTATAAATTATTTATTAAAAACATTATAGTATTATTATTATTTATATTAAAGTATAAAATAACATAATAATAAAAAAGTTTAAATATAATCGGGAAGAGCGAGAGTAATAGCCATGAACCGCTCAAACAGTCTCTGTTGAGAAAATAGCTGAATCATTACAAAAACACAGATTATAGTTAAACTAAACCAGTCTCATTAGAGCCAGGAGACAGAGGCGAGGGCAGAAATAATACATTCGTTGTCCTATTCATTATCCAATATTAAAAAATAAATAACTTAATACTTAATGTTATTAAATATTGTGAGATTAAGGTTAAAAAATGTTTTATTCAGCATTAATGTTTCCACAAGTAGGCTAAGTTCACTCGCTTTTTAATGTTTCCACAAATTGGATCGCTTTTCCATTTACATCATATTTTTCTTTTTTTTTTTCTCTTTTTTGGTCAAGTATGCTTCTTTAAAAGTCGAGTTCATAGCGATTTCCTTAATTAAGAAATATTCGTATTTTCACATCATGGGGATGGGGAATGGGATAACATAACATACTTACACATTAAAGTAGAATAATATTCGTCTCTATACTTGATTGGGGGTGACCGCTTCAAAGACTAAGGCCCCGTTTAGTTCACGAAAATTTTTAACTCTATTCAAAATTCAGAATATGAAAATTTTCAATATATTCTAATCTTTAGTTTTTATTTTCAGAAAATACGTTTCATACTTGAATTTGGTTGAAAATAAAGAATAAGAAAAATACATTTTTGTAAAGCTATTTTCTTAAAAATGAGTTAATGAAAACAATGAAAATGTGTTTAAAAATATAGGTTACTATTCACAATCCAGTGTTTTTCGTGAGCATTCAGAAGAAAATCGAAGTGGAAGACGAAGGGGAAGAAAAGAAAGAAAATAGCCACAATCCCTGTTTTCGTTTTTATACGATCGACGAAAATCCGTGTTTCGATTTAATTCAAAACAAAGGCGGCCTGAAGCAGTTTTAAATTCATATATAAAATGTTGAAAATTGTGAATTCATTTTCTTTGTTTTCAAAATTTGTTTTTGTCTGATTTTCGTAATTAAATGTGTTTTCCTTGTTTTCGAAAAGTTTGAATAGAGAAAATAGAAAATTTTCTACCTATTAAACAGGGCCTAAGAAATCATGATTAAACCCAGCGTCACCACAAGCCTTGCTCAAACATATAATTTTAGACAGGCATATTCTAGACATATGATTTTTGAGTCGATAAAAATTTTATTTGTTTTCAAAAAGAAAAGCTTTTTTCAATCTATATAAGGTAGTATATTTAAAGATATATTTATGATGTTAAATCAGAATATTTGAAGAGATTCTTATTGAGATTTTATCTTGATAAGTACATAATTAGTTGTAAAAAAAAAAAAAAAGACAATTATGTACCATTTAAGAGCATCTTCAACCGCTCTCTATTCTACTCTCTGTTATAGTTTAAAATATTTCATGATGGTAGCCATTTGAGCTCTCAATTCTCTCTCTACCTTTTTTCTCTCTATCTCTCTCTATATATATGTTTTACTTTTTTTAAATTATTGGAAGTTAGTAAGAAAGGTGTGTAAAATAGAAATTATTAGTTTAGGTAATTTAAAGTTGCTAGTTAAAAATGTGATTTAATATTTAAATATATTTTGAGTATTTATTTTGTGGAGTGTGGTTGGAGATCCTTACAAACGTCTGAAACTACACTACTATTTCTTCTCTTTTAGCCACTTTAGGTAGTAGCTATGAAAAAGTCTCTCCCGGCCAAACTCTGTTAAGCTCTACATTTCTGGATTTACCCAAATGGTACCACTTTGAATGTGGAGAGTCATTTTGAGCTCTCAAATTCTCTACATCTTTTTTTTTTCTCTCTCTATATATATATGTTTGACTTTTTTAAATTATTGGAAGTTAGGTGTAAAATAGAGTGTGGTTAGAAATGTATTTTAAAAAGTTGCTAAATTTAAAGTAATTGAATTTAATATTTAAATATATTTTGAGTAGCTATTTTGTTAAGTGTAGTTGGAGATGCTCTAAGGCTTAAATCTTGTATAGCCTTCCTAATGACTACCCTAGCCCTTAAGTACTAAGGTGGTGTTTGTTTTTTGACTTAATGCTGAAGTTAAATAGCTTTCAGCATTAAGTTGTTTGTTTTTTTTAAATTTTTACAACTTATTTCTGAAATTTTTTTAAAAAGTTATAAATAAAAAAAGTGAAAATATTTGGCTTTTTCTATTCAGAAAAAATCATTTTCCACAAAAATAAGAAAAATCCAATCATTGCCCAACAAGAAGAAAAATAGCAATATACGCTCACTAGAGATGACGAGAGGGTTTTAGGACGGGGTGGTCTATCGCAGGCCAGCTCGTTATTTTTCGATTACCAGCACATGCCGTTTAAAAAATTAATGGCTCCGGACGAGGTGGAGATTGAAAATTCCCCCAAACTACGCCAGTTTATATTTTATTTTTTTGTTTTATTTTAAATTTTAATTTTTATATTTGATTTTTATTTTTATTATATTAAAATTAATATTTTTCATAAAAATAAAAAAATATTATAAATTTTATAAATTATTTATTAAAAACATTATAATAATATTTATTATTTATAATAAATTATAAAAATAAAATAATAAAAAATTATTTTTAAAATATAATCGGGGCGAGGCTTATTATTATTATTTTGGATACATGGTTCATATTTGCTTCATTTGGAGTGCATTGCGCCTCGAAACAATTTATTTAACTAGTTCATTTTATTTAAATGAACTTACTTTCAATAATTTCACGACTTTGAGATTTTTCGTAAAAATACCGTCGCGATCGTGACGACTTATCCTTGAGAAAATCGGAAAATTTTAGTTTGTCTGAAATTCTCTGAAACTTTTGGGTCACTAGATTTGTGACGAATTTATCGGCGCAGTACGTTTAGATCGTCGAGATGCAGAGAATTTTTCTGAGCTTCTGTTCCCTTATGGCAATTTATTATTTTTATTAACATTTTGCCATTTTGAAAATTTTAATTTTCTCGGGTTTCTGAGAGAGTAACAATAAGATCTGTCTCGGTTGAAAATAAACCCAAACCTGTTAAAAACTGATTAAATTAAATTAAACATGTGTCATTAAGCGGCGGGCGGGGCAAAATAATCGGATTGAATTCGCAATCCTCTTCGCACTAAATGTTAAAAAACAAAAGCATTTTATCTTATCTCTTGTCATCTTGATGACATTAAACTCAAAAAAAGTTTTATTCAACATTAAGTAAAAAAAACAAACACCACCTAAGTTGGGCGTTAGTGATAGATTATTATAGATAAAAAATCAAATATAATAAAAAATTAACCGAGATAAATTTACCAGTTAAGATTCAAAATTTACAAATGAAGAAAAATCTTGTAGGCGTTGGAGGGAGACTAAGTTCGAAGGTCTTATATAATAGAATGTCTTAGGCTTACGGGAGAGATTGTTTTTTGTACTGAATATTGAATATAACTTTTATTTAAATAAATGTTGAATCAGGCTTAATAATATTAAGTATGAAGTTGTTTGTTTTTTTAATATTATATTTTTATTAAGTCTTAAGTTGTTTGTTTTTTTATATGCTTAAAATTAATATTTTAATTATATCATGAAAACAATTTATTTAACTTTATTATTATGATAAAATAAAAATAATTATATAATATATGTATAACATCTTAACATATTAATAAAAAATTAAAATGATAAAATTATTATGAAAATAATTTATTATTATCATTGTTATAAAAATAATTATTATATTTATCTACTTATATAATTAAAATATAATAATTAAAAAAAAGATTGATGAAATCAAAATTAAATTAAACACAAAAATAATAAATCAAATACATATTTTTACATATCCAAAAGAAAAAATATAACAATTGAAATAAATATCTTCAATTATCTAATAATAGAAGTTGAAATGACAAGTGACCGTAAAGTCCATCCATGGTCAGGAAAGTATGGATGAGCAATGAATTGATAGTTGGATTGTTGATTTAAAATATTATTTGTCTAAAATATTTTGTATGAATTTTAAAGATTTTAAAATATTGTGATTGTTCATTTAAAATATTTTTGTAGATTTTAAAATTTTAAAATTCATAAATAAGTTATGCAAAATAAAAAGAAAAAACAAAGGGTATAAATTCTAAATGAGTATATTCTGTCCTGTGCCTATTGACAAACATCTTTCTTAACAAACAATCTTCTTTTTTTTTCCAAACGATTTAAAAGGGTGAAAAATAAAATTATTAAGAAAGCAGCCTATCTTTGAAATTTGTAGTTGTAGGTAGGGGTGAGCAGTTTTGTTCGGCTCGGTTCGATTAGGAGGGTATGAAAACTGGTTGGTTTTTTTTTTTTAGGCATTTGGTAAGCAGAGCAAGAGATAAAGTAATGAAGAAATCATCGGTTCGGTGAGCCGGTGGTTCGGTTTGTCGGTTTGGTTGAGCGGTTTGGATCGGTTGGGCCCGGAGTTGATGATTGGGCCCAAATAAAGTAAAAAGTAAAATATATTTTGCTAATTTAAGGCGAAGCCCGATTCTTGATACATAATTACAAATTGGTCCATATTTAATTCTAGCCCACTAACGAATCGAGCGAGTCGCCCTCTAATAGTGTGGGTTTCCTTAGTATTGTAACCCAGTCGACACTCACCTCTCTTCGGTTACTGTGCCGACCATGATTTTCGGCTCGGTTCAGTCCGGTTGAACCAGTTCGGTCGGTTTATGCTCACCCCTAGTTGTAGGTGATGGCCCCATATGCATTTTAGGGGGTGATAAGTGTGGTGGCATTATAAATAAAAATGAAACATAAAGCGATTATCCGTTTTTTTTTTTTTTTTAAAGAAAAAAAAAAAAAAGCGATTATTTAATTTATTTTAGTCATGGGTTTCTTTGGAAGCAACTGAACGATTACTTCAACTCCACTCTACTAGGAATCAGATTTGTCCTTAGATGTTTATTATTTCAAAATATTATTATAACATCAATTTCTGAAATTTGTGAAAGAAAAAACAATTTATAAGTAATAAAATAAATGATGACCCTTTTAACTTTTTTGTTGTTTTATCCCTTTTGGCTAACCATGATTATGTTGTTAGGCTTCTTAGAATTTATTTCTTTTATTATATTTTAGGTTTTCTGATATTGTTCTCTTAATGACTATGATCAGTATATTTTTAATTCTATTAAAGAAAACTAGTAGGTTACATTTTAATGATTAGAACTCTTTCAAATCAAAGATTATTGTTTTTGAAATAAAAATGAGGGATGTCCAAAGCCACAATTTCTGATTATAGTTCCGGAGACCAAGAATAGTTTTTTGAGAAATTCTTGTTTTCACGACAGTGTTTTGTTTTGAAAAAAATATGGAGAAAACAAAATATTGTTTTCAACAAATGTTCAGCAAACATGCTACCAAAATCTTGGGGGCATGTTTGTTTATCATTTTTTAAAACCGTTTTCTGATCTTAAAAACATAGAATATAAGGAAAAACATGGCAAACATATTTGAGCATGTTTGATTTTTGTTTTTTGTTTTTTGCTCTTTATGTTTTAAAAGACTGTTCTCAATAACATATTTAAAAAATATGAATCAAACAAGTTCTTAGAGAGTGTTTGTTTTTTTGGTTTTTTTGAAAGTAATTTGTTTTCCAAAATTTAGATGTTTTTTATTTTGGCATATTACTTCACAAATAGAAAAAACAAGAAAATTCATTTAAATTATTGAAAAGGCTATATTTTAAAAAATTTCAAAAAATTTAAAATCTTTAAAATCAATCACAATATTTTAAAATCTTTAAAAATCTACACAAAATATTCTAAAAGAAAAATCAAAATATATTTTTTTTTCTGATGCACATGTGAACAATTGTGTTTTTAATTTAATTTTGGTTTCATCAATCCATTTTTTTAATTATTTAGTTTATATATATTATATTTTAATTATACAAAATAGATAAATATAATCATTCTTTTTTATGACAATAATAATAATAATAAATTATTTATCATAACTAATTTTATTATGTTAAGATATTGCTCTTTTATACTGTATATTATTAAGCCTTATTCAATATTCAACTACTATACCTTTATACTTAATACTATTAAACTTTATTCAATATTCAACTAACTAAAACCCTTTTAGAGTTTTCTATGTTTCAGAACAAAAAAAAAACTGAAACTAAACATGTTTCCTCTGTTATCCTTGTAATCAAACATGTTTTTTTTCCTATTTTCTTGTTTTTTGAAAACACAAAACAATTTTGGAAAATTAGATAAAAAAAAAAAGACCCATTATTTTCAGAAAACACTAAAATAGTTTTCTGGATTTTCAAAAACAGTTTAATTAAACAAAATTTGAAAACAGGAAACCAAACCGCGGACAACCTAATCTGATTTTAGTGGTTTTTTGTATTTTGCATAACAGAAAATGGTAACCAAACTTGTTTTTCTTGTTTTGAAAAATAAACTTTTCAAAATCTGTAATCAAACGGGCCTCAGAGTAATTGTAATATAAAATTAATAGAAATAAAAAGAATAATAGGAGACAGAATGCAAACCCAATTCAACGGATCCATGACAGTAGAAGGCAAGAAACGGAAAGAATAAGTAATGGTTTCTATATAAGATTCAATGAATCACAACTTCCAATCAACAAATTTTCTGATCGTGAATTTGGTCATGTGAATCAATGTTGCTTTACAGAACCGAATATAAAATAAAAAAGGTTCTTTCTGTATCAAAAACTTTCACGCCGCACTTGACCGCCGGAGCCTGCTCATGCGCCGGCGCCGGCGCCTGGCTGCCACCGCTTTCCTCTTTCTTCGAAGGAGGATGATAGTACATCCGAGCCGTCTGTGGGCAGTGGGAGTGAAACCGAGCCGCGATTCTCACCCCTGCATCCAACATCTCCACATATTTCCCCATCTTTCTTTTCTTCTCCTCTCTTCTCTCAAAAACACAATGATCCAGAAAAAAAAAGAAAAAAAGAGAATGAGAGAAGATCCAAGAAAGTGTTCAGCTGTTAGAAGATTTCCCAGATGAACGATCTCATAGAGATGAACGAAAGAGTGAGAATTGGTGGATGCGTTTTGAGGAAGGGAATAGGGGTTTTTTATAGCCGCCCCCCTCTTCACTTTCTTTTCTCTTTCTTCTTTGTTGACCTAAATCAATATTAGTTGCATGCTCTAATCTTGGTTTTTCTATTTGTATTAGGGTAAACTGGTAGGTGATTTTCCTTCCATCGATACCCTCTTCACTCAGAACATTTATTATGTTTTTTAATTTTGAGATTTCTTAAATCGAATCTCATGTTTTTAAATTAGGAGGCCGATTTAAATGATAAAATTATGGAAATGGGTTAAATCTTTCTAAAAATATATTAATGATGATCTTATTTTTGTGGGCTGGGTTGGAGCGTGTAAGTCGTTAGGTCGGACTGGATTCTTGTGGTGGGATGCAAGCTCTTGGATTGTCCGGGTGGTGGGATCGTTTGCCTTTGTTGATCTGGGGCTGCGGACGTGCGCTCTCTGCAACGAGGAAGGGGTCGGCGAGAGGCTTTGCCGTGGCCGCTCCGATGCCTAAGTCGGTTCTTCGAGAGAAAGAGCGCAGAGTGAATGTGTTGCATATGAGTATGCGTCCCAAATGTGCGTACCTTTCCTTGCATTGGGGTGGTCGTGTATTTATAGTAGATGTCGAGCGGTTGTGCATGCAGGATTTGTTAAGTTGGATGAGATTTTCTTATCGATGTCGGATTGGTAATGGATTTAGAAATTTGTTTATTTGGAATAATCTTCTTCCTTATTGAGGAGATCGGTAGTGATAATCTGTTATTATTTTCGCTTTCATATTGATAAGATTTGTTGGATTAGCGGGATGATATCTTGTTAGGGGTTGACCCATTTACGTATTGGTAATCTGTCGATTTGCGGATATGGACCTTCTAATTCATCAAAGATGCGTCCTTTAGACCTAGCGGGTCGGGCGCGTTTGAGGAGCAGTGCAGGGGCTGGGTATTGTGCGTTGGGCGTGCCACTTCTTTGGGCTTGGTGGTGGGCTGCGAGCCCATTTTCAAACCACATCGGTTGCTGACCCTTGAGTGCAGTTGTGCGATGGGCGAGGCTGTATCGCTTCTTGCATCGGATCTGATTTCACGTGTCTGTTTGAGGTTGGGTTAGTTAAGGAGCAGTCGTCGTCGTATGTCGCATGATAATGATGGCTCTTGGGTTTCACGCTGGTTCCCTACACTCTTCTAGTTTCTTTCGGTTTCTTCACATAGAAGCCTCCTGTCGTGCTTCTCACGGTCCTCTGACCTCTTCGCGATCCTCGTACTTTGTTGCTTAGAGTTCTCTGTTGACCCTTTGTGTAGAGTCTTTTAAGCATTTTCTGAGGTAGCTTCTTAGTCTTATTCACGGGACCCTTTGCGTCTCTACCTCTTTGTTCTCTTAACCGATTGGTCTGACGGCGCTGGGGTTAAATTGATTAGTTCGTTTTTATTGTTTGCTTTGTATGGTCAGGGTCTCTTAACTTTGCTACGTATTGGCGTGACTCTTGAGTTGTTGCCGGTTGGGTGGAGTTAGGGATGCTTACGCCGCTCGGTCGTGGTTGAACCCCGAAACGTTCCTGGGGCGCCTCCTCTTCCCTTGGATAAGGATAAAGGGAAAATAAACCTAATTAAATATCATGGGGGGTCAGATTACCTTAAATTTGTCGTCCGACATCACGTATTGTGGGACCTAAGGTCGGTCGCTTAGTATGGGGTTACCTTTCTTTGAGCGTTATCGACCTTACCTGGCGTCATTATGGACCACGGCGTCTTGACTTTTTATGTAACTTTAGATTGCACCGGGATGGTATGTTTCTTTGAGTGTAACATTAATGGTCGCCGTTTTCCACTTTGCACCCTTTCATGAAAGGAGTTATTATTCAATGTTTGTCCTTCGACTCGCTCCCAGCGGTTGGGGTATTTTGGTAAGGCTGATGGCCTTTTTGAGACAGAGGGCTCGGCGTCCACTAGTGGCTTTGCTCCTTTATCTTTTTAGCGAAAGGAGACTCTGGGGCTTATTTTATTTCTCCGGGCGCCCTGGAGCTCCTCTAGTGATCTCTGATCTTCCTTCCTCCCATAGGTCGTGGAAGGGGCTATTATTTCTTGTGAGTGGTCGCAGGCGGGAATATGATCCTTCAGAAGCCAGGACGACACACTAAGGCGTTAGGTGTGGACCGCTGATAATCTTCGTGAGTGTTTGCTCTGTTTTTGGTATAACTTGTGTGAAGGTTGCTGAATCTTACGATTTTGCATTATTCTCATGCTTCCAGTGCTCGACTCGTATATCTTGAAGATAATGTCATTAGCCTAAAGCGTTGGTGGAATGTCCCGCTCGTCCTTAAGCGGAGCTGATAAAATCGGACATTCCTGGTCCATCTAATTTGAGATCTACTCATTCCACTACTTTGAGGCCCTTGCCTCCTTCCGCGTAAGTCATTAGACTACATGACCACTCTCCCTACTAGGGAGATTTTGGTCAGTTAGGGGAGCCTTTGTCTCGGAAGCCGGGTGCGAAAGCGAGAAAAAATCAAGCTCCATAGAAAGATCGGTAGGTTCGGTCAAGGTTCGAAAATTGGGGCGTCTCAGAGCTTCTCTTGCTTTCGAGCGGAGAGAGCCTTGATCGTCTGCGTAGGGCTCACCGTGGTCCGCGAGCTCTCAGCCCCTTTCTAAGCTTCTTTGTAAAGGCAAAAATCTCTTGGATGAAGCCGTCGACGGCCGTTGGCTGATTATGCCTATTACCGTCACGGAATCATGCCCGGTGCTAGGCCGCCTGCTCGAAGGGTGGAAGAGTTGAAGAGAAAAAATCGGAATCAAAAGTTGGCGAAGATGAGGACTCTTTGCTCTTCAATGTTGAATTTCAGCGGCGAGTGCGATCTTGTCGGAGTCCTTAGGATTGACAGGAGGTGAAAGCGCTGCCCGTTGATGAGGCTCTGGCTCTATCCCTTCAGGGGGTTGCCTCGGTAAGTCCCCGTATCTGATAGTGTCTGTTTTCAGGTTGATCCCGTGTTGGATGTTGATTTCATGTTTGATGTGCAGGTAGCCACTCATTTGAAGGGTCTCGATAAGGCCAAATAAACGAAAAGCATGTAAAATACGCGGTTATAAGGCAAAAGCTGACCTCTTCTTACGGCGGGATAGAGTTGCATGAGCAGGCGCGACGTATGTTGAGGTGAAGAGACTTCATCGATCTAAAGCATCACAGCGCGTTGGCTCGTGCCGGGCGGAAAGAGTAGAGAGGATGAAGTTAGTAGCAGCCGGCGGTTGAGAGCGAGCCGGAAGGTCAGGTGTAACTCAGGTTATCTTGAATAAATACGTCGAGACACGGGATGAAATTTGCGATCCTCGATGCAGACCCGACGATTGAGATAGGCTCGTCACATCGAGCGCTGCCGGGGAGTCGAAGGGCTGCGTCGCGACCAATGGCGTCTGTGTGATAAAGTAGCGCCTTCAGCCGTGGCGCCGTGGCAAGGCCTCCGAGGCGGCCATTTGCCCCAGACACGGCTCGTCGTGAGGCCTCGAAATTTATCAAATTATTGGGCGGTTTGGATGAGGAGTGTCGCGATTAGCAGCGAGATCTTCACCAGCCAAATATCCTTGGTGAGAGGATGATTGTGCGGTGAGGAACCAGCCGATTTCCGATGAGGCCTGCGGTGGCTCCTTTTTACGGCCGAAGGCGTTAACATCCTGCAGACCTTGGAGCTTGACTTGACCTCCCAGTGACGAGGGCGGAGGAGTCTTTCTCTTACAAATTCTCGAGCCAGGATGCTCTGTGGGCCGTTCCCCACTCTTCATCGTGCATTTCCTCCTGGCGGCCTAGGTTTGTACTCATTTACGCCGCGTATCGACTTTATATTTTTCTTTTATGTATACTTGCTTTCTTTGTCGGGCACAGGGCCTTTAAGACATATGTAATCTCCTTTAATAAATATTCATTTTTATTGTGCTGCGTTCTCCTTTGTAGTATTTTCGCTTTCTTCATGGTGTATGGCGAATTGAAGTGCGGTGAGCAATTAAGCTCGTCCAAGCGTGTCCATTCGAGGAGCTTCATTGGGCTAATTTGTACAGTGGACCGATTCCTAGGCTATAAGGCCTGTATGGTATTCTTTGGTCTTCATTGTTGTCTTGCATGTCTTTGAAGCGATTTTTAAGTGAGCGAGGCTCGTCAACGAGCGGTGATCTCTATCAGTGATTTGCATAGAGTTGAACAAATTCGCTGGGTTGCATGACCTATTTTGGGCGAGCTTGTCGACGGTGATCTCCATCGGGTGATTTGCATGGGTTGAGCGATTCAGCAGGGTGCGCATGACCTATTACAGCGAGCTCGTCGACGAGTAAGATCTCCATCGGTGGTTGCATGGGTTGAGCAGTTCAGCAGGGCGCATGACTATTTTAGGCTCGTCGGCAGCGGTACGATCTCAGGTCGGTGGTTGCGTAGGTTGAGCAGTTCATAGAACGCATGACCTGTTACAGAGCTCGTCCCGACGGTGATCTCAGGTGGTGGTTGCATAGGTTCGAGCAGTTCCTTGAAGTTTTTGACCTATTTTTGGCGAGCTCGTCCGGCTTGAAGCGGGCGATCTTCATCGGTGATTGCATGAGTTAGACAGTTCAGCCAATTTTGCATGACTTTGTTAGAGCTTCGTCGGCTTAGTAGTGATCTCGGTCGGCTGATTTGCATGGGTTGAAGACGATTCATGAGGCGCATGACCTATTTTGGCGAGCTTCGTCGAATTTGAGTTGGTGGGGCTCGGTTGGGCTGGTCGCCAAGGCGAGTTGACTTCTTAAGGTGCGCATGATCTGCGTAGAATCGTTAAGCTTGTCGGTGTGGGTGTTGGGGCGGAGCTCGTGCATGTAGTATTGGCCAGGGACTCGTCCGTATGAACTCGTCGATTCACCGAGACTACGGCGGCTCGTCACATGTGGACTTAGGAAGGCTCGTCAATGCGAAGCAGTTGGGTGGGGCTTCGTCTATGTGGACCCAGAAAGAAACTCGTCAATGTGAGCAGTTAGGCCAGGCTTCGTCCATGTGAAGCTATTTGGGAGAAGAGCTCGTCGGTCTGCTTGTTGAGTAGGAGCTCGTCCATGAAGCGCTAGGAAGAGCTTCGTCAATCGCGACGATTGGGGCCGAGCCGTCCCGTATGTTTGCTAGGAAGAGCTCGTCCATGTGGTTCTTGGGAGGAGCTCGTCGAGTGTAGACCGATTGGGTAGAGCTTCGTCCGTGAAGCTAACGGGAAGGCTGCGTCGTATAAAGCTGTTAGTGAGCTCGTCATGTTCTTGGGAAAGAGCTCGTCTTATGCGAGCAGGTTAAATGACTGCGTCGGAGTGAGTTGTTGGGCTCTTTAATTTGGATTACTGACTGATGCTCACTCCGAACCGCGTGACACAATCGAGTAGGCGAACTTCGTAAAGTGAAATTTCTTGGCTTGACGTGGCGAGGGCGATGGCCGTGGCGATGTAGAGTGGCGATGTGAGTGGAAATGTAGCATGGTGATCGACTCTCGGGTAGCGTGACACGTGCGAGTAGATGAACTCGTCAAAGTGGTTCTTTTTGGGCTCGAGTAGTGGCGTGATGTAGCGAAGATGGCGATGGCCAGTGGCGATGGCCAAGTGGCAACCTTTGGTGATCGACTCCTCGGGTAGCGTGACTGTCGCGATCAAACGAGCTTCGTCAGTGAGCTCTTTGTTCCGTAACAATGGCCAGAGTGGCGATGTAGCCAAATTAAGCGATGTAACTGGCGTCGACTCCTTAGGTAGCGTGACTGTCGCGAGTGAGCGAACTCGTCGAAGTATTCTTGAGCCAGGTGTCTTTATGGCAGTGGTGATGTGGTCGGTGAAGCGATGTAGCGATGGCGATGTAACTGGCTGATCGACTTCGGGTAAGCGTGACACGTGCGATAGATGGGCTTCGTGAAGTGGTGGCGGGCTCGGCGGCCCCGTGGCGGTGGCGATGTAGCTTTGGTGTCGACTCCTCGGGTGGCGTGACTGTTAGTGAATGGGCACGTCGAAGTGAGCTCTTGGGCTCCGTGGGCGCGCGACTGTTTGGATGAGCTGGCTAGCGTCTGCGGTCATTAGAACCGATTTTCTTGGAAAGGTGCTAACGTCTTTGTCTTGATTGGTGGAAATTTGGGCGATTCCGTTGACTTTTGAGTGCTTTAGCCTTCTTATAAATGGCGCTTCATTCTTTGTGGGGCTTATACTTTGTATATTTTGCTTTGTATTACGTGCTTAGGAATGGGTGAGATGGATTAGTGAGTGCAGTGTCTTCAGGGATCCTTAGAAGATTTGGGATCATTTCTGTTGTTCTTCTACATGTGAGATTGTGTTTTCCACTAGTCTCCCCTTTATAGGAGTCATGTTATTCCCACTGGCCGTGCTAGGGAATCGTCGAGAGGCGATGCATTTCTTGCGTTGCCTTCTCAAACTCTTATTCTTCTTCTCTTCCTTCCCTCGCTTTCTCCTTATACTGCTTTTCATCTTCTTGCATCTGTTCTCCCCTTTTTTGTTTCTTACTGAAACTCCTTCCATCCCTTTTCTTAACTACTCCTCTTTTCATTCTTTCTTTTTCCCTTACTCCTTCTTTTCATTCTCTCTTTCTCCTTTGCCTTTTTTTTTTTTTTTTTTTAAAGTGTACTGCTTATGCCCAGTTATGTCGGCGACATCAGTTGTAGCAGTGTAATCCGATTGGAATAAAGAGTGACTTTTGTAATACATGAACTTTCTAATTATGTATTTTCTGCGTCTTATATGTCCCGAAGCTGTTTGAGATGTCAACCTAAATAACCGGTGAAACGCTCATTCGTTACATAAGAATCGATAAGGCTCACATTTAATAGCCACAAGCCGATGCCTCTTTGGTAAAAATGCTTAAGATGTTCGCATTCCATGTATCTTTGTAAGATTTTTCCTTCCTCTGTAAGACTCGCGGTTGCTAGGCGGCGATATTTCGAGATATGATGTAAGGACCTTCCCAGTTGGGGCCCAGTTTTCCATGCGTCGGGTTCTTCCTTGCTGGCAGGAGTTTCTTTAAGACTAAATCACCTGGCATATAGCTCCTGGGTTTGACTTTCTTATTATAATTACCTTCTTTGTCTTCCTTTGATAATCCTCTGTACGCCTTAGAACTTGCTCGCGCTTTTCATTTAGGAGTTCTAAGTTTAGACGAAGGGCCTCGTCATTGTGTTCCACCTATGCTAACTCGATCCTGGGAGACTTTATTCCGACCTCAACGAGGAAATTTGCCTTCGATCTTAGAAGGCTGGGAGCGAAATGGGGTTTCCGGGTTGTGATACGTAATGAGTCTGTGAGCGTGGTACCTCGGGGAGGTATTCTACCCAATTTCCTTTAAGGTCTTCCAATTTGGTTTTCAAGGCTGCTTTAAGGGTTCTGATAGTGACTTCGGCCTGTCTGTTGGATTGCGGGTGTGTTGGAGATGAGTAATAATTTTTAATTCCGAGCTCGGCACAGAAATTTCTGAATTTGGCGTTGTCAAATTGTTTCAGATTGTCCCGATACGGGGCCGCGGGATACGAACGCATATGATGGCTAAGCCACACAAAATTAACGTATCTTACGCTGCGTAATTATGGATAAAGGCTCGGCTTAGCCAGCTTGGTGAAGTAATCCCTTTGCTGACGATTATGGTTACCTTGCGACCCTTACCCGATGGCGGGGGTCCCGATCCAAACCCCACTTGTTGGAAAGGCCGGGGCTTGTGATCGGCGTTAAGGGTTACGATGGGGCGTGAGACAGCGAAAGTACTCTGGCGGTCTGCATTTCTTGACTAGAGTCGGTTGCATCTTCCCAGTATTGTAGGCGGTAGTATCACGCCTCGAGGGCTTGCTAATGCCGAGCTCAGATATGATTCCATGCAGTGCCTCGTGTACTTCTCTCGGCACGTGCTGGTGTCTTCTCCCTCGCCCTTATTTTAGCCGCTTCTTTCGGATCGTCACAGTAGGCTTAAATCTTATAATATAATCTCAAATGGGCTCCATCAGTCGGTTTTGAACTGATGCGGAGCAACCACCTGCGCCATAGAATCGATTGAGGTTCGCCGGTATTCGACGGTGTCGACTCGCGAGGAGTCTTCTGTGAGCTGTGACCAGCTTTGCCAAGCGTCGACTTCGGGGAGTTCTGCTCTGAGGTTCATCTTGGCGCACGAACCATCACGAATTTTTAATATGTCACGAACTTTTCGAATTATAGAATCATCCTTTCACTTTTAGCCTCGTAGGTATCACTTATATTTGTCGACCACGGTAGGAGTCGCGCTGTGAACCTCTATTGATGGAGCTTCTATCAGATGGGCGAGTTGAGGCCTTCTATGATTGACGGCCTCATACTCGGCTTCGTTGTTGGAAGTATGAATCCAATCACGAGTGCGTGCCGATGTACGATCATACGGGAAGTTAGGATAAGACTGCTCCACTCCCTTGCGTTGAGCTCCATCTACAGATGAGTTTCAAGTGGAAGTCGATCGTTGCAAATCCTTAGCGGATTCACGTGATGTAAATCCATGGCCAGTTGCGAAGACTTGCCCTTTATTGCAGTTTGCTTTGTATCGTCTCCGAACCGCTCTGACTCTATGGCCCTTCATCTGACCTTTCGGAGGTCTCTGGTTTTATGCAACACTTGTTTCGCCGGGTGTCCAGTGGAACTTACATAGTATGAGCCTAGAAATATGGGCGGAGCTTAGGCTGCCGAGTTACGAAAGCAAATTAACTTTTCCATTCTTGAGTACCCTGCCACTCTGCTCTCTTGAAACTCGCATTTGCAATAGTAAATTGGGTCTTTGAACTGGCTCTTTATCTCCCGACGGGACGGCGGTTGAAAAAGTCAGGCATGGCTAGTGTATGAAGTGAGGAGCTCCCACAGCCCGACCAGGGACTTACTAGAATGGGAGGGGAACTCAGGTATGTTTTCAAAGCTGAGAATGCTTCTTCACACTTTGTATCCGTGAAAGGCTTTCTTGAGCGGAAAGAAAGGTTGGCATTTATCACTTGCCACGGATCTGAGAGCGAAGCCATCGCAATCCTTCCTGTCAGGCGTTGTACTTCCTTTATACCAGAGGGTGACGGCATGTCGAGCACTGCCTTTATCTTGCATGCGGATTTGCCTGCGATTTCTCGGTGGTTTACTATGAAACCCGAGTACCAGGCTGACATCACGAAGGCACACTTAGTGGTTGGCTTCATGTTGTAACTTCTTAGGATTTGGAGCGGCTTCGGAGGAGATGAAGCGATGTGAAGGTCGAGCGTAGTGGATTTTGCAGCATGTAGATCTATGTATACCTCCATAGTTGCGCATGCGCCACGGAACATCAGGTTCACCAACCTTTGGTAGGTGGCTCCCGCGTTCTTGAGTTCAAACGGCATCACTCGATAACAATAGGTTCCTGTCTTTGTGGCCGAGCGGTCTTTTCTTGGTCGTCGGGGTCATCTGTCGGTTGTAGCGGGAAAAGGCAGCATCCATCGCCCGAAGTTCGCGGCGGTGGTGGCGTTCACGATGAGTCGATCTCGGCAAAAGGAAGTTGTCCTTTGGGCATGCTTTGTTTATGTCGATTGAAGTCGATCTGGTCGCCACTTGCCATTTGCTTTCTTGAGCGGCGTTTACGACCACTTTCGGGATACTCCACCTCCCTGATCGCTCCCGCTTTGAGGAGCTTGCCAACCTCCTCGTTGATGGCTTTTGCCTTTACGGTGCGGCTCATGCCAAGCTTTTGATTGGCCGGTTTGAAGGGGGCGGGCTGGTGTCCGACCTATGTGTGATGCTGGCAGGAATTGATTCTCCCATGTGCTTTGCTTCCATGCGAACGTCTACGTTACGTCTCAGCGAGTAAGAAGGCTTTTGAGATCTTAGCTAGTTTAGAGCGATATGGCGAGATGTTAGTCGATCATCGGTGATGCGGTTCCGGTTCTTGAGCTCGGGTCGGGTGGGCACCTCGTCGCGCGTGTCGGCTTCGTGCATTCACGTTGTCGGCGCTGCGCCGTGGGTTGTGTAGCATTCCACGGCTGTCGTTAATCTCGCCGAACCATCCACACTCGTGTATGGTTGGGAACTTGATTATCATGTGGTACGGAGGGATGGCCTTTGTGCGTTGAAAGAGAATTACACTTTAACAATATATTATAAGGCGATGGAAACGTCTGATAGGAACCTTCTTTGTTGTTATGGAAATCCTTTGTGAGAGGCTCTCAGAAATTGAGCACAGGTTAGATTGAGCCCAAAGGTAACACACTTTTTCACGAAAATCCTTGATGTGTGTTGATGGGCTTAGTTTTCTCCCGATACCCATTTATCGAAATTTGACGAAGATGATGTGTTAGAACTCGGATTATCAACTAAACAGATGAAGCTTGTTTTGTTAGCCCCACCAATTCGCGCAAACTACCAATGGTCATTTTTGGTGTTAGCATCCTCAGTCCGTCGAGAGAATGTGATGGGCGATGTCGGCCGCGGCCGGTTGGATCTTGCTTGTATTTCCCTATTTATTGTCACGATCGCTGCGAGATGGACGCCAGTGAACTAGACTCTCCTCCTCCTGCACGAATCCTCCGAGATCACATGGATTTCTCGAGGGTTCTTTGGTGTGAGTCGTCTTTTCTTGGCGCGGTTGTTGAGTTGGGGCCTGGATTGCAGGTTTGATTCGCTTGTTCCCGGGTTTGATTCTCGGCGGTCTGTGCGACCCTCACAGAGATATGAAGCCGCGGGGTATCAGGTGTCGTATTAAGTACTCTATTTCTCTCTTGAGTTGTCGCGATCGTCCGTCACGATGTCCGTGATCCTATGGAACTCGCCCGATTACCCAGAGTTGTCTCTTGTTGTAGGGTCGACTTCATCCCGAGTTGGCGAGTCTCGAGAATTGTTCCTTTCGTGCCAGCGCGTTATGTGACATTGAGGCCGCTGCGGGAAGCGCCAGCACAACGCTGCCGTTTCTCTGGATCATGGACCTGTATGATCTCCGAGGTTGCCACGGATCGCTTCATTTTTCGAGATCCTTCCCGTCATGGTTCAGCTTCGGGCCCCGCTGCTTGCCTGTCCTAATTTCTCTTTATGGGTGGAGGAGCTCTCTTCTTGGATATGAGGGCTTTTCTGCTTATATACTGCTTATGAAAGCACTCTCACATGCTTGGTTGAGGGTCTTTTTTGAGATGGAAAACATCGATCCTTCGCCGACTGCACTCCTAACCTAGCAATGAATGCAGTGATTGCGAATTTTTCATCAGGTATGTCTATCTTTAGGGACTCGGCGTTGAATCTTTGCACGTAGGACTTCAGACTTTCCTGCGAGCCCTGCTTGATGGTCAATATATATGGTAACCCGTTTTCTCAGACGCCCAGTCTGACATGAAGTGGGAGACGAACGCATGATAGTTCTCTCTAATGAAGAGATTGATGTATGTGGAATCTAAGGTCGGGCCTTTTAGTAGAAGGAAGCCCCGTACGTACGTGGTCCCGATATCCATGTAACTCCATCCGATTTGTGGGCATTGAGGTGGTCGACGGATCTTTGATTCCATCAAATGCTTCCACTCGTGGCATTCCTCGAATTTTGGCCGGAAGGTGAAGGTGAGCACCCTCGGTTGTGAAGGGTGATTCACTGTCACCAAGGTGTCTATATCCGGGCGCGCCCTTAACCACCTCCTTCACATGTCAGCCTTGTTGAAGACTCTAAACCTCCGCTCCCATGATCGCTTCTCCCGCCCGGGCTCGAGGGGCGATGGAAGTTCCTCTTCGGCTCCCCGTCATAAACCCCGAGCATCGCTTCGCTTCTCTTCGCAGGGGCCAATTGCGGGTCCGCACTCGGCCCGGCTGACCGCCTGCTTCGCACTCGAGGAATGTCGTGACCGTGTCAGTTCCTCACTGGGAAATGTTGCGACCTCATGGTCCGGTCAGGCCCCGTGGATGTCGTGATCCGTCTGCAAGTTGTTCTAACTCTTCATCGCCGATCGACGTTACGCGCTTCCACTCTGCCCCGTATCACTTCGCATTGCCAGTTTCTGCACCCAGAGGTCCACCGCCCGCTTGCCTTGTGATCCCCGTGATCCTTACTGACGTTGCTCCCGCTTGAGGTTCCGTTGATACCATCAGAATCGAGATCGCTTATATTTATATAGGAACCGGCCGTTCTACGCACGTGCCAACTAATGATGCCTTTTTCAACCGAACTGGCCGAGCGTGTGGGGGTCGCTGTCGACTCGATTATCAAGTGCTGGGATGCGTGCTCGGATTGTCCGCCGAGTAGATCGCCAGACCGTTGATCCGCAGCTCGACGTAGCACCTCCCAAAACAAGGAAGGTCGGCGAGGCTTCGCTGCGGGCCGCCTCCGACGTTTCCAAGTTAAGGTTTCTTTCGAGAAAAGAGAGACTCCATTAGAGGGCGAATGTGTTGCATATGAGTATGCGCCTAAAGGTACCTTTCACCGCTGCGGCCATGTATTTATAGTAGATGTCCAACCAACTTATAATCAACTAGATTTGTTCCTATTGGATGGGATTTTCTTATCGCATCGGATTTGGTACCTGGATGAAGAAATTGCTATTTGGGATAATCTTTCCTTTCATTTGGGAGATCCAACTGCGATAATCATATATTTTCCTTTCCCTTATCGATAAGATTCGTTGGATTGACGTGGATGATATCTTGTTAGGGGTTATTCTATTTTCATATCGGGCTAAATACAACTGACGGTGTGATATGGACCTTCTAATTCATCCAAGATCGTCCTTGGACCTAGCGTGCCGGCCTTCGCTTAGCCGGTACCGAGGGGCCTCAGACAAGGCTGGGCGCGCCACTTCTTTGGGCTTGGTGAGTGGGTCTACGAGCCCATTTTTCAAACCCTATCAATTACTATAATAATATAATATATAAAATACAAAAAATAAAATTTGATTGAGTATAACATACAAGTCTTACAAGAACTATATTATGTTCGATTTCTATTTTTGACAATCAGAAAAGTTTTTAAGAACATACAAAATATTTTTTTTTTATTTTAAAAAAAAAATGATATTTCCCTTTTATAAGTGGAATCAAAAGTGATTTTAATTAGAATATTTTTAATGAATGAGGCTTTGATTAATAATATTTTATTTTGTTTCTCAATAAAAATCACTTAATTTTGTGATATATGCTCAAGAAATAACTTCCTTCACTCCGCACTATTTTATCATTTTTAAATATTTAATTTTAATAAGAGAATATATAATAAGATTTAGTAAGATATTTTTGTTCAAATGAGGCTTTGAGCAAGACTTATATACATATGTAAAATCTTTTAAGGTATACTACACTCAAAATCACTTCTGTATGAACTTAAAAACCATAAAAATAATAAAACTTTTTTATGAAATATAACGTAAAATTTCGACTTAAAAGATCACTTATTAAATTATAAGATATCCTAATCGTCTCATTTGGATAATATATTTAGTAAGATTTTGAAACCATTTTAAATTTCCATAAAATCAGATTGATTGGATTATTATATTATTATGGAAATTACTAATCAATATAGGGGCATAGGTCAAAGAATTTTGCATTTTAAAGAATTTTGCAATTAAATAATCCAACAATATTCTAAATAATCTAACACAACATAATGTAGCATAATATATTTGAACAAAATACAAACAACAAATGTCCAAAATACTATATTTATTTATAATATATATATAAATACTACAACAAATGTAGCATAATATATATATATATATATATATATAAGATATATATATATATATATATATATATATATATATATATATATATATATATATATATATATATATATATATATATTTATTTATTTATTTATTTAACTGTAAATAGGATCATGTTGCATTGTATGGGTAAGAGTAAGTCCATCCTCACATGGGTTTATACGGCATCCCCTATACGTCCACCGTCCACGTATAGTCCATCCTCGTCCAAACGTGGGCGGCTTTGACTTAATACCCGCTTTCCCCGGCCCACCGCCATCCCTAATCGGATTGCTCTTTAAAGTCTTACCGCTGGGAGCCGGGGAAATTTCGGAGCTTTTTAAAAATTATTTTAAAACATAGAAAACACCTCTTTTTTTTTCTTTTTTTTTTTTATGTTTCCAAAAAAGAGAAAAAGCTCGAAAACCAATCCTTTCATTGCCTAATGCTGAGTCGAGGCTGTGGGGTAGGGGTGGTATTTCGTGTCGATGAGCTGTATTTGTGTTGTGTTAATATTTGTCAATCCAAATCCGAGATGAATAATAAACGTGTCAACATTTGCTAATCCAAATTGAACCCATTTATTATTTATATTAGACATATCAATATGAATATGACTTATTTAATTTGATTATTTAAAATAATAAGAATTATAATTAATTATTCATCCATATTTAACACAAATAGTCTATTAAATTTAACGTATTTATTAATTTTATTATTTAAATTAATAAATATTATAATTAATAATTTATATTTAATGTAAATAAGTTATTAAATAGATTAATTAATTAAATTGATCAATATGAATATGATTTAAATACGATTATGCTAAACTCAAATCAATAAAAATCGTGTTAAATTGGTATCATATCATATTTTACCAAACCGATAACAAAAGGGTCAGAAGTCATAACTCTTGTTTCGTCACTTTGCGGCAGACTTATACATTTAGCTAGGTGTCAAACGGTCGTCAAGCTTAAACGCGACGTTAAAACACGTAGAACCCGAACACGACCGCTTATTAAACGCGGTTAAACGTTGACCCGCTTATCAACTAACCCGCTTTAGGTTCTTACCCAAACCCGCTTTTAATCGTTAATCGGCCTGCTTAATCGTGTCGCGTTGAATTGACAGCCTGGGCCATGTAATTATTGGTAAAACGATTTAGGGAAATGGTTGGAAACGGGTAAACGGGTTAACATGTCTCACCCGAACACGACCCGTTTATTAAACGTGTTAAACTGCTGACCGCTTATTACCCGAACCCGCTAGGTCTCCCAAACCTCGCTTAATCACCGTTAATCGTGCTCTGCTAATCGTGTCGTGCTGAATTCTTGGATGTGCCTACATTTAGCCAGCCTTAATCGGGAGGACTTTTCGCTGCTAAAGATTCATACCTACTATGGTAATTTGTCAAGCCGAAGCCAATGTAAGGCCAATTCTGAAGCTTTCAAAGCTGCCAAAAGCCAAATTCACAAATTAAATCTTATATTTTTTATTCCCTAGCCAAATACTCGAAATTAATGATTATTGGAATAAATTTTAATATCTTAAACTAATTGAACTATCCCTGGATTTACAAATTGAAGACTCAATTGTGTCGAATTAAATCTAATATTTTGTGTCTTCTCAGTTATAAATACCTAATTACCAAGAGAACTGAAATTGCAAATATTTGTTATATTTATCAAGTAACTAAAAATGTTAACCATCTACTTTAACATTTAATTGTGATACAATACCAAAATTATGAATTTAATAGAGTGAAACTCATGATTTTATTATATTGAAAATTTTATCTTCTATTATTCAAAAGTATGTAAAATGTTTAATTTGTAGAAGGAAAATTAAAATATTTGCTTAAAAATGAATTTCAGCATTCCTTTACTCATATAAGTTATAATATCTTTGAATATGATAACATATAAGAACTTTTCAAAATACTTATTATTAAAAACTGTGTTTATCCTCTAAGAGAGTTATTAGAACAATTTATCATCACTACTATGAGAAAATTGCATATTAAAGTGTCAATATCACGTTATACTAAAAATTCATAAAAATTAAGAAGTATGCTATAGAACAGGCATCCAAGCGAGGGATGTCCTAAATTAATATTTTTCAAAAAAACCCCATCAAAATAATACCTAAACTCATTTTTCATTGTCATATTATCAAATGATTATGATTTTAAATTTTTTAAAATAGTTAAAACAAATTTTTTTAAATAGTTAAAGATGTAATCATTAATTACGATTTTTGGCCTCAAACTAAAACCATAATTGAAAAAACCCGATTTTTCATGGGAAAAAAAATTCCTGAAAAAATTGCTTCTGACGGGTTTTCAAACCCACCCAAAATGCCCCGGGGCGACACCCTTCCAACTTACCAAGCCATCGATTGCAATTTATTATATATAATGTGAAACTTTTTATATTCTCTTATTATTTATTTGTTCATAATCCCTTTATAATATTTTTTATTTTATTTTTATTTTACATTATAACTTATATTGTTTTTAAATCAAATATTAATTTGAAAAGGAAAAGAAATAAAATAATATCATTTAAAAATTTAAAATTATAATATATAATATTTTTTGAATCTCCTCATTATCTACATAATATTTATAATAATAACAAAACAAATAAATAATATCTCTTTAACATAATAATATATGAATAATATATTAAATTTAATATATTTAATTTAATAATTACTAATCCATTTGATTTTAATCTACCTTAATTCAGATAAGAATCTTTCTCATAATCTATATAATTAAAATATGAAAATTTTTAATAACTGATATTTTTGTAAAAATATCCACCGATATTTTACCGATATTTCCGATATTTCCGTAAAATCTAATTACCGATATATCCGTGTTTACCGATATTTTGATCCTTGCTTCAAGCAAAGAAAATATCATATATCAAGAGATTCCGATTGTTTAGTTGGCCATTGGATTACAGCCAAGTTGATTTTAGTGACTCAAATGATTATATTGTTATACTCGAATCACGAATGTAGGGCCATATTTGGTTACTGCTTTTGATTTTTTTTTTTTTTTAAAAAACAAAAAAAAACACATGTTTAATTGTTTTTTTTTTAAACAATACTAAAAATATAAAATATATAAAAATATTAAATTTAATTAACAATACAATTTTTAAATACACAAACATAATGTTGTCTATGCTTTAAAAATGATTTTCACAATAATTTTAAAAAACATGAATCAAAAGTGACCTAGGTAACCACCACGTACTCAAGATCGTAAGAAGAAAATATTTTGAAGTATATAGAAGAAGATATTTGTAAGGACAGGCGTATCCGACTTGGTTCAACTAACCTAAAATTATTATTTAATCTGGTTGAGTGTGATAGAAACTTGATTTTGTTAGATTCTATCTGCTAAAAGGAAAAGTAAACTCAAAATTGGTTGTTTCGATAAGAGAGATTCTATTTACACCCCATCCATTTTTCTATACACCCCATTAGAGAGATGGGATGTAAAAATGGGTTGTGTGTGATATGGGGTGTATAGAGAAATTTGCAAATAGAATTTCTCTCTTTCGATAATTCTTCCCTTTGATTTTTAAGCCAAGAGGGTATGGAGGTTGAAAAGCGAGTTGAGTTGCAACTTAAAGTTCGTGAGGAGACGGTACCACAAAAATAATATTTCTAATGTAGCGTAAAAAAGGGGATATAAAATTTAGAGTACCCGTTTTTATTCTTTGGAGGCTGGTGAAGGATGTGAAATAGATAGGGCTGGTAACACGAGCCGAGCGAGCTTAAACATTTCCAAGTTAGGCTTGTTAATTTATGAGCGAGCCCGAGCCCGAGCCGAAGCTGAAACCAGCTTAAAATCGTGCTCAAGCTTGGCTTCTGATTTAAAAAAAGCTTGGCTTGAGCTCATTAGGCCTGCTTTCCATATGAACGAGCTCGAGCTTAACCTCGAGCTCGCTTCAATCCCGAGCCTATACAAGCTTTGTATTGAATCAACTTGAGTCACCATACTTTTTAACTTTGTAATCAATCTCGATAACAAATACATCAATTAAAGAAATAATTTTCTATGGATTTGTTTTACCTTAGTTGATTTAGCAATTGATGCTAAAGCCAAGTAGCCACCTCCTTCAACATTTGTTTCCTTTTCTCTCGATTACTATAATTCCATCACAAAACAAATTTTGCAACCGAAAAATTATGAAATAATTAAACAAGTAGAAATTGCAGAGTGAAGAAATAAGATACCCGAAATCATCGAATAAATATGATTGGTTTTAATCAATTATCTAAATAAAGAAATAATATATCAACAAGATCTGCCAAGCAAACTCATTAGTAACAACAAAAACTATTTGGCAATATATTGCTGCACATGGTTAAGTTGACCCCTAGGCCCACCACCCTCCTGACTACCCAACTGCGCATGATTAATTTCAAGACCCATAGCTTCACCATCGCTGATTGAGATCCAGACCACCTAACATGTCGAACCTGGCCGGCTCCAAATTTTCATATACCCAAGCACTGACGGTGGCACTCACGGCGCATAATCACCGTCGAGCATCCCATGCCTACTCCTTTGTTTCCTCTATGAAACCCCACCCCACGATCACCCTTGATGCCTTTACCCATACCCACGCCTAGATGCCCTGGGTTAAGTCCAGTACCAGTATCCAAAGGGGCCCCAATACCCCCATATTTGAGATTGGATCCTTGTCTGTCGCCGAATTGATCGTGACGCGGGTCCGCGTGACTTGCCCCCTCAATGCTACTTTAAGATCTAAGTGAAACCTCGTTTAAGCTCATGGCCACCAAATACTTCATAGTTTCCATTAGAGCCTTAATACCCTCATTTGTAATTCCGATCCTTGTACACCGTGATTGACCGACGTACCAAAGGGGTCATACCCAACATCCATGTCCCCGACGCCCTCGCGCATCTTCTTCACGCTTATCCACACCGAACATACCGCCGTTACACCTTCGCGCTATCGTGGGTACCATTTCCGCTACCGAGCAGATCTGGAGATCTAGGTACAATCCCCCCAATCGACGGCGTGGGATTCGCTGAGCCCGGCCGTTCGCCGCCGCCTTCACGGGGCCGTGAGGACTAGGGCGACGGCCATCCATGTCGATCGGATTTAGAGTTTAAGGATCCATTACACGATATCCGGACACATGACCCGGGTATTTCACTTCGGCGCTACCAGCTTCCGATCGTGACCGCGGGAAGATTTCAGATCTTGCCGCCGGAGACCGTAGGCGGAAGCCTGCTCGCCGACGATGGGTCCCGCGGCTGCCTCTTTTCCCCATGGTCCACTACTGCATCAACCTTGGATGAGGAGGCCAAAACCCCATAGCCAGCAATCTCCCATAGTCGTTTTTTAATGTCCAGCTCTACTGGGCCTGCCTCTTGAGCTCGGGCTCGGCCCGGGCCTCGAAATTTATCAAGCCTAAATTCAAGGCCCAAGCCTCGGCCTGCTTAGTCGGCCAGGTCGAGCCCGAGAGCCAAGCTTTTTTCGAGCCGAGCCCTCCGAGTAGCTTCTGGCTCACTAAAATTTCTAGAAATAGATCAAATTGAGTGCAAGGAGAACTTGAAAGAGACATAGAAGAGATTCATGGACATATAGAGGGGCATAATTCTTATGAAGATATTTTTAATTTGTGGCAGTTTTAACAACTCCCTTTTAAAGAGTATCATTCTAAATTTAGAGTTTGTTCAATTAAACATTTTATAAAAAAAAATAATATTATATTAGATAATTTTAAAACTTTTGTCAAGTACGGGATGTTAAATTTTTTTTAAATAAAAAAATTAATTTAGAAGCTACAATTTCTAAATATGGCTTTAGTATAAAACGAAACCACTTTAATTATAGTTTCAGTTTAAAAAATAAAATCGTAGTTTCCTAATTATCATTTCTAACTTGTATTAATTTTTTTTTAAATTGAAAATCTTTTCCTATATAAATTGAACATCTTTCCATGCATAAGAGAACTATATTGGAACAATATTTTAAAAATGGCTTAAAAATCAGCTGTTTTTTTAATAAAATGTCATTTTAACACCTAACTCCTAACTCCTAAATTTAAGTATAAAAAGACTAATGTCAATGCATGACAAAAAGACTTCTAACTAGAACGGTCATTAACATGGATTTTCTGTTTTTTGCTTTTTCAATCTGACTTTTACTATTTTAATGTGATGATAGAAAAGAAATTCCTTAGTGGCATTCTGAGAAAAATAGTTACTGGTCAAATGCTGTGACAGAAGTAAACTTCTCTTAAATTGTGATATGAACTACGTCCAAGTATAAGAACCGTACATATCGGAGTAAAATGTTGCCGTAGAAAATCTCAAATTCCTCCCTATTATATCAAATCAATTGTGGGAAACATGCTGAACAAGATGGCAGTAAACTATGAAGCTATATACTCGGTAACAATGTCTATTTTGTGATGTACTCGTCAGTCACAACCAAAGCATTCCAAGCAGGGAAGATCCAATCCTGCTATTGACCCGGTCTAGCTGGGTCCAACCCCTTAAATCCATTTGGCAATCTGCAAAATATATGGCATGGTTAGGAACATATAGAAATAAAGATTCCAAATTAAATGACCATTTCAAAGTTTTAGTTCACTGAATGTCCACTTCATTTGTGAATTCTTTTATTAGGCAATAAAATTTCAGTACGTGCCTAAGCATAGCATGCTCCTATCTGTTTTTCACCTTTAATTTTTGTTGTCATTTCAGACCCCACTATTTTTCTTACCAGCTAAACTTCTTAATCGGGATTGTAGTCCATACGATCTTCACAAGTTTATGCCACTCTTTTTTAACTCGCATATCAAGGGTCAAACAATTCAAATAAAGTCTTCAAACTCATGATCTTTTATCAAACAAAACCCTGATACAATTTTAAACGATTAACCCTTCAAAAACTTAAATTTATAGGATTTATATTTAATATGAATATTATGCTTTTAACAATTATACCATCTTGACTATAAGTATCACAATGTCATGCCTCCTTGGTTAGTTTTTCAATTCATAGTTAAACAAGAACCACGGGATGACAATAGTCATGGAATTCAGATCGAACTACGTCCAATGTGATTTGATCCAAGTTTTGATGATATGTTCAATTCAATCATTCAACCTATAAAAAGCGCATTACCTTGTAAATATAGGGGTCCATCCTGCCTCCTCCCCCTGTCCTTTTGATTTCTTCCAGTTTCAATAGCCTGCACAAAGATATCACTATCATTTTTTCCAACATAATGATAATCAGTTTAGGGAACAGACAATCGCCACATAATTCGATTTGATCATGGGATTTTGGTAGTAACTTAGCCCCAACTTGGTATTTCCACTACATTCTGATTGAGCACGTCAAAAGTGAAGAGAACACAGCAATTAGCATTTCATTAGAGAGATATATAGAGCCAGCATGTCAAATAATTTGGACCTTCAGATCCGCATTGGGGGTTTTCTACCATCTTAAGGTATGGCAGTCAATTAATGGATCAAATCATCCGACCATGCTGATCTCTTGTGCACTCAAAATCGAATTCTAAAATAAGAACCTGTGACTGTGAGATGTTGTTTGTATGTTAGATGTTGACGTGTCATGATGTTATTGGTTTAGAGAGGGAAAATACATTCTGAGAGCTTTGCTGGTGTCAGGATTGTCACCGAGCACTTGACGGATCCTGATTTCAGAAGAACACCCTCCAGATAACAAACTCAAAATCGCCTCGGCTCGGCGCCGTATGTGAGCCGAGCCCAGCTGCTTCCTCCTCACGTCTTCACTGCGCAGTTCAGCATTTCGAATTCCAACTCCCACGCTCGTGTTTGCGCTTGAACCACTTGACAAGCTCGAAACCTCTGTGTTCACCGACGCAGATCCAGAAGCCATCTTGGCGGGAATTCCAGACGTGATTTTCCGATGATGATACTTTTTGGAGCGACTCTTTCGCGCAGCCTGAGAATGTCCGTGTTTTCCAAAAAATATCAAAATAATTATTTGAACAATTGCACATCATGATAATATTATCTTACTGTGTAAGAGTTAAAATCAATGCATTTTTTGCTCGCCAAACCAGAAAATAAAATGTTTGGAACTTGCCAACTAAGCAAAAGCTTAGTTCAAAATTTCAAATGCTCGAGTATGTTATCAGATCTATTGCGGCGAACAGAGTTAGGACATGTAAAATCAATCCATGGACAGAGTGATTCAATCACCTTGAACCTCATTCAATTAAAAAAAGAAGAAAGAAGAAAGAAATCACTATAAAAGGAACTCCGATTATTAGGTTTAGTTAAGAAGAAGAGGAATCGATACGCCAATTGAACTGAGATTCAGCAGAAAACAAGAACAATTGAACCAAATTGGAAAGAAATCAGAGGGCGTTGAGCTTCATTGATCCAATTCGAAATGCAAAAGCTCTCATGAACCAAGTGAGGCGCCAACCAATCAAATATTTAATCAATCCAAAACTAAGCACTCTCAATCAAGAACTGATCAAACTTATCAAAACTCGCGATAACGACTTCAGGAGAAGATATCATTACACAAACTGGAAGAAAATTCGTTGAAGAAGGAAGCTAAATTCAAAATGTCACAAAGATCAGAAAGCAAATCTGCTGATCGCACAGAGACTGCAGGTAAGAAAATGCACTACGCTCGTTAACTTTTTGAGCTCAATTAAACACAAGACTCAGCAGAAGCAGATAAACAGAGAAAACAGATCACCTGAAGCTTCATCTCATGGCACTGAGCCACAATAGCAACACCCTGGAGCCGACGCAGCTTGGATCTTCAGAAGAACCATCGCTAGTCATTGACGAAGAACAAACCTTCGAACCATTCAACACCACGCTCCCATCCACTTCCCACAATCAACAATGTTGCTGTTTCTTCCTCCATTTCCGATCGACTCATCCTCCACATCAAACCTGCAAAGCAAGTCCACATAAACAAAATCACCAAATAGTGATAATAATAGTATTAACAGCAATCGAAATATAATTCAAACCTAAAATTAACTCAAAATCAAATTCACTTTGAGATAGAGAGGGCGATGTGGAGGTGGTGGGGCTGATGAGAGCAGCAGAAGCGCTAGCAGCAGTTAGTTCAGCGACATGGAAAAATTCTTCACTGATTTTGTTAACCCCTAAAGAAAAAGGGCGGGTTGATTCAAACATTTGAAAAAACTTTCCTTCTTTGTATTTATTTGTTTTCTCTCTCTATAACGGTTTTATTGTTTCCTGAAACCAGAGAACGCCCTCCCTCCCTACGTGCACAAGCTGCGTCTTGACTGTGACGAGGTTCACATGACTGGAAGGTGAGTCTATCGGCCCAGTAACAATCAGATATTTTAATTTCGTGCCAAAAAATTAGTTGTTTATATATAAAATATAATATTTTTTTATATATAAGTAGTATTTAAAAAAATTACATAAAATAAATTCTTGAATAGCGAAAAGCAATTTTATTTTATGTAAAAGTTTAACTTCTGACATTGTCACTATTCAAATTTCAAATTTTTGTATCAGCAACTTCTACTCTTTCCACTTTTTTATTGAAACAAAAAATAATAATTAGAGATAAAAATCATCAGTTCATTATATTAATTTCACTGTGCACTTTGATTTCATTATATAAAATTAAATTATTAAATGAAAATTTTAAATTCGTTTAACATTTTATTAAATTTGATTATGTACATATAAAATCTTAAAAAAAAAAAATTCTAAGTATAAGTTATGATATTTTTTTCCTTTTGATAATTTTTCACATGCTTTAATTTCTTGGAGTCATGATTGTTTCTTTTAAAATATGCAAATCATGTTAAACAGATAAAAATAAATAAAAATTCTATGAAGTGTATATCTGATACGATCTCACACTCCAGCTTTCACACAAAGAAAGATGGGGTTGGGTAATTCTGTCGACGGGTTCTCCCACCTATATTAGTCTTTGGGTTAGACTCCGACTGGAGCTTCTGAGACCCTATCATTGATGTTTCTACTGAGAGCCGCACGTATGGAGAGAGCTACTCCGGAAGAGGGTTACCTCGCGTTCAAAGGTGGATCCAGCAATAAATCTCAGTGTGAATCATCAGACGTCGCCCATGATGTCTGGCCATGTGGTATTAATTCAAGATTCATTTGCTTTCACACAAGAAGGAACGAAGATTTAGTTTGATAGGTTCCCAAGCCTAACCTAAAAAGACTAGCCTATTAGGCGGGGGAACCCATCGTTTATACCACTCCACTCATTGTGTGGAACCAATGTGGATCAGACATTCCATACCCCTTTGAGGAACCGCATGTTCGCGGATCTACATTCACTCCGGGTGGTCTTCACACTTTGGTTAGCATTCA